>JAWNON010000073.1:16662500-16970000 GCA_035045945.1 Drosophila anceps | reverse complement strand
CATCACAATAAAAGTCTCTCTATATGTGGTACGGGCTTAGTCCGCGCCATTCGGCAACTGCGTTTGAGGGCAACTGCTAAGCTCGTCGACTTACTCTCGCTTGTCATGTAAAACACAAAACTTGGAGCTGCAGTAGTCAACTGCTGCTAGTGCTGCTGCTGCAGTAGTCGCTGCTGCGAAATGCGAAATGCCAAATGGCAAATGGCAAATGCTGCAAGTGGCGACAAGTCGCAGCCTTTGCACATTTGTAGCGAGTCGCAGATAGTTGTGCACTCGTGAGGCACGGATACCTGGCTAAGTTTTCGCTTTTTGTTGTTGTCAAAGACAAACTGCCGTGTATTAAATTCTAGCCCAAAAAGACAAAATGCTGCGACACGTAAATGGAGCAGGCGGAAGGGGCTAGCCGGGAGACAGGCGACAGGAGACAGGAGGCAGGGAGCAGCAGGGAGTGAGGATTGCAATTGGATTTGCTGTTTTGTGCATGAGATGGTTCGTTTGCCAGCACAAAAACTTATCTGGCCAGAGCAGAGCTTTGCTCTAAAGCCGGGGCATAATGCAGCAGCAGCCTCCTCTCCAGTGACATAGTTTCTAGCCAAGAACGACAGAGGGAGAGTGAGAGCAGGAGGAGACAGGAGGAGGGACTTGTGGGGGGTTATATTAAAATTTCTAGCCGGACAGTTTTATTTTTATGCCAACCTCTACACCCGGCCACCTTTTGCAATGTGCTACATTTTATTCTACTTCAACTCCTGGCGCCCTATTCCTCTTGTTGGCTATGCAAAAAGCCAAGTCTTTGGATCTGCCCACTCTACCTCCTGCCCGCTCTGCCTCTGTGGCTAACAAAAGTTGTGCGCAGTCAGTTGACATAAATTTTGTTAGCCTACTTTTGGCCAAAATTGCTTACAGACAATGCACAGAAGCAATGCGCTATTATTATCCATTTTTTGCAGGAGCGGAGGCGTAGAGCAAGACAGGGATCAGGGTTCAGGGAGTGGGCGTGCCTGCCAAAATATACGCCATTAACTGCAGATAATTGTTGAATTTCACTTTTTACAGCGCTCCATGTGAAAGTGCACTGACTTTGCTCCGAGCAGATTACACAGATTTAAGGTAATAGGAAACTGGATGCAATTGTTGGTTGCAATATAAACAAAAAGATAACTTTTTGAAGATATCATCCTTTAATATAAAATTATTTACTGATGAAGTTTATAAGGCATATTAAGATAAATGGTTATGAAAACTTAAATTTAATATTATTTATTGCTATAATATATTATATTTATTGCACATATATATGTGAAAAGAAATTTATTTAAAATTATTTTAACAAATATTTAAATGAATTACAGAGCACAAAAATATATAAAAATATAACATAATTTTATATTAAATAAAAGCTTACTGGCTTTTTTATATTTAATATAAAACTTAACTCAATAATTTTATAAAATATATATTATTGTGGTACCTCAATAACTTATTTTGAAAGTCTGCAAACTTTATTTTATATATAATCTATTTTTTTTTTATTAATTTGCATAGTTATTTTTTAAAAAATATTTAAATAATGAAATAAATAAAATATTTAAAATTTTAAAATTTATTAAATATATAACAATTTAAATATTTGACTTTTATTTATTTTTTTATATTTAATAATAGTTGGTTTAACAATTTTACAATATGTAATTTATGTGTATAAATATACTTATTTTTTTTTAATTAATAAAACACTTAGTTCAATAATTTGACAATATATAATTTATATATATATAAAAATCATCTTTTTATAGTTATGTAGACTGAATACAGATTATTTTACATGAGTAGGTAATTATATATAATTATATATATTTTTTTTTTATTAAGATAATTAAAATACAATTTGACTATCTTCACATATATTTCACGAAATACATATATCATATTTGAATTAAATAAACCAAAAGAAATACATTACGACGAACGCAAATGCTTTTTATTATTTATTTTAAATTAATCAATAACTATTCACTCTATGACAAGCTAGTTAAGTTCTAACTACTTAGAGCATTTAACTTAGAGCATTTAAAAGTCGTTTGAGTTTTTCTTTCATTTAAGTATAAGTAATTTTAATTAAAATATTACAGGTTACTTTGTGGAGGGGTGGGTGGCAACTCTAACGGTTAACACAGATCCACATTGTGGCGCATGCGACGCGCTGCATGCAACTAAAAAAAAAATTTAATTATGCAAAAAGTCCGCGCGGCACTCAACTAGAAGGGGAGCTGCCAGCGCCCAACAGGAAATTATTTCAATTGTATGCACTTGAATAAAATAAAAAAGAAATTTATATATATATATATATATATATATATATATGTAGATGTAAGTATGTATATAGAAAACCAGCAGGGGAAGAAGAAGAAGCAGCAGCGGAGCCGAAACGAGCATTTCAAGAAGCAGTCAAAGCAGAGGCCAGCAGCAAGTGCCATACTTAGAAGCAGCTGGGCAGCCGATGGGGCAGCCACGCTGCGGCTTAGGGCATGGGGCATGGGGCACAGTTGCTGCACAGGCCATTTGAATGAGGTGCTGACTGACTGACGTTGGCCTGGCCAGCACCAAAACGAACAGAACAGAACAGAGCGGAGCAGAACAGGCCAACGAAAAAAAAAAAAAGTTGGCAAGCAGCGATTTTCAACTTGAAGTGCTTGAAGAGAAGGTCGTGGCGAGGGATGGATGGAGGGCAGCAGGGCGGGACACTCGTTTGGCGGTTTAGGCTACCTTTTTGGCCAGGCTGAGTGCCACTTTTCGGAAATTCAAATTTCCGATTCTTGATGATTTTATTTAAATTTGCGTATTCGAGTGTTTGTTGGAGGCACTCGAAGTGCCGACTGACTCCAGCTCCCCTTCACCGACCGATCGACTGACTGCCAGGCAGACAGCCAGCCAGCCAGCCAACCAGCCAGCTTGGCTGCCTGCATGCGGCCTTCTTTGCCTCTGCATTTGCCTTTGTTTTTTGGCGCAAATTGTTTAAATTGGCAGGAATTTGTGCGTTGCAAAATTGGGCACGTCTTTGAGGGCTTCGCCTTTTAGGCCAATTAACATAGTGCAGCTTAACCATGATTTATGTTTTACGGCTTTGGCCCCCAAAAACGCACAGAGGGACCCTCATTATCATATCAGTGCGACAGCTGCAGCGACTGTTGCCAAAGCTTGCCCACACGCCCACAAAAAGAGGCTGCAGTTCGTAGATAACTCAGATACTTAAATACACGTGTGTGCTGCATCCCTCCTCCACCTCTCTACGCGCGGCGAGTCTGTGAAACGCACGCGTGCAGCATTCCCATTAGGCAAATGCGCAGCTGCCTCTTAGATTTTTGCCCGAAAATAGGCGTGGACAAATCGAAATTTCCCTCCGTTATTTATGACATTTCGTATAGCTAAGCGTGGCTAACTTAGATTTCAGATAGTCTTGTGTTTCATTAGTCGATCCCAAACCTTGGTGGTCATCATTTGTAGCCACGTTTTCGTCTGTTGTGTGGCTTTATCATTGTTAGGGCCCCGTGTTAGGGCGTGGCAGCTGCTGCCACTGATCCATACAAAAGTCAAATAGTTACCCTCGTTACTTCCGCGCGCGCTCTCTCTCTCTCTCCCTGTCTGTCTCTCTTTTTGATGTAAAACATGAAACAATAAATTTCCCATAGACGATGTTATCACCGCTCGATTGTTGCTGAATGCCTAGGCAGAGGGGAGATTTTTGGCTGTATTACATGACAAATAGCAGTGAATGGAATCAAAAGTTAGTCTGAGAAATCTAATGCGTAAATAAAAGTCAAGCCTGGGCAGATCATGAGAATGTTTGATTAGGGTATTAATGCATACAAGCAAGACATGATTATCTGTAAAAAAAATCTAGGTATAGGAGTGCTGTATAGGTAAATACGTAAGCGTAAGCTTAAAAGGCTTCGAGTTCAATGGATATAGATGCACGGATATCACAGCAAAGTCATTCTAAAATACACATAGCCCAGCAGCAATCATGTTGCCAAAGTGATTACAATGCAACAGCTGCAGAAGCAAGCACGCTTCAGTCAGAAGTGCTTCGCGACGAAATCAGTCGTCGTAGGACATCAGGAATAAGGAGTGGGGCTCGCCATAACGTAGGCTGTAAGAAATTAAGTTGATCTGTGGAACTAAATCGGACTGACCATCGTCAGTCTACAGTCAAAGTCTGGTCATCTTCTTATCTAACGCAATCTGATAACAAGTGCTGTTTTATCTATAAATGATTTCTAACTGCTTTAAAGATGCTTAGTATTCCTATATGCAAAAGTGCATGTGCCTCAAAACAAACTTTGCAATCGATGCGCGCAATTTGAGGCTACGAACATTGCCGATTCGATAGCAACTAAGTGCGGTGGACCCAGTTCAAGTGAAGAAACACATTCTAGAATATGTTCAAAGCACATTGATTATACTTGTAAAAGATTCATTTCTAGATATCCATTTACCTCTATCAACCTGCTTAAATTGTCCGTTTTCGTTTTGCATTTAAAATCCCGTGGACATCTTTGGTATCGGCGCGCTATATCACGCATTCCTCATCATGCAGCATGTTGCGTCCAAAAAGGGGCAATTGCAATGCAAATGCTGCCACTTAGACACATTTCGAGTTAGTTATGCCACGAAAATGGCCAATCAGAGCCAACTAAGTAACCCGCTCATTTGAGAGAAACAAACGCCTTCAGTTGCACGTTTAATTGCGGCTGTTGCCACCAAATTGCATTTGAATATGTTGCCAGTTTCAGTCTGAGTCTCTCTCGCTCTTCCTCTCTCTATCTGTGTGTGCAACATAATATAACAGACCAAATTATACCACTTATTGCAGACCCCGCGCTAGGCCCCATTTCAAAGACTTAACAAGAAGGAACTACAAAAAAGAAAGAAAAAGAGAAAAGAAAAGAGAACCAAATGAACGACAGGCCAAACGACTCAACAACCAGGCCAAAATCATTGTTGTTGTTGTTGCTTCGGTTGTTTTCGGCACTTTTCGCCTTGGCGTTGTCAGCATAGTTAGCGCACAGATCCAGATCCCCAAAGATAAGTTCAGTCGGGCACAGCTGCGCCGAAAATTGTTGGCATTTCGCGCATGCGTCGCCCCTCCTCACAGCTTACTGCAACGCTGATGAGGCAGAGGCAGCGGCAGCAATCACAGCGCACAGTGGTTAGGGAGCTAGCAAATCGTATTAGCAAATTATACACTGGGAAACATGCATATGTGTGCCTGAATTGCTTTACAAATTTATTATGTGTAAATATTGTTTTTGAATATAGCAATAAATAGTCAGAATTAAAAAATATACTAACAATAAATGTAAATAATAATAATTCTTATAATATTTATATACTACCCGACAACCTATTAGTGGACCTAATGCCTTCTGTGTTTAAAGCTAAATAATAGCCAATCGGATAAATCTAGCTAAATAAATCTTTTTGTCAAATAAAAAGAACTACAATTTTTCACAAGAATCAGTAATAGTAAGATATTAAGATATTAAGATAGTAAGATATTAATTATTATTAAAAAAATGCAACAAAGAGAATTAAAAAAAAATAAATTTATTTATATTTTTGCCAGAATTGTTTGATGCAAATGTCATATTGCATAGTAAAATATGCTAAAAACGCTGCCAACTATTTTTATTTAAATTCTCCAATTCTATAACTAATAAAAAAAGCAAATAATATGTTGTGCTACCACGCTTTAGTATGACTTGATTTATCGTTTATTATATTATTATACACTTATCAACTTTTAACAGAGAATTTGATATAAATAAATAAATATTTTTGTTTACCTGTAATCATAATACATGTGATCAAGGAACTAAATCTAAGAAGAGCTATACAACTTATATATTTAATTTAATTTTATTTTCATTATATTCGCCTCGAACCACTGTGCAACAATTTGAATTTAGTTCTGCGGCTTAAGCAGAAATTTTCAGCACCTCGACACAGGATTGAATTGGACCCAGTATGTGTGTGTTTGTGTGTGTATGTGGAGTATGCTTTTTGCAGGCAGTGTTGGGCTGAGCGCAGCGAGTGTGGAGTGCTCGGAAGAGTTAGGGAATGTGCTTGAAAATTAGTTGAAATAGTTGTAGGTACAAATTTTAGGCGCTGTTTTTTTCCTGTATGTGGCGGCTACTCGAGGTCGATCGTGTTGTGGTTGTTGCTGTTGTTGTTAGAGTTGCTGAGTTGCTGTGCGTGTTGTCAGGCACCGTTAGCCAGGCGCGGCAACAACGTTGTCGGTTGTATGTGTCAATTGCTTGAACTTTGGCAACAGTTGTTACAGTTGTTCCAAAAAAAATGGAAATGGAAATGGGAATGGGAATGGGAATGGAAACGGGATGGGAAGTCAAAGCCAGATGGGGGCAGGCTATATATTTGTAATGAAAGCACAACATCAAGAAAAAAGCAGGCGATTTTTGCAGCCGGTGCGCATAATTTATTTGACTATAATTACAATTAATTATGATAATTATGTTGTTTTTAGAGACCAATGCCAACTCAATTATTTGAACGCACAGCACTTTTCCGTAGCTACATGAAAACTTTGCGGTTGGAAAATTCCCCAACGCATGCACACACACACGTAAACACACACACCCACACCCACAGCACGCCCAACACACACACACACGCACACACAGACCGCCCCCGCTGTAACTGCAAAGGGAAAGACAAAAACAGCGTCGAAAATAACATTTGGCAAAACTTTTGCCACGTTGTGGCAAAAACTCGCGAGTGTGTGCAATTGTGTCTGTGTGTGTGTGTGTGTGTGTGTGTGTGTGTGTCTCTGTGTTCTGCTATCTGCGTGGGCGTGCGACATTGCAGCGATGTGGGCGTGGCTGGCAACACGCTTCGTCCAGGACGCAAAATTGCAGGAAGCACAAAAAGTTGGCGGGCAATGTACATAAAAACATCTAGCAGCGGGTTATGAGTGTGTGCTGGGTGTATATGTGTGTGTGTGAGTGTGTATGGCAACCGCAATCAAAAGGGATATTTAATTGTGCCTAATTAGCTAATTTATGTTGGTGCTGTTGTCATGAGTGGCAGCAAAGTGTTTCTCTAAGCATATTAAACTGCTCCTCCTTTTGCCTTGTGCCTAGTGCCTTCGCTCTGGTCTGGCTGGTCCCGCTGCACTTCCTATTCCTGCGTCCTGTCAGCGACATTGTCATGTGCAAACTGACTATGCTACAGTCTGTAGGGTGGAGTGTGGATGGCTAACGGGAAGGCAAAGGTAAGGTTTGATGAACGCCCGCAGATAGCTAATAACTTTGGACAATGCCAAAGGCGATCCCAAATGTAGTTAGCTCAGTCTAAGACCACATTACGAACTTTTTATCATTAGCCGGACAATATGTTCGGACTAGATATTCTGCAGTTCAAAGGCAATGTATAAGTTTCAACTATTTCGACCTTATATCGAAGCAGCTTTAGTGTGTTATGCATAAGTTTGTCCTTAAAACTTAAAATTCAGCAGAATGTTTATTATTTTTGTAAAAATGTTTTTCCAAAATAATCGTAATGCAAGTAAAAATATAAATGCTAAAGTCAAGTAAAAAAAAAAAACAGCCATAAAAATGCAAATGCAAGATATTATATTGATTTAAATCAAAATAATACCTTTGTACTGTTGGAAAAAGATATGTAGTTTAGATATATATAATTAGCCTCAATAACACATAATAAATTGGCTTTTGATTATATTTTTTAAATTAATAAAAAAGCATTAATTATTAACATAAATACACATTTATTTTAAATTAAAATTAAGGTCTATGCATGCAAAATAGGCCTGAGGAAACTAGTATTACTACTACTAATGACTATAAAATATTTATTTTTTATATTATATACATAAATAGGAAATTGTATCTCACAAAGTTCGCTTCTCCCATGGAGCTTCGCTTGAAATATAAACTTCTTGCATATATTTATAGAGACGATATAAATATGTAATCAATTGCAAAAAGAAACTAATTACATATGTATATTTTCGTATTTATAAGCAGCGTGTAAAATATTTATTGAAGTGAACTTCTAGGCATTAATACTCCGATTAGTCGTTTAACAAGCTCGCGCTCGTAGGGCACAAATGTGACAATTATGGCGACACTTTATAAATAATGAGACATATTGTAAGGGTTTGCCTACTCTATTCACAGACATTGACTTTGATTTTATCTAAAAATACCTAAGCATTTGCCAAGTATTTAATAATTCAGAATTTTAGTTTTACATAGATATAGTTATAGATACGACTCAAGATTCATGATGACGCCTTCAGAAAAAGCTTAAATACTTAACTGTAATATAATTTTTTTATCTACTCTGCATTTATATATATATATATATTTATGTTTTTTTCTTTTGACCAAATCCCGCTTTTCCTATTTTCCTTCTTTGCCGTTTTTGGCAAATGCATTTCGAAATTGGGCTTTGTCAATTGTTTATCAATAGACATTGATTTGCTCTTACGTTTGCCTTCTTGGCTGCTGACAGCTGCTCGTCAATTGGACTGCCACAAGGACACTTGCTTGCCTGCCGATGGCAGGACACACGCAGTGCCCTAAGCTTCACTCAGTTGGAGTCTGACCCAGTTGCAAGTCAAATCAAATGAGCGCCTGTCAACGGCAACAACAAACAGTTGAAGCAACAAGGCCTAAATGTACATAATGACAGGAGCTGTAAGGCGCTGCTGTGGGGCAGGTCTACTGCGAAGGCGCTTGCTGTCAGTTTTGCATAAATCGATAAAAAATAAAGCAGAAGAGAACTACGAACAGGTTTAAAGAGGCGTCTCTGTGTGAGGGAGATGGGATACGGCACGCCTTGGCTCTTGGTCGCCTGCCTAATGCGTTTAATTTTTCTTGTGCTACAATTTGCTGACAATCTCCTTCCTCTACTCACTACTTGCCCCGCCCTGCCCCCCATTCTGATTGTTTGCCTTGTGCACGTCGCCTGCGCATTTTTTCCAGGCATTAAATTTTATTTCGCGTTTTTTTTTTGTTTGCATTTGCATAGAAAATTCATTAATTTTGTCGCATTCTGTGTAAAAAAGTTGAGAGGAGTTGAGAGAGGGAGGCAGCCGAAATTGTTAGACAAATTTTTGTGGCTGGCTGCTGTAATAAATTCTCGAGTGTGCGGTTCAATAGTTCGCTTGATAGAAAGTGAAAGAGCGGCCGGTGTGGTGTGACCAGAGCATACGAATTTGCTTATCATTGTTGCTTTTCTTTCACTCGTACTCAATGTGCGCGTGGAGCGTCTTGCCAATTGACTTGAGCCATCGATTTTGGTCGCATTCGTTTCTTGACTTGTCATTGCCCCCATTGCCACCCCGTTCTACGCCCCTGGGGGGCTCTTGTCTTCTACGGCGTCGTCTTCTACTTCGGCCTTTAGTCTGGACACACACATGCACTTCAAGCTGTCAGTTGGCGCATTGTAATCGGCGTCTGACCCGCATTAATTATAGCTCACTGACATGTGATATTCACACATGCCGCACACTCACTTTAACACACGCACACACACAAACACGCGGTCCACTCGAGTCCACTTAAGCCGACTTCTCATATGGACAGCAATGAGTTTCAGCTGCCTACGAGCGTCTCGTTAATCGATATATCTTTTTACTGCTCTGCAACTCTTTCATATGCCTCTCTATCCATCTATCTGTCTGTCCGCCTGTCTCTGTCTGTCTCTTGAAATTGAGCCGTGTCCATGTCCAGAGCTCGTCAAGCTGCTTGACCCAGCAGCAGCAGCAGCAGCAGCAGCAGCAGCAGCAGCAGCAGCAGCAGCGGCGGCAGCGGCAGCAACAGCAGCAGCTGCTGCTCTGTCTCTATCAATTTCAGCTCTTTCAGCATCTTTTGTTATATTTATTTTTACTCGCATTTATTGTTATTTATTTAGCTGTGAAAAAACGAAAGTCGTTTCACACCTTTTCAACTGGCTTTTCTCGAAGTACCTCCGTCCCCTCTCTCCCTCTCGCATGCCCTCTCCTATATGGGTTAAGTTCAATATCCAAACACTTTTGAAAAACTTTTAACATAGTATATCTATGTCAGTTGGCTTTTCTCAAGTATTTATCAAAATTTCTGTGTTGTCTTCTAAATGGACGTCACTTTACTTTCTTTTGTCTGGAGCAAAGAGCTCGCTTTGCTCTGTTAAGTGTTGTTCTTTTCTTTTTTTGTCTAGAAAGCGCTCTAGATAGAGCTAAAAGCGTGGGATAAACTGAAAGCAAATAGATTCTAGTACGGGAATTCCTCACTGAAGATATGTGTTTGATTATCTTTTGGGTGTGCTTGGGTAAGCATATCCAAAGCCGGCATCTTTCAAATATGTTAAGTCTAACAATTCGGTTATTGCTCAACACATTAGCTTTCATCACTGATCTTGGTTGTAGTTAACGTAGTTGATGAGCTGGAGTTCAGGTAGACAAAACGGAGTAGCTTCAGTCTTATGAGTCTTTGAGATCTAAAGAGCTTAATCTCTAACTGAGCTGAAGAGCCATTTAGCAACATTTCGCAAGCAGACTGTCCAAGTAAAGCTATTGCTTTCAGTTGATTTCGCAACTTGCGGCTTCTGATCTATGGGGGCACGACCGATCGTCTCTGGCTTCAATTTAAAGTTTTATTATGGTGCTAGCTGCTGATATAATTTGGAGAGCATGATGAAAGTGGAGAGAGCGTTAATATGCTCGCTCTTGCAAATTCATAATTCATTCAAATACCAAAGCACATCTTCTTGACCTTATTGATAATACACTCAAATGACCTTTACAGAGTTCTTCTCTTTACAGATTTGACTCAATTTACCTAGTCTTAAGTACCTGCAGAGTCTGTTCCCTTCTGTCTTAGTTAAACATGCTTCTCTCTGACACAGCTAACCATATAGTCTGTTCAAAGCGTAAGACATTTATCTCTCAACTTATTCAGTTAAAGCTAAAGAGTTCTCTTACTCACTCTCATATACTGCGCACACCTCATTCGCTTGTCTATAATCCTTTGAGAGCCTGATTAGTTGCAACCACCTGTTCGCAGAGCTTGAAGCTTATTAATTTTCAATTGAGATGCCATTGCTGTTGAGGAATTTCAGTCAAATCAAAACCCCATTTGCCGATTTAGCAATTCCAGTTGGAGAAGCAGCTCGAGCTGGTCCAATCCATGCGCTAATCTCAGCGCTCGAATGCAATGCAAATGCCAAACTGGGGGAAAACAAAAGTAAGAGCAAAATGGAAGAAAAAGAAAAGCTTGATAAAGAGGAAAATTGGAGGGTGAAGGATAAAGGGTGGGAAAAACATGAATGAAAATTCGTCGACGTTCGAGCAGCAAAGTGAAACCTTCAACTTGAGCATTTTTTTAGCATTTCCACAGCAATTTTCCAACATTTTCCGCTGACTACTAAAGTCATTATGTGAGCAGGTAAATAGGTACTCACATATATAAGTATATATATATAAATGTTGAGGGCTATATACATAGCTCTAGTGCTCGCTGCGACGTTTTGTCGTTCAGTAGGTAAGTAATCTCATTATAATAATGGGAACAATTGATTTCTGTCTGGCCACAGCTCCTGGCAAGGACTTGAGTGACAGGCTCGGCCTTCGCATCGTTGTCTTCTGTCGCTGCCGAAGCAGTCAATAAATGTACAGCGCGCTGTTTCCGGCCATAGACAGGCAGCTCTTCCACTACTGGCACTCAATCATCGCAACATTCCATCGTTGCCAAGAGAGGTTCGCCTCTTTCCGGACCAACCGCAACGCAGAAAGACAGAGTGAGGCAGAGGGAGAGACAGAGAGAGAGAGAGAGAGAGAGAGAGAGACAAAGCTCCTGTTCGGTCTCTGGCTGTCTTCGACATGCCTGTGATGATGCTTTAGTGTTGCCGCTGATGAAATTATAATCAAGGGAATATATAATTTCTTTCACCTGGTTACATCTGCAGCGTCCGCCCAACCGACCTCCCAAACAACAAACAAAGCCATCAGTAGCTGCTTCTGCGCTCGCCCCGTCTCCTGCTTCGTCCTTCAACTTTCAATGATATGATAATTTGCTTTTGTTTTCTTGCCAGCGAAAACTTTTGCCTGTCTGACGCGCGGTGGTCTGAGTGGTGGGGGTGTGTGGCATGTGGCATTGCATCGATTTCTTCAGCTGTTTCAGCTGCTTTAGCTGCTCAGTTATTCAACTGCCTTGCGGCACAGTTTGTGGACCCTAGACACCAAAAACATTTTTGCCCCTTGTCTTCAAGTTATCTCGTTTAGCAATTTTCATGCTCCAAAAAAATACAAAAATATAATAAAAATGGCATTCAAATGCAGAAGGCGAAACGCCTGAAATCCGACAGCCGAAAACCGAAAACCGAAAACTGAAGACCGAAATCGACCGCATAATGTGCCACAATTAAATTACAATAAATCATACTCAGATCTCGCCCCCAAAAGCCATTCTCTTTCACTCTCTTTCTCTCTGTCTCTCTTTCTCTTTTATGCTCTAGCGTAATTAATCATTTCTTCTTATATACACACATACGTATATGAGTGCTTGTTTTTCTTGTTTTTTTTTTTTTTTTTTGACTACATTTCTTTCGGGTTTATTTTTGTGCTTTATCGGTAGTTAGTTGGCTGCTAATTAATACCTCATTTATTGTTGTGGAGCTCGTTGTGGTTACCTTTAAATTTAGATTTCGAATTCTGATTTCGTTTTGATTGGCTTGCAGATGTGAATAACCGCAGCTCCAATGCTCAGATCAGCTCAGCTCTGCGGTCAAAGGTTATAGCTGAAGCCCTACAAGTCGTACTCCATTGAGAAGGTTCGATGTACTTTTTCGAGCAGTCGAAATAAATAACAAAAAAGTAGACCAAAAAAGAAGTAAAAACGTCAAATGAATTTTAAGAGCTTCATTGGCTTTTATTAGATGAGCAGAGATACATACATATGTGTATAATAATTAGTAAAGAAATTGAAAAAAGCAAAAAGAAAAGCTTAAAAATTTCAAGTAACTATCTTACATAAAATATTTATATGCAAATTAAATAACACCTATATAAAAGCTTTCTTAAGTTAAGAATTATTTTTTGTTTATATATATTTAAATATTTATTAGCACCAAAATCAAATAGAGAAATAAATTAAAAGTTAAGCTCAAAATACTTTCATATATCAAATATTTAATTGCAAATTGGAAAAAAAAACCAAAAGTCTATTAAAATAAGAAAATTATTAATGCTCAAAATGAAATATTGTGTGCACATATATATAATGTATATATATTTAGTCAGAGAAATTGTCTATTATCCCATGTAGACGTAAACTATTTATTCATAATGTTGTTTAATGATAGTGCTGAATATGTTGCACAATCGTTGATAAGCATCCGCCAAAAATGAACGCAGAAGAAGTTATCAGCGCTGAAAGTCAAATGTAATAGTGTGATTGCATTCTATTTTCACACATGCTGTACTTTCAAATAAATAAAAATCATTTTCCAAACGAAATTGAGAAACTTTTGAATAGGTTACACTTCGATTGCTCAACCCCTCACACTTATACTCCCAGTCACAGAACATATAAATAAAGCTGTCAGCTGTAGAGGGAGAGAAAAAACTAGACATTCAATTATTCCAATCTCAGTATACAAGATATAATATATAAATATATAAAGTAAGTCAGATATAACTAGAAATTGCTTTACATAGAGATATATGTATGTGCATAGTTAGGAAAAATATAATCAAATAAACATATTCTTCACATATTAATTGGATTTTTTTCTAATTATGCACATTAATGTGAGACTCTTCAAATTAATTTGAATATATAGACATTTTAACGCAGAGATGACTTTTGTTTATTGGTTGCCACATCTGACTCTTTGCCTAATTTTGAGTTGCTTTTCAGCTGCCTTCTCGTGTGTGTGTGTGGGTGTGTGTGCTTTGAACTTTACCCTTACAATTCGAGCTCGTGGTAGCACACGGCAGGCAGTTATTCATTTGACTTGGCAAATTTGTCTTAGGCAATTTGATGGCTTAATGAATGTCCGCCTGCGCAGCCAAACAATTCAGATTCCCCATCCACACAGCCAGCCAGCCAGTCAGCCAAAAAGCTAAACGGCTACCACTTGAAGGCTTCATAATCAACCTGAAAACAGCAGCGGGCGCTCTGCCATTGCCACGCCCCCTTATCCCACAGTTTGGATGAGTGTCTGCTCATCCGCTTGGCTGCTGATAAATTAACTTCATAATCTGCACAGTTATAAGCGCTGATGTTTGGCATTACTCTTCCATATTTTGGGCAGCCCGCCCGCAGTACCTTGCCCTCAGTCCCCTGCCTGGTCCACACCCTGTTAAGCATCATTACAACAAAGCATGGGTCAAAAGCAGCGGCAGCAGCAGCAACAACAACTACAACAACAAGAAGAGCAACACGCACCTTATTGTACAGTGTTACCTCCGCTGGCAACGGTTACAGTCAATGGCATAACTTTTCACCTTTTCGGAGGGGGATTTGTGTGCTTGTTCGCGGGTCGACTGATTGTTTGGGTCTGGGATTCCAGCAGGTGGCCTGCCTTTTGTACTCTGGCTTGCTGTCTGGCATGCCGGAAAAATTGCACACAATTTAATTGAATGTGTTTAATTTTGCTTTTAATTTTTCGGTGCCCTTTTGTTTGCGGCACATAATGAGGCGTTAAAGCGTTTCTTTGCCCAAAATATAACCAGAAATTAAATGAAGCACAAGATTAACTATGCACAGACTTCCACTGAAGACAAAGCGCAGCGAGTGACAAGCTAATAATCCGAGCAAAAATTCAACATTATTCTTCGACTTTCACTTTCATTTACTTGGAAAGTCGGAAAAGCTTTTGGGTTTATATTATATATATATATAGATATGTCTTCTGCTTCTACTACTACTACTATCTATATATTTAAATTTAAATTTTATACTTTATATTTATAGTATATCATACTTGGATAAAAAGCTTCAAGTTACTCTTTGTGGCTAACAAGCCTTTTCTTCAGCTCATGCCATAAGCTAGTTGGTATAACACTTCATATAATCAGGCTCTGGCGCAAAGAGCAAACATTTTAAATAGAATTGTTTAGTAAAATATAAATATAAATTTCTGAGAACGTAATTAAACAGTACATGAAAGTATAAGTTAATTCCTTCTTCTCGCCAAACATCTACATTGAGTATTTTACTTCAGAAGTTACCACAACTACTGTAGCGGGTGTGACTGTGACTAACTGCGATTAGACCATTATCGATAATAACACGTGATAGCAATAGCAAGGGCATGATGTGGAAAATCAAGAATAAGCTGCAAGCAGGCTGCAATTATTGAGAGTTCACAGCGCTCAGCCAATAGACGCTGTCATCTTGCTGAATAGAGTTCTCCTTCAAGTTATCTATTTATACAGGTAAACCCAACACAAAAGATCTCCTTAACATATATTTGTAATATCTATTATTATACGCCCATTCTTTAACTAAAATTCTCTTATAATTTACAACATTTTCATATACATATATTCGCGACAAGTCCCAACTAAGTATATATTTTTCAGTTCAGCTGTGTAAGTCGCTCATTTAAGCAACAAAGCACTTTCTTCAGCTCTTGATTTATATACATATATATGTATATGTGTATACATGTATATCCTCTATTAGATGCAGCTTAAAGCTAACTGCTATGTCACTCCACATGGCTGGCGTCTGGCAGCAGCTGGAAAAGTTTCTTTGGCAACTTTATTTTTGGTTAGAACAAGTGCTGTTGCCTTTTTGCGCACTTGCTGAAAAAATTCCAGCTTCAATTTACTTTCAACATGCTTTTTCCTCTCGAGGAGTTTTACTTTTTTGTATATATCTCAACACACACACACACACACACACACACACACACAGCGCGCACGCACACTCTAGCCAGGCAGCCTTAACGATATGGCGCACGCACAACCAACAAATGCGAATGAGCGTTGAAGGTTGGTTGGGGGGGTTAGCTGTAGCTGGGTTGGGGCTTGTCGCGTCTGCAGCGCCGTAGACATTACCGCAGCCACGCGCGTGTTTTACGTTCATCTGTCTACTTAACGTTGGCCCCGCCCACTAATCCCCTCCCCCACCCAGCAGCTGCAGCTACCTTGCCTATGCTTGCCCGTATTCTCGCTTTCTTGGCATTCTCGTCTGCGTTTTAACGTACTAATCCTTGCTTTTATCTCTTGTTTGACTTTTGCTACGCGCACTCCATATACACCCGCTCATTTAATGTCATTGTCGCTGCCAAGGCAGCCCGTCAGACAGTCAGCCCATCTCTACGCTGGCATCCTCGCAATCCTTTCCAAATATTTGTCAATTTATATGCGCGAGTTTCATTCAATTCAAGAGCGCTAAACACACGGGGCGTATGCGTGTCATAAGCGTTTCTTAAAGTGTTTACTTCCTCAAGTTGTGCTTTGATTTCCCAAGGCATTTCCATTCGCATTCGCTTTCGCATTGGCATTCGCATTCGCATTCGCATTCGTATTCGTATTCGTATTTGTTTTCACTTATTTCGCTCAGTTATTTTTCATCATCTTTCACTGGCCGTTGGCAGCAGCAGCTCTTTTTTTTTCATTAATCAACGGCACGTGACCAAGTTTAAATTTTTAACCAATTTAATTTTCCCCTCTTTCTCTCTTTCTTTGGATTGTAGTGCAGGGCTCACGTGTCGTATGAACGTTGTACAAACAAACTCGATGGGTTTTCTCCTCTCTCTCTCTCTCTCTCTCTCTCTCTCTCTCTCTCGCTGTGTGTGTGCATGTTTCTAGTAGATTCAATTAATTTTTGATGCCAGTTACTGTTTACTCTTACTCATGGGCTTAGCCCACACGCAACAATAGTCGAAATTGGTGCAGCAAAATTAGAGTTGAGACTACGAAAATAAGTTGAGGCAAATATGTTCGGGGTGATATATCAAATATTTCTAGTGGAACAAACTTGATCAGGCAATGTAATAAAGCGAAGACTTTAAGTTGGACTATCATTTTTATTTCAATTTATTTCCAACAATCAATAATATTTATAATTTGTATGCGTGCTCATGCTATTACCTATACAACAGTATGAGTATGTATATTTATCGAAATATATTTATGGATAGTTATTTCTTTAAGTTATCGTAATGAATCATATGTTTTTCACTATCAAGAACAATCTCTTTATATATTTTCTAATGAAGACTTAATGTGGCGTGGCATCAGTTAAAATTCTATATATCTGCTTAAGGCTGTTGAGCTTTTTCGGCAACTCTGACTGCAATCACTTACGAAGGTTAATTAAAGGGTTTATTAGTTCGTTTAATTAGGCTATAATTTCTAGACTTAAATGCCGTGACCGTGGCGTTAATGTAGCAATTAGTTAATTTGTTGAGAGAAAAGATTACAAAGCTGCTGCGCGCTTGAATGCAATTTTTGAACAGACAGACCAACGCCAAGAATACAAGCAGAATATTATTCTGGTTTGCTTTAGTGTATGACTGCACTAAGGGTAAAGGAGTGCGACACCTCTAAGGGCTCGATAAACTTAAGAGAACTTATTTGCAGACTGATTGTTAGCTGCTTCTCCAAACACTATCTACGTAACATCCATTTCCAGCTCAATTGATATAACTGATAGGAAAACTGATCTGAAAGGTAAAATTTGATCTAAGTTGCTTGATTAGATTAGTTAATATTTGATCCAACAGTAGCTCGAAATATCTCACATTTTCACTCGACGTCTAATACAGTTTAAAAAAAATATTTATGAAACACATATCTGGGCACTTTCTGGTATGATAAATGACCTGAGGGTTGTCTTGATTAGCTTGTCTGTTCCACTTGCTAAAATAAGAAAGCTGCCAATTATGGACAGTCTGCACTTCTATGACAGCAAGCCAAGTTGAAGTAGTTAAGCTACGTAAGCTTGTGACACTTAAGTCGATTGTTAGATTTAAGAGTAACGAATTTGTCACTACAACTACAACTTAAATTACAAATATTTATAAAATGCTAAAATTTCTCTAGAAATATTAAAAACTGTCTCTTAAATATCTCTTAATATTTTCCTCAATTATTTTGTTTGTGTAAACTCTCAGGCGTTTGGACGAGTTCCCAATCTGATAATTTGGCTGCATTGTTTTTGTTACACATGAGTAGCAATAAATTCAAATTAGTCTGATAAAGATGACAATGGACAATGTGAAAGCTGAAGCCGAAACTCAAGCTGAAGCCGAAGCTGAGAAGCGCTTAGATGACTTCCTGCTTAGCTGCACTTGTCTTTATTATAATTAACAAAAATTGAAAGGGCTAAATTGTGAAATTGTGCTTACAAAGCAAATGACGTTCATTAGGAAAAACAACAAAAAAGCAATAAAGCGGGACGGCTGACGGCTGGGGTGAGAAGCAGCCAAGACACATGAGAAAAGTCAACTTACGTTGTCTCTCCGTATGTGTGTGTGTGTGTGTGTGTGTGTGTGTGTGTGATAATGTGTACTGTGTGCGTGTGCGTGTGTTTTTATATAATAGACATTATCAACGCTAATTCAGTTATGTCTTAATTATAAACTACTTAAGCGCGCCTCGCTGCGAGCATAGCAAATTTTCCTAAGTCTTTGTCTACGGTTGGCAGCTGGATGCTGGAGGGTGACTGCGCCTGGGCACGTGTGACATTTGCTGGCCTCGTTGGGTCGTTGTCTCAGTTACAGTTTTTAGCACGGCGCCCGATTGCCAGCAACATAATTACCAAAGTTATATGTGCGAGTAGTTCTGCTGGCTCCGATTACAGCGCACAACTTTTAAGTGGCAAGAGGAAGTGCGGTGTGGCAGCCTTTTGGCAAAAGCCAAGGCATGTGGGGGCAAGTGGAGAGCAGAAGCTGCTAGCGAAGGGGACTCTAGCTACCCCTTTGGCCAGGCAGTCGAACGCCCACTCGAAGGGCAACCAAGCAGCGAACTTTGATTGAAGTATACAATTTTAATGAGGCAACAACTGAAGCGACTCTGCTGCAAACAATACACACAAAACAATTTTTCCTCATTGAGAGACGAATAAACAAACAGACCGAGAGAAATCAAAGTAAAGTCGCAAAACGAAACAACGCACAAGAAGCTTAAATCGTCTGCCGGCGAGGGGGCGGAAGCGAGTATTGGGAGAGTAACAGGAGGGGAAAAGTACACAAGCGACTCACTAGTCTAGACGGCTTGTAAGGCATTTTAAATGCATGCCAGGGGAGCACACGAAAAACAGACAAAAGATAAACAAATCACTTTACCTAGTTGGGCTATAAATTGCCGGCAGCTAGCGCCTCTCTATGCAGTTCTCAAAAATACTTTTTCCTTTATTTTTTTTTTTTTGAGTAAATCGAGACGTACAGAGCTTTGCAGCGACATTAATCGACAAATGCCTCAGCTTGCTAGAGTCTGTGGAAATTTGAGACGAACGCAAACGAAAGGCAAACCCCAAGAAAGCATTTTTCTAGTTTATGGCAAACGCCGGCGATTAAAATCTTGAATGTCAAGCAGAAAATTGTCAAGCCAAGCCGTTGATAATGAAGTTTGATGTTGATGATAATGCCGTTGTTGATGTCACAAAAGGCAAGAGATAGCAAACAAATAAAAACGCATCAAAGACGAGCCAAAAGGAGGAAGCGCCGAGCAAACGGAGCAAATGAAATATGAATCTGAAACCGAGAAGGCGACGATGGCAAACAAACCGCGGTGACAAATATGACGGCCAAAATCAAAGAACCTTTGCTGCGGCTGCTGCTGCTGCTGCTTCTACTGCTTTAGCTGCAACCTGCAATTAAGCGACAGGATAGCTGCGACAGGATATGGCACGCAGAAAAAGGGTGCGCTCTCTATGAAATTCGAGGCAATATCAAAAAAAGAAAAATCTACATACATACTATAAAGAGGAGAACGTTTTAGGGGCGAACTTCTTTTGCCATGCCAGGCCAGGCCAGACCAGGCCAGGCTAAATGCAAAACGCATATCCTAGCGACGCCTTAACACACGCTCCTGATCCCGACGACGACAATACGTGTACAAATAATTCGCACGAGTAAATCAACAAACAACAAAAAAGGGAGCAGAAATAGGGGAAAAAGAAGCTGAACGCCGATGCCTTTGGCTGCTAGCACACATCCTGCGCAGTTAAGCTGAACAATTTTACGGTTTCAATTATCAAAGACCGAAACGACAGGACAAACGGTGACAAAGCAAAAAGGTAGATGCTTCTGCTCCCTATTCCTATTACTGTTGTTGTTGCTGTTGTTGCTTTGCTTGTTCTTCTTGTTGTTCCCGAAATAAAGGCGATTAGCATTTCTAAGCCTTAGATTACCTGAAGTAGTTTATATAACGCAACCCCAAACTAGAGCCTAGGCTCGATAACAAGATTGTCCCGAAAAGAGAGAGGCGAAAGCAGAACAAAAATAAACAGTTTGTTTTCTCAGCCCTAAAACCCCCTGCGACGGCAATCCCTCGCTTGTCCTTTTATCTAATGCAACCCTTAAAGCCTGCCCTGGCCCGGCCCTGCTGCTGATTTCATCAAAACGCCTGAGTGCATTCCATACGTAAGGCATAAGATGGTTAATTTATGCTCTTGTATTTCAATATTGGTTTCGATTTTGGTTTATTATTGGATTTCATGTCTTTAGGTTTTTGTCGTGCAGTTTGATTAACCGCAAATTCCCAGGCAATTGAGTTTCGAGTTGCCAAAAAACCAAAGAATGAGCAGTTACCAACACCATCTCTCCAAGCAGTACTGAAGTGCCTCTACTGCCACCGCTGGCCGCACCACTTCAATGAATTCTGAAAGAATAAAGTGAGAGTTCATAAATTTAATGAGACAGCATTCATGTTGACTGGGCTGGAAGCTAATACAGATGGAGAGCTCGTAATATTTCTTAAAAAAATAATGCGAATTAAGATGAGAATTATGTGAAAAATATGCAGATGAACATAACTGCAGATCTTCGTTGTGGTATGTGCTGGTTTGTACTGAATAAAACTTTGTTGAGCTTAGTTACTGTTGAGTACATCTGTACATCTGTTGTGTGTCTGCATAGCTATACCAGGGAGGCTTCCAGCTGACGATGATCGAAGATGATATGTATATAACAGGCAGAAGAAAGCGTGATAATATTGTGAAAGCAATTATGCTATGTATATCACAAAGTTTTGCTGTCAAAAATTTCAGTCGCACTACTATTTTTATGAACAGACCAAACTTTATTTCAATTTTAATTTTAATTTTTATTTTTTTATTTTTTTTTAATTTTTTTATTTTTTATTTTATGTTAAATTTTTTTTTATTTTATTTTTATTTTAATTTTATTTTTTAGTTTTATTTTTTAATTTCATTTTTTAGTTTTGTTTTTTAGTTTTATTTTTTATTTTATTTTTTAATTTTATTTTTGTTTGGTAAATCCAATTTTTTATTTCTCACATATTTATAATACAGCAGCAAAGACATACAATGTTATGCTATAACAAACTAACTAATGTCTTCCTGCAATTACCTGCCTAATGTTCACCTTTGTGAGCCAAAGTCTCGATATGCTCAGATCTGCGCAGGTTCTCAAGAATCCAGGCAATATATCTTTGAGTAATTTTGCGCGTTCATGTTGGTTCGTCTGTCTCTTAAGCTGCAACGTCCTAATTTACACTTGACTCCGCCCTGAGAGAGGACCACAAAGCCAGCAAGCAACACAAATCCACACTGATCCACACACACACACACACACACACATAGAGCGAAAAGTTGAGCTGGCTGCTTGGTGGTTTTTATTCGAGTGAAAAAATTAACGCAGACACAAATTATATCTGGCGCTGATTAATCACTTAACAAGGCTTGTACGCGAGTATTTCGCAGATATTAACTTCACACACTCGCGCTGGGCCCACGTTCCGCAGGTGGAGCGGACAGGGTAGGTAGGAAACTAAAATAAAAGCCACGTCAATTTCATGCAAAGGTGCGCAGTCGTAAATTTAACTGGACGCGTAAATCCTGCGCGCAAAAAAAATGTTTCAAGTTCGCGCCGACAAGTCGAGAGTCAACCTCTCGCTCAGCCCATTGCTGTCCAATTGTATTTATTTAGGGTCCGTCTGAGCAGGCTCTGCCCCACTCCCCTCCCCCCCTCCATTCGTATGCCTTCGTCGCGTCGCCGCACGGGCTTAAGTCGCGTCTGTTTGGCCGCGCTAAAATTTAAATTCATACACGATCGTTGGCCCCAAAAAGACTAATGAGCACAATTATGCATTATTGCAGCTCGTTGCATCGAAAATGAACTTTAACAAGCCTCACATACACACACACACACACACACACACACAGCAGGAGTGAGTGAGTGAGGACTGAAACTGGAACTGGAACTGGAGTTGGAGGAGGGGCAAGGTGTCTGCTCTTTGAGTTGGGTAAGTTGCACAAACTAGTTTCTTGCCAATTGTTGTTGTTGCTGCTGCTGTTGCTTTTGCTGTTGCTGTCTGGCCAAAAGGTTGTTAATGCTGTCATCTGAACTTTGTATTTCAAGGTCTATCAAGATGATAATTGGCAGGCACTTCAATTCGAGCTAGTTGAGTGAGTTACTTATGAACTTCATATAGATTCATTTTGCAGTTTTATCAATTGAACTTGCAGGTTAGGGCAATCAATAATCATAGAAGCTAGAGAGTTGTTTAAGTTGCTTATTTATATAAATATATTTTCAGCTGTATAATAGTAGTGCAACTGAAGTATTTAACAGCAAAACTTTGTGATAAACATAATATATAATAATATGTATAGGCACGAGTACATTATTTATTCTTTATATTCGTTTTAAAATGTTTCTGTCGCACTACTATTCTAATGAACACAGCTATACATATATCTAGATAAATATATATTCATACATAGAAAATTTAGAATATAGTTATTTTGCATTTTGAGCTTTACGATTATAGAAATTTATTGTTGGCGACAATCGACTGCACATTGGCAGCCAAAAAAGTGGAGTCTTATAGCATTCGAGATGTTATTTTAGATTATCTGCGGCTAAGTCAGAGGCAGAGCCACGCCGCGACGTTTAGGCCACAGAGTTGTCGCGAGGCTGGCCAAAAAGCAACAGAGCTCAGTGTGGGGCATTGGTATGCAAATGTGTATGGAGGTCTAAGAGGGGCCAAGAACATGGTGGGTGGGGGGTGGGGGCGTAGTATAGATCCTATTTGGGGCGCTTGCCAAAAGTGTAGCAGCGGTCGGAGCGGCTCTTGTGTCTGCGCTGACAAATAAGGCTGTGGAAATTCACTTTTTTTGTTGGTTCTTTTGCAGCGCATGAAATTCAAATCATTGACAAGCCGCAGACATTGAGAATGAGCAGCAGAACCAGAAGCAAAGCAGCGAGACAGCAGCAACATTTGCGTTTCATTGCCAAAATGCCAATTTGGCAGGAGAAGAAGATGCTGCAGCAGCATCCAAATCGGCAGCAGCATCAGGAGAACAGGATTCCTTCTTGTTCTTGACTTTTTATGGCTTATAGATATGGTCTCAAGATGTCTGCTGGAGCGACTGCTGCTTCGATAATCTTGTTATCGCGTTGCTCGTTCCGTTTAATTGAGTAAAGAAACCGAAAGAAAAAAAAAACTCGACAAATTAATTGGTATATCAAAGCATTTGAATTTTAATGTGTTTCGCTTCGGTCAGCGATTAAAGAATTCCTTTTCCCATTTTCATTTTCGTTTTCGTTTACGTTTCCTCTCTTTGATAATTGGCGCTGCCTCGATGGCGACTTGGGCGTGGCACTCATTTCCATTCAATTGCACTTCAGTTCAGTTTGAATTGGTTCCTTTCTATTCCACTTTTCTATGCTGCTTTCTGCTTCGTTTTGGAACACGCAGCTGTCGTTGACATTTGCCATTGATAAAGCGAAATATGCCGAAAAATAGAAAAAAAAATAAAAATCAAAATAAAAGTAAAAATTCTAAGCATATCCAAATGTTATTCAATACTTTTGCCTTTGCATTCATCGAGTGCTTTCTTTGTAGGCACCAGGCGCCATTTTCCAATTTGCGAGAGCTAGAGAAAGAGAGAGAGAGAGAGAGCAAAAGATAGAGAGAGGCAGCAATTTGTCGCATAATATTACAAAAGACAAAAGATTGAGGAATGCCTCTCGATTTGTGTGTTTGTGCGCACTTCTCTTTTTTTTAAATAGAAATCTATGCCCGTATTTTCGTTTGACAACATTTCAGCCCAAATGGCCTGGGTTCGCTCTGCTGCTGCTGCTGCTGCTGCTTCTTTTCTTTTGCATTTCCTTTTATATTTGGGCATTTCAATTGCCCTTTGCTCTTTCGGCCGCTCTTTGATTCGCCTCCGTTTTTGCCGCATATGCAGATTGAATTACGGCACTTGATGCCTCCATTTTAGCCATCTCAATACCATGCTGCTGCTGCTGCTGCTGCTGCTCCTCCTTCCACTCGCTGTCCCTAATTGTCCTGGTAATTTCCTAGAGCTTTTGGTACCTCCTCCATTGTGACTGGCCTAGCGCTATTGGGCAATGGATCGCTCCTCTAGAGTCTAGACCCACACCTCGGCGAACTCTACACCAATCCGTAAGCCTCTTTACATCAATTATTTCTCGAGCCCTTTGTGATTGGCATCTAATTGTGAATGCACAAATCAATTCTAGGAACTTATTATTATAATGATTGTTTCGTCTATTGTATAGAGTGAGAATGGAAAGGTAAAAGGTAGCAGCAGATGCTTATATAAAGCTACCCTGTCACACCTTTACCATACACACAGCGCGTTTCTCTTCTCTTCCCTTGGCTAACTAAAATCTCATAAGAATTTATAAAAATTATTTTTTTTTTTAGTTTTCAGCCTTTGCAACTTTAAACATTTTTTGTATTTGCTTTTTGTGTTCTTTTAATTGTGTCGGCATTCCTTTTTAGCGCAAGGCAACATGCTTTGGGCAGGGGCTAATTGTTTTTATTGGCCAAAAGGCTTGCCGCATTTAAGCAATGCCTTTAAGAGGCCACAACTGTCATGTCGTTAGGCCATTCCCGGCCAACATCTCGTTTAAGCGCGGCCCACCAAAAAATCATAATATTAAAAGAATCTGCAAATGACGCGCAAATGTTTCAACACTCTTTGACAAGCTCTTCGGGCAGCAGCCCAAACCAACCAGCCAAGCAGCCAAGCAGCCAAGCAGCCAAGCAGCCAACCGACCAAGGAGCCAACTTAGCCAACTCAGCCATCACAAAGAACGAAAAATGTAATAATAATAAAAAAGAAAATTATTGCACGTCACATTCACAGTCATCGGACAGTGCCATCTTTTGCCTGAAGCCTTCCACGTCGACGTCCAGGTCCGGGTCCAAGTCCAGGTCTGCGTCCTCATCCTCATCATCGAGCGCGTCTCCTATGCAGGCGGCATTAAAGATCGCGTTATGAAAATGCAACGCGCATTGCGCAAGCTGAAAGAGCAGTGCGAGCGAGGGCAGCGGAAGGGAGCGAGCGAGAGAGGGAGGCAAATGAAGAGACGAGCAGAGTCCAATGGCTGCTCGTTCTAACTAGAAGGTGATATAAGTGGTTCGATTGTTGCCGCCGCCATCGCACAGTGCAACCAGAGTGTGAAGAAAGCAACTCAAACTTTGCTCGTTTAGTTGCTAATGCACAGTAAAATTACTTTGCGCAATAAGTAACTAACTTAGCATAAACATTTGTATTAAAATTAAATTATTAATAATTAATTACTTTTATTTAATTCATCTTTAAGAATTTCAAATATTTCATATGGTTTTTGTTGCATGTTGCACCACTGTGTAGCTTGCAGCGGTTTTGCAGTCGGAACTGAAGTCAGCGGCGCGTTAGCGCTAATAAGCAATTGCCAAATTACATTCGCGTGAGTAATCTCGCGCCCCGATGCAGGTCGCCCCCCTTCTTCCCCTCTGCCCCTTTGCACTCTTCACTGCCCGCCCCTTTTTCTACTTCTGCAGCTGAGGCAGTGGGCGTAGCTTTTGAGCGCACCGCAAGCGCAGATACTTAAGTTGGCCATTGCCCATGCCACTCAGTCAGTCAGTCAGTCAGCCAGTCGCTCACTCACTCACTCACTCAGTCATTCATGCCATCATTTATATCAGGGGAAGCAGTAATCCCCCTCCCGCTCTCTCACCTATGTGTGCGCCTTGAAGCCTGTAATTTAGTTTTTTTTCTCGCTCTTTTGTGTCTTCTCTTTAACTGCTGCTTCTTCGCTTAGCTTTGTTGTTGCTGCTGCCGTTGCATTTGCAGTTAGTTAGCGCTGCGCCGATCGCCATTGCTTCTGCTGCCATCCCTTTCTGTCGCATGGGCGGCGAGCTCAACTTTTTTGTTGGTCTCTCTTTTTGGTTTTTGGGCTCGGGAATGTCTTCCCTTTAACACATTTTGGCATGCAATTTGCTGAAATTAACTTCAATTGCAATTTGTGCTGTTGTTGTTCTTATTGTTGTTCTCATTGTTGTTGCTGGCATTGTTTCATTGGGTTATCATTGCCCCATCTTTAATAGTATTATTTTTGTTGCTCTTGCTCGATGCGACTGACATGTGCATGTGGGGGTACATGGATTAGAGTGCCAACTCGTGGTTCGAGGCTGTTTATAATTTGATTGGTGGGCTCGCTCTGAAATGATGCCCGCCGGTGTACGGTAACTGTAAATGACAACTGCAACTGTAAAGCCATCGCAATAGCCAATGGGAAAGTGTCTGTGTCTGCGAGTGCGAGTGTAATCCATAAGCATATTATGAGTGCGAGCGAAACACTAATTGGACTACATTTTGCATGATGAGTAGGCTTTCTATTAGGAGGGGTTTTTGCTCAAAATAGAAAAAGAGAATATAAGAGTTAAATTCTTTGTTTATATATTGAATATTAAATAATAATAATAAAATATTAAAATTAAAGAATTTTTAAAGCTTAGACAGTCAAAGCTTTATTATATATTAAAATAATAATGAATTTAATTATTTAATAATTTAATTGTTAGAAAAGCAAATATTTATTATATCTTAAAATAATAACTTTAATTATTAAATTAATTAGCTATCTCAGATTTTGAATTTATAGAAAAACATTGTCAAATATTGTTTTATTTTTTATAAATTTATACAAACTTAGATATTATTTCTTATTATTTCGTATTTATTATTATTATTAATTTCTTATTTCCTTTTCCTATTTCTTATTTACTATTTATTATTCATTATTTTTTATTCTTTCTTATTTCTTATTTTTTTTTTATTTATTATTTATAATTTATAATTTATTATTTATTATTTTTGTTTATTATTTATTCTTTATTATTTCTTATTTCTCAGTTCTTATTATTATTTCTTAATATTAAGATTATGATTGACATAGTGCTATCTCTTACAGAATATCTAGATCCGCTCAGAGTTTTCAGCTTTGGTCGAGTACATAAATTGCACTCGATGACATTTGAGTGGATATATTTCTAGCACTCAGTCAGAGTTGCTGTGGCCCATCATTAACTCGAGCAGTCAGTCAGCCAGTTAGTCGGTCTGTCATACTCGCGCACTGGCCCTGGTCAGTCCGTTGCCGTCTTGACTGACATGGCCATGGCCAACTCCAACAGCAACTGCAACTGCATGGGGGCCGCAGCCGTCGCGCATGCGCGTCAAGACCAGCAACCATTCAACGCGCTTAACAGACACCGCTGAGAAGCAGACATACGACCAGGGCGAAAGCCAGAGCCAGAGTCGGAGTCGGAGTCGAAGCTCCTTGAAATGCATTGGTAGACGTCAGCGGCGTCGTTTTGGTGCAAAATGTTTGCGGCAAAACCTGCAATTACCATCGCCAGCTTTGATAGCCGCCTAGTGCTAGGGCTGTCTGTCTGTATGTCTGCCTGCCTGGCTGCCTGACTGCCTGCATGAGCCCTGTTTAGGTTTTTAGGCATTTAGTCTTTGTTTCGACAGCATTTGCTGCGCGAATCGCAATCCCTGGTAGTCTGGTAGCGCAGCGGTTGATATGTTGTTGAGTACTTTTAATTTGCATGCTGTTAATGGTGTTGCTTCATATTAGGCAAGAGCCGGGCCAGCGTCGAGGCCAGAAGCCAGCCACAGAAGGCAATCAATGCAGTTGTTGTTGTCCTCAGGATGTTAAAGCCATTGAACTGCAGCACGCCTTGCAGTTGGTCTTGGTCTTAGTCTCCATCGAGCTTGGTGTTGCCTTTGGGGAGCAGCAGAGCTGGCATATTAATGGCAGGATTGAAATCAAACGTTGCCTGGAATGCTGCCCAGACTCCAAAATAGATGTAATGGAGCAAAATTGTTTTGCGATTGGCTTTTCGTAATAATAAGTATAAATGCTGATCATTTATGACGCAAATGGCATAAATATTAGCTGCGAACTGGAGAACATGCATATTGGGTGTTCTTTTTGCTCTCTTATAAATGATGTGCGCAAATTTGCATGCTAAAGGAAATTAGGCAGAGCCTAAGATGGGCAGGAATATGGCAAGAGGATGGACTTGATCTATGATTTTACTCTCAAAAATATATACGTATTTCATTTCACCTAATTGAATGACGTGTTGCGGGCATTCAGACAATATAAAATTCCAGTAATTGCTTAAGACACACACAGAGAGACGGAGAAAGAGAGAGAGAGAGGGGGAGCGAGACAAAGTGGGAGGCAAAAGTGAATCATGTAGGTCCAAACATGACTCGAATATGCTTGTGTGCATTGTAAGTAAATGTAGAGAAGTAACTCAAGTAGACCAGAGAGAGAGAGAGAGAGAGAGAGAGAGAGAGAGAGAGAGAGAGAGAGAGACAGAGAGACAGACGGCAGAACTGTTGTGGCTGGCTTTACCTGCCGCCTGTTTGTCTTTTAGCTGTAACAGCTACCGCACAATTTCCCAAATGACAAACATGCCAAAATGGTTAGGGCCCATAGACATAGACAATGGCAACAAAGGCTGGCTGCAGAAGGCGAAGGACAAGCTGAGAAACAGGAGCTACACCAGCAGTTAGCAGGCAGCAAGCAGCAGGAGCAGCACATTAATCACAATGCTCCAAAAGAGCTTGACAGCTAGCTACATGGAAACCTCTCCCTGGGTGTCTCAAGACAGTCTCTGTGTCTATGTGTGTGTGTGGCATCCTTTGGCATAATTCTTATTCAATCGCTAAGGACAATGCCATGTTGTAGTTTCAATTTGCGGTGGGCATGAGATTTGTGCCAAGACAATTGCCAAACAGGAAGCCAACGACTCCCGACTGCCGACTTCGACTCTCGACGCCCGACTCCGAATCCGGCGGCCATCAATTTAAAAAATGAAAAATTTCCCTTTTTGCTTTTGCCGGCGTCCGGAAAATGGAAAATTAAATTAACCTTTGGGAGCTGTTGCTGCCACTGCTACCACTGCTGTTGCTGCTGCCAAACAATGTTGCTGTCTGCGCTGCTCCCGATAGCATCTACTGCCGAAATATGTTAATTTTCAATTTAGTAGTTTGGCCTCCGCATCCAATACACACACACACACACACACACACACATATATATATATATATATATATCTGTTTAAATATATATATATATATATATATATTTGTATATAACTTGGCTGGCTTTTAATTCGCTTTTCTTTTGGAGTTTTCGGGCTGGTTTTATTGGGCGCACCAGAGCGCAACGGTAATGGGTACCAGAGAAAACATATTATCACATATAGCTAATCTGCTGCATATCATTTCGTATTTGCCCATGCTTCTGCCTCGATCCATCCCTCCCAGGGAGAGGAAGTGTTTGCTTGTTAGTTGTCCAGTTCATAAACAATTTGTTGACCACATTTCGGCTGTTGAGGAAATAATTAAGACATTATAAATTATTTGAGGCTTCTCGAGTGTTGATTGTTAACTTGCGGTTCTTACTTATCTATCTTACGTCTCTCTCTCTCTCTCTCTCTCTCTCTCTCTCTCTCTCTCTGAATCTTCTATCTCTCCCTCTCTCTCTCTCACACTCTCTGTCTGACTGCATTGCTGCCCCTAATGAGCATAACAAAATATTTTAGTTTATTTTTTAGATATGTATCTCTCTCTCTCGGCCAGTTTTCAACAAATACGTATTTAGTTTGATTTATGCGTTAGACCTGTCCAGCGCCTTATATATTCAGCATATTAAAGTAGCTGTAGTGAAATATATTTATAAAATGTAGTTGGCTCTTTAACAATGTAGCATAAATGAACAAATGTGATGTATACTTTAGATAAGTGAACAGTAGAAGGTTATACAGAAGGTTAGATCGTTAGCAGCCACAAATTATAAGACTTAATGCAAAATGAATATTTCAAAAACAAATCTGTAGATTGATGAAGTGAAGTCTTATGAAAAATGCAAATATATATGGAAAGTTCTCATATCGCTCTAATATATCTAGGCTTTACACGCACCCCATTGAAAATGTGTAAACCGGCTATAATATATCGGGTATTTTGTCTGCAGAGTCTTATAAGCTTGCTTCATAGTCGAACAAAGATATATAATTCTGCTTAATGAACCGAAGAACGAAATTGCAAATTCAATATCAATAGTAACTTGTGTTTCGTTTCAATAATTTGCAAGCGTTGCTCTGGTGTAAGTCTAACCACAATGAGATGTTAAGCCAAACTTAACAAGAAGCAACTTGCAGATAATAAAAGAGCTACGCCTGGACTATCTACAAATTTATATCTATTTGTACTTTTTATACTTTTCATATTCTCCGATTCATTTAGTACAAAGAAGCATAACTCGTTTCAATAGGTAGACCTTTTGACTTTACGGAGTACAGAGTTTGTTGTAATCGAACAAATTTAAATCGAGTTGTTATAATTGTCTTAAGTATGCTAAACACTCAACTAAAGGCTTTTCTGTTTCTAAAGCAATATTATAATCATCGTCTGAAGCTGAAATATATTGCAGTAGTCTAATGCAGTTTGTTAGTGAAATTATCTAAAAAACATTTGTGGTAAAGCATTAAAATACAAATATACTGAGATAGATATAGAATTTTGTTGAGTAAAGCACTCAAAGCTAAAGTGTAAATCAAATTATTTACAAGCACTCATAAAATACAAGTTCTATAGGAGTAAAAGCCTAGTTCTACATAGTTTACATATTTAATTCTATATGAACTATGGCATCCAAGAATCAATAACCAATTAACCCATTTCTTTAAGCAATATTCGCACATGGGCTTCAAAAGCGTCGTTGCTAGTCACTCAAACACTTATTGTGCTCAATCCATTAGCTTATTGCGCGTACCATTCTAACTGGCCAGAGACACCAATTTACAAATTGTTGCATTACTTTTTCAACATTCACTTAACGCAATTGGGCCAGCAAATAAAAGTTGCGCCTTGTACCGGAACGAAGGTCAAACGATGCCCAAAGAGAACACTTTACCTCAAAAGTTGGCAGCTGTTGTGCTATGTGGCCCCACTACAACTCGACTGGCATCTGTCATTAGCAGTCATGTGCAACAATATTTGCCACAAACTAACTTTCCAACAACAACAACAACAACAGCGACAGCAACAACAACAACAGCAATCAATTGTTGTAGTTTTGCAAAAGTTTAGAAAATTTTATAAATTACATTTTCCATTAAATTGGACATGGAGAGCGAAGCCGAGCTGCATGCGATGTGCATATGATTTAAATTGATTTAGTTACGAGTGAGTTGAGAGAGCGCGTAAAGTGGCCAAAAATGCGATTTTGCATTTGCAGCAATTAAATCAAAAAGTTTTTAAATCAAAGCCTGAGAGGAAGAGGGGCTTCGATGCTGTAGAGGGGTAAAGAGGGGCTGTCGAGGAGCTTAACTGACAGACAGTTGCGCGCTTTAACCGATTGAAATCAGCGAGAACGCTGCTTAAATCAATTTCTCAATCAATGTCAGCCAGCAGGCAGCGTGAGGGGGAGTCGCGGCTGAGGCCGGCTGCTGCTCTCAGGAGTTCCAGGAACTGCGCTTAAGCTGGAAATCGTGGCTTACACTCTGGCCCCGAAAACCAGCAGAAGACGAAAACAACAAAAACCAAAAGTAAAAGGTTCAAATTGTGTCCAAAATGTCAAAAGCAGACGCTCAATATGATCGCCCTATACACAGTATTCCATGCACTGAGCGAAAAGCTCTTAACTAAATAGAGCCAAGGTCGAAGTTGAGCGAAGAATAAAATGCTTAGCAATCAAAAAGTATTTGAGACATTTTTAAGCTTTTTTCTATATTTACTAAAGTGAACTAAATCTTAAAAATGTTTTTAATACATTATTTAGTACTATTATTTATCTATTTCTATTTTCAAATTTGGTTTATACTTTTAAAAAGCAGAAATGGTAGTAATGTTACTTTATTTAAACTAAGAGTTTGTATATATTTCCACATTTCAATTCAAGGTTAAAATATTGAAATAATGTATTGAGTCTGATGAATACAAACTTATTTTATTTTATTATTATTTTATTGAACTTTTTAAAAAAATTTATTTAATTTTTTATTTTATTTAATTTATAGTTTCCTTATTTTTTATATTATATTTTAATTAATTTTTTAAATATTTTTTTAATTCATTCATTCATAAAATGTATTTCTTTTTTTATTTATTGAACAAATTATTTTAATTTTGCAGAAATTTTGCAAAGAACTGAATTATAAACACATTTTTTCTATTTGATTTATTTTTCTCTCTGATGTAGACTTTTTATTTAGTAATTTCTGCCTAACGACATTTTTTCAGCAAATCTAAAATTGACTAGTTTTTCTTAAAATCAATCAATATTATTTGTGTCAGTGTAGCTGTGCACAACAGAAGCCCTGGAAATGTGATCGCATGCAGATAGCGCTGCCTGCCCTGACTAAGGCCTGCCAACCTGTCTGTCTGGCTGTGTGTCGTTCCGGCTGCTTGCCTGTTTGTCGGTTCTGTCTGAGCGCTGGGCATGCAACTGTTTTGTCTTTTTGGCGTGCGATAACTGAAGTCAATGACTGGAGCTCGAGCGCAGCTTCCAGCTCTCAGAGCAGTGCATGAAAAGTGAACTTGAGCTGCAGTTGCATTGTTTTGGCCGCTTACGGGAGCCATCGACATCGACATGGCCATGGCCAATGCCAATGTAGTCGCTAATGCTGCTTGCTGATGCTGCCGTTTTCTGCTGCTGCTGTTGTGGCTTTAAGTCGCATCCTGATCCTCATCAGCATCATCATCGCTGCATACAATCGTCGATAATCTCACGCTTGGCATCGCCAATATCACAGACAGCAGCAGCAGCAGCAGCAGCAGCATCCGTAGCAGCACAACAGCAGCAGCAACCTTTACAGCAGCTTCTTCTTTAGAGTTCGTTTTAGTTTAGTTTAGTTTGCTGGGCAGTTCGTTAAATTACATGAATGTATAACCATTTTAATTTTGCCTCGGCTTTTGTCTGTCTCTCTGTCTGTCGCACACTCGATGCCTTTTGAATGATGACCTTACAAATCACGTTTCGCAATGTGTTTGCGGCCAGATCATCAAGATGCTTGAGTGTCGATAGCACTGCCAGCTATGCCCATGCTTGGAGCCTGTGAGAAACATTTCGATCAGAGAATAGTTGGCTCTTACACTGATGAATGCCAGACGTCGTTAGGCAAAGGAATCGCAGCAGCCCATAGCCTTACAGCTCAGTAAACTATATACAAATACTCTAAGTACTGGAGTGAATAATATATAGAAAACATCAAAATGTGCCAAAACGATGAGAATATAATATGGAACATTAAGAACGGGGAAATCGATGCGGTGCAGTTGATATTCAGCCAATCAGCTCGAAATGTTAACGAATTCATTGGCGGTCGCGCTCCCTTGCACTATGCAGCCGACTTTGGGCAGCTGAAGGTGCTCAAGTATCTTGTGCAGATCGGAGCTGATGTTAATAAGCTGGATAAATACCATATAACGCCCATTCTGGCTGCCATTTGGGAGGGGCATACCGAATGTGTTGCCTTTCTGCTCAAACAGGGCGCCAATAAAGAGGGAACTACGCCCTCCGGACAGAATTATGTGGAGGCCGCTGAGAAGGTCGAGATTAAAAAGCTGCTCATGGATCCAAATACTGGCTGATCAAGAAAGAGTAGAAGACATCTGCTAAAGTTTTCATTTTCTTTCAATTAACTTTCATTTGGTTTGCTTAATTTATATTTTTGGTTATAGTTTAAATGGTTGCTTGAAAATGTTTCTTAAGAGTAGATCTCTAGGAACACAAAGTTCGTTTCTCTTATCCATTCCAGCCATGCAAAGTACGTTATATCTATTATATCTATCCCTGTTGCTATCCATAAAATATCGCTGTAAAGTCACATATTTATTTGGGTACTGTTAGTTATTGGTGCCCTTGGCTGATAACCTTTGCTGGCCATTAACACCCAATGGCCAATTGCTGAAGCATTTCACACGCCTCCGCTGGCTGGCTGGCAGCAAATCATTTTGATTACACAGCCAAAATTCAGGGAATGACACATTTCGCATATAGATGAGAGGGGGGCGGGCGGGCGGCAGTTAGTTAATTTCAATTTTGAACACGATACGCCCCAGAGGAGAAGGATAACTCGTGTGACAAAAAACAATTAAATGGGAAACGCGACACGAAACGCGGGCAACTGTGAATCGAAAACGCGATATTCAGGAGTCCAAAGAGCAGACCTAAATGAAATTCACACATATTCCTAAACGCTCTGAATTGAAAAGCAACAGAGAAAGAGAGAGGGAGAGAGAGGTGGGTAGAGACAATGAGAGAGAAAGCGTGAAATGAAAATGAAAAATCACAGTCCAAAATGTGCTGCACACACACACACACACAGACTCACTGAGAGAATGTGTAGATGGGCAGGGGGAGGTGCATGCGCCGAGGCATGCACAATTGGGCGTTGTAATTGAATTAGTCACACCCACAGATTGCACACATGAATGACTTGCCGAAGACAAAAGCGCCAGATAGAGAGCGGAATATTATGAAAGAGAAGGCTAAAGCAAAAAATAGCGAATTATTTATTAAACTAGGTTACCAGGCAACGGGACTTGCTGAACAAGGTAACAGCGACCGAGCGACCGAACGACCGAGAGAGTTGTGCATATGAAAGTCGAGGGTGAGCTCTCCAGCTGGGTCTATGTGTGAACCTATCTGAGCATGAGTGCGCTGCTCAAACAGTCATTCGGGGTGTATGATTGCTTCATTAAAAAATATATATATAGTTCAAATAGTGATTGTGTATTAAACACAACTCAAATACATAAATGCGTATAATTATATAGTATTATTAGTTGAAAACTAATTCAAGCTAAGTTTATTTGGTAATCCTCATTGTTGTTGGAGTCCAATCAATAATTAATTTTGAATTGAATTTAAACAATTATTAGAACTTAGAATAAAAACCAAGTTCTTTCAATGTAACTCAGATGAGATATTCTATTTTTTTAGGAATTCTTCAGATATATTTACCAAATAGTCGTAATATTTTTTCCTAATATTTGTAGTTTAAACAAATTGAAATGGTCTTTAAAAATTGAAGGATTTTAGTTTTTCAAGTAATTGTTTTATCTCTCATTCGAGTTATTCAAAACGGAAAATATATTTTTGTAGTTTTAAATTTGGCTATTCCAGTCGACAGATAAATATTTTTTTTTGAGTTAAATTCAATTTTATTTAGCCGAAAATAAAATAAAAAGTTGATTTGGCTTCGTCTATTTATTTGTCAAATTTATAAATTTAACAAATTTTGTTTTGCTTGAATAAATAAATAATTTATTTAATAAAGCAAATTTGTCATAAATTAAAACTATATTTTTCTGATTTTTCTTTTCGTCTTTTGGTCCTGAGAAAAAATGAAAACCTGTCAGCGATTTAGCAAGCGAACAGAAATGACCAGAAGGTCGACGAAAATGCTTATTCAACAGGCACACATGTATTGACAGTCGAGCTAACTGTTCTTTGTGTAAATAACCAGCCGCATAAAGGTAAGCAGAAGGTCAGTAAAAGAAAACATTGCGTAGCCAAAGAGGAAATTCTAGTTGGAAGTTGAGTTTCTAAATGGAATATGGCAGCAGTACTGCAGGTAGTAAAAGAGGAGGTATAACTGTATACAGAGGTTTTCACTGTTAACTTAAATATTTTTTACCTGTTAATTACATAATCTTGAACTGAAAACTTACAGATTCTTTAAATGTTAACTTACAGATTCTTGAACTGTTAACTCATATCATCTTTAACTATTAACTGTCAGATTATTAAGATGTTAACTTACAGATTTATTGACTGTTCCACATTAGGTTTAGGAATGCTGTTCAGCTGCTCGTCGATAAACTTTAAAAGAATTAATAATATATAGATTATTTTAATTATACATTTGATATCTTCCACATAATATTCCTTTATAGTATTGTTTATTGTTCAATGCATTCTAAGCTATAGCAGAATATTTACAATTCAGCTTGTATATATTATATAATAATTGATAGTTTTTTTTTTTATATTCTAATTCCTACTTTATGTTTACGCTTACAATAATACAGTTCGCATATTGCTTTGCTGAACGGATGTGCCTTGTTCGACTCTTCATGGTCTCGATTCTTAGCTCAGTACTAAATAAATATAATAATAAATAAAAATAAATATAATTCGAAACGATATACAATATCAATATCATGCAGTTAGAAAATATATACATTAATAACTAGAGATTTATATTTAATTTATATAATGTAAATTAAAAATGCATTTCTGAAAGTTTAGTGAAGATCCTGCTTCTTAGGTGTTTGAAAAAGAATTAGCATCAAGTAACTTATCTAAGATACTTAATAATACTTATACCGATTTTGCACGCCCCGAATGGGTGTAGCCTCTATTTTACAGATCTATCTGAATCTGATAGAACAACAGTGATGCATCTGCAAAACTAAATGATCCCAGCTTAAAAATTGTAACAGATAGTTTTTGCCAATTCGTCCTGCACTTATCTATAGAGAAAGTCAACTCACTTCATTCTGCAGCAGCAGCAACGAAATGCTTTACATACAAAGTGTAGTTTTTCATTAAATCAATATACTCTTTGCACTTCATCAGCGCGCATAATGAGCAGTGTGAATGGCACAGCAACTAGTTCGTTTTGAAGAGGAATATATAAAGGTAATAGTGATCGTAGAGTAGGCGCTTTTCTTGCAGGGTATGTTGAGTTCACTCTCGCTTTTGTGTCTCGAGTGGCTGCAGCTCGCCACTAAGCCGCCGCTCAAGTATTTGGCCACGTGTGCAAACACTGCGAGGCCAATTTGCATAATAATCGTGCCGTCGAGCGTCGAGTGCAGCAGCAAGAGTTTCGAGTCACTTGACCTTGTCCTAGCCAAAGAGAATGTAATCTGTGTGTGTGAGAGTGTATGTGTGTGTGTGTGTAGTGTCAACTCGTGGCCCGTTTGCTTCGGCAACACTTTCTCGAGCACTTTTTTCCGCGCCGCCTAAAAGTATGCTTTGAAATGTGAAATGTGAGATGAGAGTCGCTTGTAATTAAACATGTTAAGCTAGAAAGCACAGCAGCGGCCACTACATTAAGGTTATTTATCGTTGAGTCGGGCTGTTTGCTTCTAATGATAAAATGCAAGCTGACCTCAGGCAGTATAAGAGAGGGAGAGCGAGAGAGAGAGGGCGAGAGGGAGGTGGCGCCACGCACTCAACTCTGTAATAAAATCCAAAAATGTGTTGCCACAAAAATGTTATTTCCTAAATAAACACACACACACTTACACAAACACACACACACATATACGCATACACTTAAGCCAGGTAAGACTCTTCAGTGTTTGTGAAAATTGCGACTGTGTGCTAGATAGCAGGCACGTCCTTGCACACGGCTCACTCATCTAGCTGGGAGTCACTCATGCGGTTTTTACTGGTAATTAAATTAAATTTATTTAAGCTGAGTTACGCTTGCCCAGCAAGTAGTAGGAGCACTTGAAGGGACGAGCTAGGCAGATGTGAGAGAGAAAGGGCGTAATGTTGCCAGCTGTGCGGCTGTCTTGGCTTGGGTTACGTTGGTTTTCGGCAACAATGTTGCGGTGGGGCAACCACAGGACTTTTCAATGAGGCAACAAGGCTTCAGGTGCCATGCCAGAAATCTAGTAAAAAAGAAAGGGGCTCTAGATGAGAGGGGTGCACTTTGTATTGCATTTAAAGTGACAGTTTTGTTGCTTTAAATTGTGTAATCGGAGCTGATAAAAGCATTTGCCATTAAGTGCGCCACTACAACCAAATGCCAGCCCTGCGGCCATAGAGACCAAGACAGAAAGAGAGAGAGAGAGAGCAACAAAGAGAGGGAGAGTGAAAGAGAGAAAAGCTTTGCGAAAAATAACCAAAATTCTTTGTTTTATGATATAAGTATAATGCGCTCGCACACACCCTGTCTCCCTATCTCCCTCTCTACTTCTCGCTCTCTTGCTTTGTGAAGTATGCTTTAGGGCAAACACATCCTCAGCACCAACTGCTCTACAATTACAGTGTGTGTGTGTTAGCTTGTTGAGCTTTAGGTTTTTCTTCTTTTTTGTTGTTGAAGCTGGTTTTAGTTTACGAGCAGCGCTTGGCACTTGTTGGACAGACAGTAGCTGGAAGCGAGGCATAAACTAAGAGGCCATCATCAATTGTTGTGCAGCAGAAATGTAACCCAAGCTTTCAACTAGCTAAAGGTAAAAGTCTTCAAATACATCATGGCAAATAGTTGCAAGAGCTTTCTGGTGTTCGGTCAAACACCGAACATATTTCACTTGCAAGTGAAAATAATTTGCTAAAAATTAAGGTATTTCAAGTCAGGTAAGCTGATTTCAAAAGCCAAACTAATTTGCATAATTTGCTATTTCTACTAATCGGAATTGACAGTCAAAGAATTCAGGATGATTTTGTGATGAAACCGCTCTCGAAATTGGAATATCAACTGGTAAATATATATAGATAATAGAGCATACATAATGAGCATACCCAACGTCGAAACGATTAGGTATCGGGATATGCGAAAAGCACTTTTGACATATGCTCCCAAGACTCGCCGTAGGAAACCGTGGCAATAGACATCAACTTTATTATATATGAATTTTTCAGTATTTTAAAAGTAGCCATTCATACGCTGCGGTAGCTCATTATCAAAGTTCATCATAGATTGCTATAGCTCAGTCATCAGAGTTCAGCATGGATCGCTGTAGCTCAATCAAATTGAATCATCAAATTATAGAAAAGTGACATTTTAATCAAAAATATTCCTAATATTATTTAACTTTCTGTTCCTCTTTTATTTTGCACTTATCAGAGAAAATTAGTATTAATCGAATACTAAACTGACCTTTGCTTTCACATGTCGCTGAGTTGCTCAGTCTTTGTAAAGAGTTAAAGCTGCCTTAATAAAATGGTCTTTATTCTGCTCAACACGCTGACTAACTTCCATTTGCTGTGGGAGCGACGAGCCTTCAAATAGAGCAATAAAGCGATTTTTCGCACGATATGCGTTTTGATTTAGGTATCAATAATAAGTTAGCCATTAGGCGTAGCCTTAACGCGTTTGTTTCTTAAGGTAATAAACTACTTTACATATTTTTTGTTTTTGTTGGAAAATAAGCTTTAATTACAATTATTTATATGCAGTTTAAGTAAACTGAAACGACTTAATATAGTAGTGTATACTAGACTTAGAATTTTTCATACGTTTGAGTAGTCAGTTAAGGTTTGTCACAAGTCTTAAACTGGAATACTGCAAAATTAGATACATTTTAATACACAATTATATATATTTATATATCGATTATTTGCCCTGCACTTTTACGTAAGCACAATCTCTGCCAATAGAAAATTTCCTATTTAACCATTTTTTGCAGCCGCCTCGAAAATTGTCTAAGTTCAAAAGTCAATCAGTTGCGCTTGGCCAGTTAAAAAATGTCCAATTGCCTAGGAAATTGAGAGCGTGGTTTTTGGGATAGTTTTATAAATATTGCTGCGGTTGTTACCATTGTTGATGTTGTTGCTGTTGTTGTTGCTGCTGCTGTTGTAGTTATTATTTGCAGTTTATGCGCGTTTATTGCACAATTTTCGGTGTGCCATATTTGGCCGCTGTAGTGTTGGCTGCCAACTTTATTTATAGGTCAATTGGCCTGGCTGGAGGAAAGGCCGAAAGGAAAAGCTGGCAAATATTACAAATAAATAGAAGCAGCAAACAGCCAACAAAAACAACAACCGACGCGCCAAGCATGCAGCTCTGCATGTGCATACGATTGTACAGACTAAATATATATATATATATATATATAATATTTATATATATGTATATATTTGTTTATATATATACTTTACTTTATACGATTCCCCAAAGAGCGACGGCTAAAAACTATTTTGTATTTGTTCAATTGCTGCAAATGCTTTCAAAGTATTTACAAACGTTTTCAATTTTGTCTGCGATGCCAGAGACACGAATTGCAATAACAACAGCAAGAGAAAACTACAAACAAGCCAAGAAATAAACAGTAGCTACTGTGCAACGAATATCAAATGCACTTGATGAAACTAAATATTTTGAGACATTTGAAGTTGCATATGGATTATTACAGAGATTTTAGTTTATTTATTTGGTATTTGCAATTGTAAGAGTATTTGACAGTTTGCCAAGTGGTCAATTCGGAATTCTTTTGCGAATGTCTGAATAATTATATAAATAATATATTATAATTATATTTTTATAATATAATAGCAAATATTATTATTAAACTATATTAAGTAATTAAAATTGTAAAACTAATTCATTAATGTAGATTTGCAGTCAAAAAAACTATCGAACTATATGAGAACATACTTTTGGCATTTATAAATTCTTTTTTTTACATATCAAAAGTCTACATATAAGGATTGTCTTTTACTATTATATATATTTCATTACATATAGTAAGCCACATCTCAATCAATATATTTGCAAAGCGAAAACTAAAATAATATTAAAATAAATTTAATAATTTCATTTTATATTTTAATATGTTATTAAATTCGTACAGGTAAATAAAAAGAAATATTTAAAATATAATTATCGTAATTTGAATCAAAGAATTTGTGCTTTCAAATTATTCCTACTCTTTTTACTCAAATTGGCTCAAGTGACTACCTTAGCTAATCTACCCATATGGGCCCTATATGAGCAGCAAAAGTGTTGGCGCTGCCAAAAGCATTTCAATTTCAATTTCTGGCGCTGAGGCCGAGCTGCTAGCTGGAATCGTGCCGTTAATCGCTTTAAATATGCGACAGGTTGCTGCCAGGTTGCCCCTCCAAGCCCAGAGAGTCGGGCAACATTGTTGTTGGCGTTGCTTGGCAGGCTTCCGTCTGGACCGACTGCGGCTTCCAGTCGCGCCGGGTAGCCTTTGAGCGAAGGATTTCATAATCCGCTGCATTTGTCTCACTGATTATGCAATTTGGCTCTGCTTGCTTTTTCTATTTTTCTTATTTTCGCTTTTGTCTGTGTCTATGTTTGTGCGGCTGTTTGTTTGGGCTGTAATTCAGGAAGTCATTTGCTCAACCTATTTGTGCCTTTGTGCAAATAAATGTTTATTTAAATTAGGCGTCCAAAATAAATAATAAATAAATGCAGCAACAAATTCAATGGCCAAGCGGACAAAGCGCACTGCCAAAAAAAAAAAATATAAACGGTAGCATTTTCTATTCGATTTTCACTTTCGGCTCAACTGCGGCTGTTTACTTTGGGGCGTATTCACATTTTGTTGGTTGATTTGTCGTTGTTGCTGTTGATATTTTATGCAAATTTCTGCATGTCAGCCTTTGACAGAGATTTTATTTGTTGATCTCTGACATTAAGTGAGCAAACAGCGCTTGCGTACAAAGGAAATGTGTTTTGCTAAAAATTAAGAAAAAGTTAATACAATAAAATTTTAAAAATAACTTGATTAGAGATGGGTTAAAACTAAAAGAAATTATATATTAAATATTTAAAAATTCAAAATGATAATTTAATATTCAATTTCACTCACTCAAGCCACTAAGGTTGCTTAATAAAAATTTCAGACATAGTGTAAGCTTGGTAATTTTTATGGGCTTTATTGTTATAGTATCTATATGTCCATCTTTCGGTTTGCTCTTTTACTAAATAATTGATTTTTGTTGGCAGTGTTTTTAGCGTAAGGTCAAAATAATATTATTAATATTGGAATAGTTTCTTATTTATATTATATTTTATATATTCACACATGCAACGTTTCTTATCAAATGGCATATCTATATAAAGTATATAGTATATAGATATAGTAATCGGAAATAGCATCACTCATGTTTGGTCAGCCTACTAGCTTATTTACTCGAATGTGTTCATGAAGATCTCCTGGATCAGCCATTACATATGTGATGTGACGACAGTGAATACATATTGTACTCAAGTAGATTGGAGTACCGTAACAGACAGTTGTTCTAGCCCCAGTTCTTGTAAATCAATAAAATTCTTTCATTTTCAATATTTTAACACGAATAAATATGTATATATTCCACATGGCTAAAGTTTCCTTTATAGCACTCACTCTGAAGACGAATCAATTGCCACAATTAAATTTGTACACAAAAGGCAGCTAAAAGATACAATTAATACGCAGCAAAAGCAAACGCAAACAGCAAAAATAAAAATCAAAATAAAAAAACAGTTAACAGAAAATTAAATTTTAATCAAACATATTCGTAATTGAATCAACACGGAGCTGAGCCGAGCTGAGCTTTTGTGCACTCGGCACTCCGTGGCTCAATTGTGTGTGGCAGGGCGCATGGCCACGCCCACACACAAACACACATGCAGTGAGACAGCACACACACATATATATATATATATATGTGTGTGTATATATACATGATATTTTTGTAAATATTCTGAGCTCTTTTGATAATATTCTTGCTTTTTCCATTTTCAGTTTTTGGCAAACTCGTAAAAATCAATTCGTGCACAAAAAATGCCAACATTTTAATTAAATTTTCAAGCAATTCAAGCAAAAGTTGTCAGCGGACGCTGCCGCAGGGGAGGGGGTGGGGGGGGCGAAAGGGGCATGGGCAGCGGAAGGGGGATTGCAACATGTAGGTGACTGCACTTTTTGTTGACTGCACACGGTGCAAAAGTGTGCAGAGAAGTTTTACACATAGCAGCAGCTGAGAGAGGGGCAGATAGACCGAAAGGGACTGCCCTCGCTCTCCCTCTCTAACTCTCTCTCCCTCTCTCTCGCACATACATCTAGCATCTCTTTCGCTGTTCACGTCGCTGTCCTAGCCAAGCCATTAATTAACTAGAAATGCCATTTTCCACAATTATACGTTCCCGACTATATAGAAATGTAAAAACTAATTACATTGCAATTTGCCAGCGTAATAGCTCGGGCTGAGGCTCTCTGTCTCTATGTGGGCGCGCCCACTGAAAGGCGAGTGGGGTGTAGGTGGGCGGCGCGAGCCAGAAAACTGCATGCAAAGCAAAATTTTTTCAAAGGGGGCCGAAAGGAGGTTCTGGCTAACAAGCTTCCGCGCGACTTCCTTGGAAATACAAAATCAATGCAGAAAAGGACGAAGGACAAATCCTGCAAACTTTAAGTTTGCACGCGCTCAACTAGACCAGCGCTCGCTCTCTCTCTCTCTCTCTCTCTCTCTCTATGGGTGTGTTGGTGTGTTTTGAAGCCGTAAGTCGTGGTATAATATCATAATTTGCATGCAAAGCCATTTCCACCAGGCACAGGGGGATCAGAAGCTAAAAAAAGCGCCAAAAAAGATAAAAAAGTAAAAGCTAATGCCAAGATTGGCAACCAGATTGAGAAACTATAGTATATATAGCATAGTATATGGATTATTCAAATCTGTTTAGCTTTATTCGATTAGTGCTCAACTTTTGTTTGGGTTTCGTTACACTGTGCCCTGCCACACACAATTAACCGTTGCGGAACTTGGCCATAAGGCGTGCGGCAATCCACGTGGGTCTGATTGACTGGGCCCGATCGATGGGCGCTATAATTTGGGCTTGCAATGTTGTCCTTAGTGGTTATTCAATCTTGGTTTAATTTCGCAACGGGTCAATTGTCGCCAATATAGCCAGAGAGAGAGAGAGAGAGAGAGAGAGAGAGAGAGAGAAAGAGAGAGAGAGAGAGAGAGAGAGATTCCATATCTATTGTTACGTATTATCGTTGTTGTGGTTGTTGTAGGCAACACACATTTTGATTGATGTGGGATTTGTGGCACTTGCCACACACAGATACACACGTTGTCGGCCCTTTCATAATGCCCGCCATATATATATATATATATATGTATATGTGTGTGTGTGTGTGGGTAGCAGAGACAAGCACTCATGGCCATGCGAGGCCAAACAATTCCTGGAAATTGCAATTGCTATAGGCCTCCACTGATTGCTGTTGCAACTGCAGCCATTGGCAATTAGGCAACATTTAAATATTTATTGACATAACATATTTAAGTACACTCTATGCATTTTAATGACATGTTGCAGCTAGGAATTAAAAATTTCAATTACATTTTAATTCCTTGAAAGCAAATCGCTGTGTTCATAAAATAAGTTTTGTCTTCATAATGAAAGAGCCAATTTCAAGCAATGTGATAATTTTATGACATTTACATGTCCAATTTGATGGGTTTAAGGTGGACCTTAACACCATCTAAACGATATTTATTCAAAGGGAATTTCTTTTCTTCATTTTTGGGACATGGAATATATTTTAATAACAAGAATTTCATTCTAAGCAGAACTTCTCTCTAGAAGAATTTACAATGAAATTTTTGCGGGTGTTGGCTTATAATTTTTATCACAGACAGCTGATAGCATTAGCTAATGAGTCCTGAATGGATTATAGAGTGTTTGTTAGGATACTTTTTCAGCTTTATGACTTGAAGCTTACAAAAAGAGTCTCCTTTGTATGACACAGTTTTATTGGTAAAATGTTATATTCCTTACGAACTTGAAATACTAACAATGTTAACTATGATAAGAGTTGTGAAATTGATGATAAGAGTAGTGTAAGAATGAGTTATATGGACTGTGCTATATGACTGTGATGACTAATACTTTTAGAGAGTTTTAAAGGTCTGTAAGAGTGTTTGTGAATGAGTTTCTCCAGGTGATGATGTCTTATAGTTGAGAGACTAATGATTAAATTCATAGAAGGATGAATGATGAGTTGATATTATTTGTAGGATTAGTGATTGGAGGGGTGGGGATATGAGATGAAGTGATGATTTGGTTGATTAGAGAATAGAGAATGAGAGCTTTGATTAGGGAGTTCAAAATGGTTAGAGCTGCAAACGTATTAGAACTTAATACAGCTGTAGTGAGAATGGAACTTCATATTTCTTAAATTCAGCCTCTCGACAAAGGGCATAACAGCCTCGAACGTCGCCCGGCTTACATACATAAATGAAAGGGTTAAGACCTCATTTAAATGATGGTTAGCGAACATATTCCATCACTTCAGTACGAGCTTCACTCAATTGGCAAATCAACTTCTTTTAACTCTTCTCAAATGACAACCTAGAAACATTTTTAAAGTAACTTTGATATGCCAAACCTAATCCGAAATGTTTCTATAATTATGCACAATATGCTGGCTAAACGATTCTTGAGCGTAGAGCATAAAAATTATTTATTAGCCATTCTCGAAACGTGGCTCAGCACTGATAGAGCTGCATTTGGGCCATAATGAAGCCTAGTTTGTAGCAGCTTGCACAAAAAATTATGGCTACAATTTGCGCGAAAAGCAAACCAAACAATTTGTGGCTGCCTCTAATGCACTCACATATAACCCGAGCCCCAGCCTGAACTCAAAACCCAGCCACAACAACAAGAGCTTGCATCTGGCCAATAATTACGCAGGGGCGTACGTTGAGGGGGGGGCGGTAAATTATGTGCGCAAGTTGTGCGTAAAGTTGCAGCCGATGCTAAAAGTTTAGCACCGCACTCAAGGACATTCACAGGTGAAGGGGGCGTGGCATGCGGTCGAGAGGAGGTAGCTGTGCTCTGCTCTGACAAAGTGGCTGCCTACACAGTTGCCATTGAGCGAGCGTTCATAAAGTTTATCAGAGGAAGCCGCGCGACGCGTTTCTTAACCATTTTTGGCCTGCATCTTGGCCATTGTCTGGCTGTCTGTCTGTCTGGCTGGCAGCTCCTTTTCTATAGTTTATGGCATATTATTGGCATAAACATGGAGCAGGCTGAAGGCAACTGGCAACAGGCAGCACGAAGCAGGCATGCAGCAAGGTGCAGTGCAGTCCAGCGCCTGATTTATGCCAAGTGTCTGGCCAAAGCGTTCAATTAGCGACTTAAATTGTGAGCGAGGCATTGCTGCCTAGACCCGCTAAACATATGTGACCCAATTTTGCAAAGGGTTTGGGTGCTTGACAAATTACATCAAGAAGAAGAACAATCAGAAGAAGCTAATGATGAGCCGCCGTGGCATAACTCATGCGTGCCCAAACATTTTGCACAATTTGTGGCTCATTGAGCTCCATAACAATACTTCATCTTCAATAAGAAAGCAAAAGAGGAGCGAGAGCAGCAAAAAGTGCTGCAGATACAGATACAGATACATCTTTGGCTGCAGCTTTCAGTCTACAGTCTTGGCCCGCTCTTGGCCATAATTGATGATACCGAATGCCACTAAATTATCAATTGACCATAAATTTGCTCATTACGTTCAGTTTGTGGTCTCTGGGTTTTCATTCAAGTTTTCTGTGTCTGCCAAAACGCTCGCTCATCATCATCATCATCGTCATCATCATCATTTGCCAAAGCGGCTGGCGTTTTAAATAACTTTTTTATAAGCGACCGACGATCTTGCCAAGTTATTGGTATTTACAGCTATATATACGTACATATATATATATATATATAAATATTTTTTTTGTGTGCACGTTTTTCGTTGGTTTGCTTTCTTCCTCTCTTTATTCTGTTTTTGGATTTTTCTTCTTTTTTTTTTGTGGCCTAGCAAATTGTTGTTTACAGCTGCCGGGTGTTGGTATTTCATGGCTCTGATCTGTCTGGCCGCTATAATTGCTGTTTATGCTCTGGGAGCGCTTTAAATGTGAGCAGCCTATTGCTTAACTGCAGTTAGACCCATAAATGGCCAACAAATTCCTAGCTAAATATGGCCAAGATTAAGACTGATCGGCTTATGATTAAATACGATGCCTAACTATGTTATTACCCAGCGAATGTCCGAAATTATATATAACGCTCGAAATGATTGAGTAAAACTCTAACTGCTGCCGCTCGATAAACGAACTGAGCCGTCTAATAGGTCAATCTCTGAATTAAGTAAATAATTTTATAGCCGATTTCTGAGTACATTAAGTTTTCAATTGAGAATCGAGTTAAGCATCATTTTAATTTTATATTTAATAGTTCTAAGTTACTTTGACAACACTGTCACCCGCTCTATAGATCAGCTGCAACTCACGTCTGCATTAGAGCCGTGCCCGCCACACATAGAGGGCGCCACAAACCGTCTTCAAACCGTTTAACAGAGCTACAGTATTTTGCAGATATTGTTTATATTCACAACTGATTCTAGGCAGACTAAAATACGTAAAGAGACTTATATTAGATTTCAGGTTATGGGAGGGAAAATAAATTGTATTTAAAGACTATAAACAAAAAATTAAAAGAATAAATAAATCGAATTGAGAGTTTGAGTTTGAGTTTACTATAACTAAAATCTTACTGAGCTGAACATTAATTTATGTTTCCTTAAATAGAAAATACTTCGCTTATTGAGCTATTTAGAAATAAGTACATATTCTATTTAAGGAATCTCAACCAGAAACTGAAATGCTAAAATAATAAAGTTAGCTGGCAAATTAGTTAGTCTAGCTTCCAGTTCTAGTTTTATTTACTGCATGCGATTTAGAAACGCATCGACAGAAATTCCAATAAATAAATACTTTATGTTATATATATATAGTATAACATATATATGAAACTGCTGGCGAGAGTACTTTAGTGGAATGTTTGTTTACTTGACCTCATATCGAAGGGGTATTTGAGTTGCTGTTGTAGTTGGTAACGGTTTGACATTTATGCCTTGCCACTGTGTTACGAGCTTCTAGCTCGCACTCTACCTCCTTCACTCAGTTTTGTGCAGCAAGTGCTTTGGCTTCGGCTTTGGCTTTGGCCACATCCGCATCCTGGACGCGAAGCACACGTTCCATGGCTGCATGATTAACATATCACGTAGACGTTGCCATAACATTTCACAAACTCCACAGCAAATAAACTGCAGCACAGCTCAGCTGCCAAATACCCCTCAAGCCCTCAGCCAGCTGTGCGAGCCCGCCCCCACTTTTCGGACCGTTGAGTGACGTACAACTTGACTGGCAGCCGAGGCAGCAGCGATTCAGTGAGAAAAACCTTTAGCCCCGCACATTCGACGCTCGGCGGGGCTATTTGGGGGCTGAGGGCCAGGCGCTTGTAATATTTAACACCAGCTGAATTTTAATGCGATTTGCAGCTGACTAACTGACTGACAGAAAGACAGAAAGACAGACATACAGACTGACTGACTGCAGGAGCGACCGCAGGACCGACGAACTGTCTGTATGTCTGTGCGCCTAATGGCCAACTAATATGCGCAAAATGACTTGCAGGCAAGTCGCGAACTGCCAACTACGAACTCTCTCGCCTGTCTGCAGTGCACAGATCGTGCCCAAGTGTGTGCACTGAAAGAAAAACTAGATCAATACATATCAAAACGATAATAAAATCTTGGTTATCGAAAGTAAAAAGCGCAGTGAACTGAGCTAAACAAAGACAGATGACAAGTTTGCTAAGCTTCTATAAGTATATATTATAGTATTTTATAATCTTTTAAATGCTTTATTGTTTTTGTTTCGCGCAGTGTGTGTTTCAGACATTGCAACACCTTGTGTGAGAGTTATGGCCCTGGCCGAGCAGCAGTTGGTAGGCAGATCTTTAGCGGCTGCCTCCTCCAGCTCACGATCGGCGCGAGTAGGTGTCAATAACTTTCAAATGCTGGCCCAGGATCTACTGCATATTATCATATGGCAGTTACATGCACTCAGCCTCATGCATAAGCAGCTAAATCCCCTATCTTCCTCCCTCTCTATTTTTCCATCTTGCGAGTATTTCTGCAAATTTATGCATTTTTGAAGTTTTAATAATGTAGCTCGTTAGCCACGGTTTGTTAAACTTTGTTTTCATTTTCACTTCACTTAACTTCAATGCAAGGCAGCTCCAGCTTCAGCTTCAGCTCTGGCTACAGCTACAGCTACAGCTCCAGCTCCAGCTGAGTCGCTCCACATCTATGAAAAGCCCGTCACGTGTTGCTGCCAGCCTCCCCTTTGTATTTCCCCTTCTTATTCCCTACTCAGTTCTTCATCGACTCTGGCTGCAGTTTTCGGTTTCAATATGCGCGTCGTGCATTTGCTTGGGGTCATTGTTGTAGTCGTCGTCGTCGTCGTTGTTGTTTTTGTTGTTGTTGTCGCTGTTATTGTCAGCTATTTGTTGCCTTTGGTCATATTGCAGCTGGCCATGTCTCCTTGTGGCGCTTGGCACCTACCCAACTACCCAGCAGCCCATGCAGACCCCCTCGTATTCCCAGTCAAATCGTTTGATAAACGTACAAAAGTGAAAACACATTTTACATTCGGTCGCAATGGCTGCTGCTGTTGCTACTTTGCATAGCGCCCCATCGAGCTGGCCCCACACCATCTTCTGCCGCAGACCAACATGTTTAGCGCGTACAAATAATATGGCATAGAGCTATTGTAAATGGAGACTAAGCTCGAATTGTCATGATATGATCGGGTGTCATTAGTAATCGGACTGTGTTTGGACTCGGATCAGCGCCACTTTATAAACTGCTATTAAAAGTGACCATTGTCTGGTCTTTTGTCAGCTTTGCATTATGATTTATTGGCGTACAAACTGCTTCTGTGCTATTTACACTATCCTGTTAAGTGATTAGCACTGGAGAAATGTAAGGGAGATGAAAGTTTGGGAAGAACTCCTTTAAAATCTGATAAAAATGTGCCAGATGTGGTAGAATTAACTTCTAATAATTTATAGAATTTTTTTTTTCAGTGAACTTTTTCGTATCTTGTATCTTAAATTCTCATTTGTTGCTATCATATTAAATATAAAATATGAAATTTTTTCTATTAGACTTAATCCAATAAATTTTAATGAAAAGTTTTAACACTTAATAATAATAAAAAAATATTTTTATTGATTTATCAATATTTTTATTATTTTATAATCTTCGTCTTTCGCTATACATATGTATAACGATTAAAGCTTTATTTATTTGAAGGCTCTTTAGCTCTATTCTCCCAAGATCTTCTATCACTTCTTATAGGTTTCCCGCTGTTTATCAATATTTTTAATTTCTCTCTCTCTCTCTCTCTCCCTACTTTTCTTTCCTTCGTAAGTATTTAACTAAAGGATCTGTATCAAGCTGAAAATCTTCCTCATTCGATATATATCAAATATTTACATATATAAATGCTTTTCAGCTTTTTAATTCTAAGATCTGCAATAAACTCATTGTTTTCCTTTTGTTAATCAATAGTGTATAAATTCTCTCTGGATACTATTAATTTCTACAAACATCTTTAGCTTTTAGATGTACTCAATTGTTTATCAAATTTTCTATTATTTCATAATCTTCCTCATATCGATATCGATTAATTACATGATGTATCCCCCTGCAGCTCTATTATTCATTCATCGTTTTCTCAGCGCATTTGTTGCAAATTTCAGTTATTTATAAAAAGCAAAGATATTTTTGTGCCACTGGCCAAATAGCTGCCCAAACCCCACCTCATTCCCACCTGTTTGTTGTGTCGGATGCCTGATGAAGTAATACAATTAAATGTCGTATTACACAAAAGGAAATCTTGCAGCGCTGTTGTCCAGGCACATGTCTGAGCCATTAGGCAAAATGGCCAAGTCGTGAGTTGGTGTTAACTACAAACGAGTTGAATTCGTTTTCATTTGTTGGCCAACGTAATAAATAGGCTTCGTTATGGCCAATAAATTGAAAAGCTTTATTTCTACAGCGCAAAAACGTTTTTCTCTCTTTCTCAAAGGCAGCAAAGTTACAAGAAATATTTTGATTAAATATAAACAACTATTTGTTATATACATAGGCATAAGCAAAGAGAATGAAAGAGTTCTCCACAGAGAACTACAGAAATACAGGGTATCCGTGTCTCTTCACTCTGGCACTCTGTGTCCGTTTAAATGCAATCTATTAGCAAACTTCAATATGAAATATGAAAACAAATTTGATTATGAAGCGAATTCGTTGCTGGCTTGACAAACTGTTGTAAACTCGTTCGTTAATAAACTTGCAGCTCATTCATCAACATCATCATTAGCTCAAAATTTGTGGTCTTTTGGTCTAATGAATGGAAATCATTTGAAAGTTTGCCCTTAACTAATAAGACATATTGTCTAGCTAGGCGGTAACTGGACCCAAAAGGTAAAAGTCTAGAGTCCTGACTACGGTCAGGATTTGGCTGTGGGTTTCTGGAGTTTTGGTTCGGTTCGGTTCGGCTTGGGATTGGGACTGGGACTGGTACTAGGGGTTTGGGGTACGTGTAATGCGAGACTCGAAGCTGTTTTTGTTGCTGCTGTCGCAAGTTTTTGGCAACTTGTTCGCTTCCTTGGGCTAACCGTAGCACATTACAACTAATACACTGAGACGATGATGTTGTAGCCCAAAAGTTTGCGTTCTTTGAATTTCACAAAGCGCATAATTACCAACAACATGCGAAAGAATAAGGCAAAAAGAAAAAAAATAACAAGAGAAAAAAAATAGATGGGAGACAAAGTTTTCGACAAAATTATTTGTGGTAAGAACGACAACAAGTAGGCAGAGAGAGAGTGAGAGAGTAAGGGAGAGTGAGAGTGAATGCGGCAGAGAGTGAGGAGGGAGGGGTTGTTAGATGAATAGCGAGTGGAAAACTTTCACATAAAGAAAAGTTTGCGCAAACCGACTTAAAGAAAATTATAATTACACGCACAGTCAGCCAAAATGCCAGTCGAACCCTGTCTATGCAGGGTTAAGAGCGAGAGACTGGCGTGGGTTGAGGGGGCGGGCATACAAGAAAATACTTTAATTGCCGCTAGTTTTGGTAACTTTTCGATTTGCAATTTGTTTGTGCAGAGGGCAGACAAACAAGCGCAGCAAATTATGGAAAAATATGCTAAAAATTGCTGTGAAGCATGAAAATTTTACTGAATAATTAGACCACCTGCAGCAGCCATCCCAAACAACAAAAACAACAACAACAGCAACGGCAACAAAGCGCACAAAAATTGAATTGCCTGGAATTGAATTACGTGCCGAGCTTACATAGAGCACAAGCCTTTTTTTTCTTTTTTTTTTGTAGTTTTTCGGTTTGGATTTTTATTATTTTCACTCCAAACTTCATAATTGGCCAAGGCAATTAAAATGCATTCAGCAGTGCAGCAGTTGCCTTAGACTTTAAGGAAAAACAATATTTTCACGAACATTTCTTTACACTTCATAAATCAAAAAGCTTTGCAAATATACATTTGGCTATACAGAGAGCAAAAATTAAGCATAAAAAAGCTGGCATTTCAATTGCTTTGTTTAATTTTCACTCTTGACTGAGCCGGACTGCAAGTAAAAAAAAAAAATAAAAACAAGCAAATGTAGAAACCCCCAAACATATGAAACCCCATTGAACGAGGCTGTTTCGCTCCGCTTCATTTATTTAATGGATGTGAATGAGGAAAAAGAAGGAAAAACATTGCGGAGCTATCCTTATTTTAAATATTGGCATATGACTTGCGCTCAAACAGACTTGAAACTCGGAAAATGTTTAGGCTGGAATATTTTTTGATGATTGTAAACTTTAGCTTTACATTTTCATACCCTGAACCCATTGAATATGGGAAATCAGGGTATACCTATTTTGTTAAAATGTAAATAACAGGCAAATCACATTAAGTATATATAAAATTGAACAGGACGACAAACTGAGTCGATTTAGCTCTGTCCGTCTGTCTGTCCGTCCGCCGGTATCTGTGTACGTGTCGAACTCAGAAGCTATAAGAACTAGAGACTGGAATTTATTTGTAGGTACTATACAGATCGAGTTTGTTTAAGAAAATCGTATTAAAGATTAAAAACCTTATCGTGTTCAATTATTACATTATATCTCAGACGACTTTTGAACTGGATTCTCCAAATATCTCATTTAGTTTCATATGTGTTTTATACAATTTTGATTTTTGTTACATGTTCTAGAAATAGTCCCCAAGCACGCAGCAGCTGTGTAATCTTTGCTCTAGATAACGCCATGGTCACAGCACTTAAATCAATAATTAATTAGCTAAGTAAACTGTTGTCTTCAATTTAAACTTTGATCAGGACAATGAGCTGAATCGATGGTGTGATGAATACCGAAATTTTGTATATTTTGAATATTGTATAAAATCTGTTAAACCATTTGAGTGCATTATGCACTTTCATTATGCTCTCCACCTATGACAGCTTAAACATCTAAACAGAATGATCCTTCAGATCAGTTTGAAACTGAATACAAAAGCCAGCAGCTGTCTTTTATTTAAGTGCTTTCACAGAGAAGAAAACGCAAGTTGCAGACTTGGCTCCACTTAACTATTTGCTAGGACACATTCTATATACATATTAGAGACTTGAGCTTTGACAAACACACATAACTGGATTTTATTATTACGCTTTGACAACAAAGTTAACAGTTAACAATTAAGTGCTCATAGTAATGTCCATATCTGCTAGTCGGACACTTCCCACTAAGGCACTCTTCATTTTTTTTGTAAAATATTATTCAACTGATTTGTCTAGCTAAGAAATATTCTCCTTTACAACACACGCGTTGGTGAAACAGATAGTCGGCTCTTTAAATTCCTTCTAAAGTTCTCTAATTTCAGCTTGATAAAAATTTCAATTTCATTTCGCTTTATTATTGTCGAGAATTCAGTCGAGTGGCAACCCCTATTTGGCCCTGGACGCGGGTCACTTCGTCTGCAAAGTGTTTCATTTATTTAATGCATTCACAATTTTCTAGACACTTTAACTGCGACTTTTGATTTCCAGGCCGGAGTTATGTGGGGTTGCTTTGGCTTTGCTTTGGACAAAGCCAGCCCAAGCCACTTTCGTTTTGTTTTCTTTTTATGGGGAACAGCAGGCGGCGTTATATATATATATATATATTGAGAGAGCAGCGTCTAGTGCTAAAATAGACGGCCAGACGAAAATAAAAACACGCAAATAAAAGGATTTTTCGCGTTTCCTCTTTGGCCAATGGAGGTTTTATTGCGGGGGAGGGCGAACCATTTGCCCGACTGCCGCGGCAGGCATTGGCTTTTAGCTTGCCGGCGTTAAGATTGCAGTTTTCCGGCTGCTAACTTTCATTAAGGCTTCGGCCAAATGTGCATGCAAAGCTGCAGACTAGACAAATTTTATTGAGAATTATGGTCGGAGAGCTGCAGAATCCCTTCAACTGGAATGGAGAATGCACTTTGGCAGCAGCTGCTACGCCGAATAAGCCAAGAAAATATTCCATTTACTTTGTGAATTTATGCAAATATCATATGAGACACTCAGCTTGATCATCATTAAGAGTTGAACTATAGGAAAAGAACTCAGTCAAAGCCTCATATAGTATACACGATTATAGTTGTATATTAAGCCAAGTCGGATTCATCATTCCGCTCTTGCTTCCTTTCTGGTTGACATATTATGCCAGGGAAACATTTATTAACATTTACTTACCTGCATAATATGACTCATTATGCAACTGCCTTTATTTCCCATGAATAAAAGAAATCAATTCGCGCCAGCTGCATAATGAGTGAGCGAGACAAGAAGGCTCACAGAGAGAGAGAGAGAGGGAGAGGCATTTCAATTGAAACTCGGTTAATTTGATGCCCGGCGAGGGCGATGTCGTCTGGGCCGCTGAAATCAATGACAGAAATATGAAATGAAAATATAATTGGTAATTTATTGTGTCTACAGATTGTTGCACGAAACTCGAGCAAACTGAGGCAACGTAAGCACTGATCGGCTAGCCTATACCCTGTAAAAAGTTGAGATATATGCACATGAATTCGTTTTGAATTCATATGAAATGAAAATATAGCACTAAATGTCGCACGTCGTTGCACAGGTGAGCATCCCCTGCTATAGCCGCTGTTCGTTTACAGGGTATTATTTTAAATTCACCTTCAATATATACACAAATTGTCGATCCGTTTGCCTCATGGATATGCATTGCAGTTGTGTTTACAGCAACCAGCCTCCCGCCATGCGTCACCGGCATGCACCACCTTGCACCACCGTGCTGCACCACTCCAAGCCAACTCCACTCCACTCGAGTGCGCACCAATAAAAATCATAAAAATTGTGCCATAATAAAAAGCGCAGCGCACTGCAGCGGGTGACTATAAAAAAAAAAATAAGAGAAAAAAACAACACACACACACACACACGCACACACACACGAACACACGTACACACACATGCACACGAGTCGGGCAAATAAATCACACAACTTTTCAGACATGGGGCCCGCCAAGTCAATGGGCTTGGCATCGCCCCGCTGCCCTCGCATGGCAGATGCAGCAGACACCGCTGCAGTCGAGCCGAATCGAAGGCTGTGACTGAAGCGGAGGCTGCGGCTGACGCTGAGGCTGAGGCTGGGGCTGGGACTGGGGCTGGAGCTCGGGCTGGGGCGGACGTAGTTCCGTTTACGGTGACTGCAAATTATGGGCTTACGTACTGCAAATGACAAACAAATCAAAATGAGAGAGATACAAAGAGAGAGAGAGAGAGAGAAACAGAAAAAAGAGAGAGAGGTAAAGAAAAGGAGAGAGATAAACGTATAGAGAGAAATTGAGAAGAGGAATAGACAAAGAGATGTGAAGAGAAAAGGAGAGAAGCAGAATAAGAGTGAAGAAGTGATAAAAGAGAGAGAAAATGAGAGAGAAGAGTCAGATAGGCAGAGACAAAAAAAGAGATAAAGGCAGAGAGAGAGAGTTGGATATAAAGGTCGCAAAAAAGAGAGGGAGAGAGAAAGAGAAACAGAAAGAAATAGAGTCAAATAGAGCATGCCACAATTAAAGAGAGGTAAAACAAATATAACAGCTAAAGAATGAGAGATAGAAATCGACTGTATGATAAGGGGAGATATAAGAAGGAATGAGAAAAAAAGATCTAGATACAGTAATGGCTGGGCAGTTGAATTTGAAGTTTATAATTAATAATATTTCAGTTCTTGAATAAAAGTAACTTCACTCCATATCGAACTTTATATATTATGTGTATTTTATAGTTCCTTGTCCATTTACAGCTTTAATCGAACATTTGTGTAAAACTTAAATATAAAGTTTTCCATAGTTCTATATTTTAGTATTTTTATCAACTGCTTTATGTGCAAAAGTGCATTTTATGCGTCCTAATAAATTCCTCAGTTGAATCTATAGTATAACGCGTTTAATCAAAAATTCTCTGGCAAAATGGCAGGTAAACAGAATATATAAAGACATTTAATGGCCAAACAGAAATTCTTAGCTGCAAAATGAGTCATATTTTATATGATATATTGAGCTTCTCTTCGACTGCAGGGTTTGAAAAAGCTGCATAAATATCAATATGCATAAATATTTTATATGAAATTTGCATGAAATTGTGCGGCACATACAGCTTTATAAAATATTATAAATATCTGGAAATTTGAGAGCCGAAATGCCTTTGCATAATGATGATGGCCGATCATTAATTATGCGTCCTGCCAGCCAAGGAGTCGCATTCGAGCCGGGGCCAACAGCAGGCGAACGAAACAATGGCAAGTACCTAACTGGACTGGTCGAGGCTGAATTAAACTTGATGTCTATAAATCAATTGGCGGTACGCAGACTGTCAAAGCGGAAAATAACAAATAAAAGATCAAAAAAAAAAAACTTTCCATTTTGTTGCGACGTCGCGTCGGCGGCTTTTATTAGAAATCGTTCAACATTTGACAATAAATCAGAGCGCCCAGTCGAGACTTCAAAGCCAAGTCAAACGAAAGCCGCAATTGGCAGAGCTAAAGTATTTCAGCTATGTGCCAATATGTTGTCAACTAGCCAACTGTGTGTGCTTGCGTGTGTTTGTGTGTGAGTTGGCCAAGTGTTTGTTCATTAACGCCATTAAACCAGTTTTGACATTTTAATTAAGCTGGACAGCTGCTCCCGCGCGCTGCTTCGGGATAAGGTCAAGATCATAGATCATAGGCGAGGCGCTTATCGCAGCTAGCAACAGCAGCAGAAGCAGCAGCAACAACACGTAAAATGGCAACAACAAAAACACAAAAAGGAGCAAGAACATCGCTGGCTTATCAGGCATATCGGACGACGGCATCTGCATCGCAGTTGGCGCATGTCCTGGCCTCAGCTGCCGTCGGGACAAGACACAAAAATTTGCATTTACCAGACTGTCGCCCACTTAATTACGCAGCAACAGCAACGCAGTTGGCGTCGCTGCAACATGTTGCACATTACACTAACAAGCATGCCACAAGCAACACAGGCACAGCAGCTCAGTCAACCAGCAAACGAAACCACTTTGGTATGAGCAAATGGCTCTTAATGATAGATATGGAGTTTTGCAAGATGAGAACATAAAATAAAATATGATAACAGTTTAGAACCATTAAAACTTAGTCGACCTACACATTTGTATTAGCATTTTAAGGTTATATATGTCTATGTATTTAATATTTTGTTTTATTTATAAAACATATACCTACAGTTGTGTTCATGAAAATAGTAGTGCGTGCTGCAGTACACAAAATAAAACCAAATGAAACTATACTGTTTCTGTTCAAAAATAAAAATATATGAAAATATACCATCACTTGTTTTTGTCGAATTTGAAGAGATGCATTGCAAATCAGCCGTTCATAGAAATAGTAGTGATGGATGCAAAAATTCACAGTTCACTAAAGTTGTCGAACAGTCAAAACAGACAAAGTTAAATTAATTTGAATTATCAGAAAATTGTCCTCCTTGAGTGCCTAGAAGATTAGCTAAAAATGCATATCTTATAGAAAGTGTCATTCATTTTCCTACCTAAGCAATACATCAAATCAATTTAAAACCTTATTCGTACTTAACTATCAAAGTGTTAATGACATTTTTGCTGGGTGTATGCCGCGAAACGGATACGCGCAACTAGAAATATTTCGCAACAAATTATTCAACACTTTGCATGCACAGCAAGCGCAGCAACAACAGCAGACGGCGACCCTCAGCCGCCCCAGACTTAGAAGCAGCGGATAACCAGAACCAGACTGGGCCCCCAGACTAGGCTAGAACACAGCAGAGCCAAGGCCCATGCAGACGCAACCAGACCAGCCAAGGCAATGCCAAGAGCAACGCTCGCCCGCTCGACTCTGTCTGTCAACATCTTGTCTTTGGGCTGCTGTTTGTCATTTCCTTTTGCTGCTGCTGCTGCCGTGGCTGTGGCAAATTCCAACAGCATTTAACAAGCCGCAGAGCGAGCTGTTTGCCAATGGGAAATGCGAAATGCCAAATGCTGAGTGAGGAAATGGGAAATGGGGAGTCGAACACGTAAATCATGCCAATTTAAATGAGTGAGGTTTTTAGGCCCACCTGCAGCTGGGCGCGTTTTGACACTTGTCATTTGTGGCATGCGGCATGTAGCATGTGGCATGTGGCATGTGCAACATATGCAGCAGCGCCAGACAGTATGACGTCGCAGCGGAAACGCAGCACTTGTCAGCAGCCGAAGCATCTGCATTAATCAGCCAACGCGCTGATTGATCAATGTGCCTCGCATGTGTTGCTGGCTGGCTATGGCTGTTTCAGCGCGACCCACAGCCAGCCAAATCCGTTGCCAAGCCCAGTCGACCATTAAAATGTTATCGCTTATTTATCGCTCGGGAGACAGAGAGTCCGCAATCGGGACTCTCGTGTCGAAGCAGACTTTAGTCTGTTGGCGGTCCTCGCTGCTAATCCGCGTACGCATGCGATATGCTTGCAACATTGTTGACAAAGTGTGCAACAAAATGTTGCCAGCAACGTGCTACAACAACAGCAACTGAATGAAAAAAACAAACATGCAACATTATTGCAGAAATATTGCAGCTAATGTGCGTTTGCCTTTTATGCATTTGCAGCTCATTGCCCACGCACAGTGGTGCCAAAAGCATTCGCCTGCAGAGACACATTGTATTCAATTTATAAATAATTAATTAGATTGCGAACATACATAATTAAAATGGGCATCAATGTAAAGAGTGCAATATATTTATGAATAACAAAAAATACACCATATTTAAACATTATTATTTGCTTTAAAATTGTTTTCAATATTTTGGTTTTAATATTCAATTTTGTTGTCTAACATTTAGCGTTCAAAGGCAGTCTATCAATACATATATTTGTTGTTAAGATAGTATTCTAGTTAAATTTCTCTTCTAAGTTGTTAATACCAAATAATAATAATAATTATGCAACGATAAAGAATTTTTTGAGTTTATAAACGATTTCTAGACTATCTTCTGGCTGCGGAGATGAACTTGAAAATAGTTTAGGTATTCGAAATACATACGTTTATATTTTTTAAAAATGTTAACCAATCAATATATAAAACTATAAATACAAGCACGTAGCGTGAGTGGTCGACTAGGAGATACCACAACTCCATAGTATACAAATAAGTTTTATTCCATAAAGCTTAAATGGGCTATACAATCGGACAAACGGACAGAAAACAGACGGACGCTCGCAATTGACGCGGCTAGCTGAATGCATAAAGTATACATAATAATCTTGATAAGTTAGATTATGCCTACTTTAAGTATTCAGCTATGTCGCCTTGTGCCTGTTCTATAGACCTTTACACAAGTATTTTAGCTATTTTCTTTAAGTTGTTTTTTAACGTAAATAAAACTCTTTATAAAACACTACCTCGAAGTATACATATAACTGACTAAATTCCATTGTAAGCTCTGATGAATTCACTTAAATGGATTACAAATTTTTATAGATTATCACATAAAAGCATTAGCTTAGACTTTGAATAGATTTGTTCACAAGTGATGAAAGCTAATCTGTCTTATTTTTTATTAAAATCATGTTTGATACCCAATCGAAATTTTATATTTCAATCTGTCCACATTATGTGTTTGACAAAGAGTTGTGTCGTTTCTTTGGGCATTGTTCGAGCGTGTGCTAAATGGAATTGGTATCGGAGCGCATCTAATTTATTGATAAAGAGGCTATTCACTTGCCAGCCCATTTCCACTCAATCTGAGACTAATCCATGCCATAACTATTTAAGTAGCAGGCCAAGCCCAAGTTCAGACAGAGAGACAGTCAGAGTCGGAGAGTCGGCGCGACGGCTGTGGTTGTTGGGCTTGTCGGGGTCCCTATCTGGAAGCCCAGCTGATTGGTGGGCTGTTGAATGCTAAGTTGACGCTTTGATCTTGTCTAGCGCGTAAATCTGGCGATGCGCTTTGAGATTAAATGCCATTTGTGTGGCAATGCGAATGCCGGCACTCACTCTGACCACGGTCCACAGTGTGCTCCATGCCGAACTCCCGCTCTTCCTCCAGATTGTGTGCACTTGGCAAATTAAGCAGGCAGCCAAGCAGCCAAGCAGACCAGCCAGCCTGGCAGGTAGGCAAGCAGGTAGACATGCGGAGTTGGACTGGGCACCTGTTCATTAAACGGCTGGAAAATTATAGTTGAGCGAGTGCAGTAAACAAATGTAATCGACATCCTGTGCCACAAAGGATGCCGCCAGCCGCTGCATTGTGGCCAGCGGGTCTGCTGCATTCAACTGGCGTCTTTTGCTGTTGGGGGCGCCCAAATGAACTACATTCAGACAGAGAAAGAGAGAAAGAAAGAAAGAAAGAGAGAGAGAGAGAGAGAGAGAGAGTAGAGACAAACAAACAAACAACAGCGAAAACAAATAATAAACGCAACGAATTTTGATTTACCATGAAATTTAAATGAAGCAAGCGAAACGAAGCAGGGCAACAGCTTGAGACTTGAGACTTCACTTTGCGTTTTATTGTCAAGGCGCGCAAATATTGTCAAAAGACTTTGAAGTGGAAAGAACTCTGTTTGGTCCCCAAGCCGGCGACCAGTCGAGCCACATTTGCATCTCTCTCTCGCGCTGCAACGGAAGCGCCACAGATATGAAAAAAAGATGCCGACAATGGGACAATGCACAGGGCACAGTGGAAAACTTGTCGCTGTCTGCGAGTGTCCGTCCGTCTGTCTGTTCCCTCGAATGCAGTCCTGTTTTTGTTTGCGCCGGCGCTTCAAGTGTCCCTTTTGGCATGCGGGCAGGTGCGGGGTGTGTGCCTGCCCACTTGTTTGGTTTTATAAATATCTATGTATATGTTTTTTCTCTTCGGTTTACTTAGGACCTGGCCTCGAGACGACGACGTCGACACTCCAGTGCCAGGCAATCAACAACAAATTATGAGTGCTACACTTTGCCCAGCTAGATACGGTAATGGATCGTCGACTTATCGCCACGTTTATAGCCAAAGCGTTGCACTCACTTGGTATTTGGCTGGCATTGAACTTTCGCCAGGGCATCGTAGAGACTAACAGACAATGTCGACACTCTACTGACCCACTTGGCCAGGTCTAAAGAGCAGGCCCAGCATAATCATAAGTAAAAATCCGATTACACTATCTAACATGCTATTGGACTTTTGGTTACTCTTAGTAATTCAACTAATAAGTACAACTTATTTGCGATTCATTTGAGATATCATAGATTTCGTATATGCTAAATTATTCTTAAAAAAATAAAGTAAAATAGATTTAAAATTTTACTAATCATATAATTTTTCTTATTTTTAAAGTGATATTTTGTCCATTTTATATTTTTATATTTTATTTTTATTAAATAACATTTTTATATCTCAATTCTTTAAATACTTTATATTTTAATTCAATAAAAATGTATTAGAATTTTTTTTAAGTAACCCGAAAATAAAGCTTAGTTCGTTTGATTCTAGAAATTATCTACATATTTCGTGATATATCGATACTTATTACTTTCCATAAATTTGCTTGATATGCTCAAAGTAAAAAAAAAATAGTTTGCTCGCTAGTGAAAGTCGATGTGCTGGGCAAATCGCATTTATATAGATTTTCCTCTTAGTGAGTTTGGAAAATGTAGTTGCCGAGTGTAATTGACTTGAAAGCAAACAATTTATGATGACCTAAGCCAAACAAAAGCAGCGAATACCCAGAAAAGGGTGCGGTAATCAAAGGAATTGGCCAACAGATTGAGCCAAACGGATAACGGCCCAGTCAGCGCTCCAAGACCTAAAAACTGATGACGTTGTTATTGTTGTTGTTGGCCAAAGATGATGCTGATGCTGATGCTGATGCTGATAATGTACTCGATGAACGATAGAGCACGCCGAGTGCAGTGGAAGTGTGGGGCAGCAGTCAGTGCTAAAACCCACGCAAAACTAATGTGAAAGTCAGAGAGGGGCAAAGAGAGTGACTGAGGAAGAGAGAGATAGAGGGAGACACGGCTAGGTTGATGATGACTGGCGCGAGCTGCAATGTTGACCTTTGAAGCGAGTCTCGGCAAACATCTTTATGCTGACTCGAGAGCAATAAATAGCAGCAAAGAATTCAAGTGGAAAAGCATTGCAAATAAATACGAAATATCTAGTGGATAAATATTATTTGTGGCGATAACTATGAGCAGATACTAGGCCAGCCGAGGCACAGCTAGGCTAGGCCAGGCCAGAAACAAAGGCCATGGCATAGCTGTTTCGCCCAACTGGGTCAGCAAGTCAAGGACCTAGTTAAAGAGCGCTCCAGGGAATCGCACACCCAGCTCATCTCTCTATATTTTCCATTTATGGCACTCGGAACTCCAATTCCAACTCCAATTCCAACTCAAACTCGAACTGGAACTCAAATTATGGACAGTAGCAAATAAGTGCATAAATCTTGGCTTGACTACGCATCTAACTGCAAATCAATGTGGGGATGACTTGACATTTTGGACTATAGCGAGGTAGTTGACTTATCGACAAGGCGACCGCCCGGTTCATGAATCGTTCATGTCGAGAGTTGCCTCTGCCTGTGCTGTTTCAGCTGACTCACTTATGTAATAACGAAATTGCCATAAACATATGTATTAGAGCGTCGCGACGACAGTGCAACAAATGGCAAGCTCCCTCGACCCGACTCCTACATCAACCACGATTCTGCCTCGGCTCGTAGTACTAAGAAATTTTCGAGAACTGCCTTGTCACCAAGGGTTAAAAGCAAAGTAAAAACATATTCAAGTTTTTAGTTGAGGCAGTTTTAATAGAGCTAACACAACTTTTGTAGAGTTTTTAGTTGAGCAAAGTTCACATTTTTTATAAAGATACAAATGCAAGTTGTCAAGTGCATAATACAGTTCAGATTTATGTATTGTAATAAAATATATTCTTTTAAAATAAAAAACTTTTACCTGTTTTTAAAAATAGTATTCACATGTTTTAGCATTCAGAAAAATTTAAGAAAATTCTCTAATTGTTTTATTTATTTTCAAAAATTTGAAGAAATTTTTAACTTAAAATTTGGAAATTTGATTCGGAAGTTGCCAAGTCAAGTAAATAAAACAAAAGAAGCATATATGATATACAGTAAATAGAGAGTCCAAAACTATAATCGGTCATCATCATTAGTACCCAGGCAATTCACAACATAGCTACAAAGATTCAATCTGCACACAGTCTTATAGAATAATATTCATATATCCATTAATATCCAATAGAACAGCCAGACAACCAGCGCTCATATTGAAGCACCGCATCTGAAACGGAATAAAGTTGTTATTTTTTTATAGGAAACAAATAAAAATTAGAAAAACAAGTAAAATTTTTAACAACATTCTCTCTTAGCTCAATATCTTTTTCTTTCCTTCTGTTTTAATCTTCTCATAATACTCTATTTACACATATGTATTTCGTTCACTATTCCTGTCGCAGCTTTAAATGAAGAGACGCCCCTGAAGGCTAAGCGCACGGAATTCCAGCTGTGTGCAGAGAGCTTCGACAGCTTCTGCAGCCATATCTTTGGCTATCCAATAGCCCAACTGTTAAGTCCACGTTAATTACGTGTATCTTACAAATGTATATGAGAGCGATACACCAATACGCCATGGCCAAGACAGCGAACCAGACTAATCAGCTCTAATGCCGCCCAGCGCCCAATTCGCTTGTCAAAAGTTTTCAGTGCATTGTTTGGATGGACGTCATTAAGACCACACCGCAGAGTGGCTGCTCGTATGGAGAGCTTAAGCATTGACCAGCTAATAACCGCCAAGAGCTGCGACGAGCGCAGAGACGGTGGGACGGGAAAGTGGCTGCTGCGTAGCGCCACTTAAGTGAAGACAGTGTGCGTCAGAGTCCACGCTGGAAGCAGTCAGCGGCGCTCCTTCTCCATCGCCGTCTTGGGCTCTGCTTGTTAGCTGTCAAACTCGAAAATTTGCAATGACAGCAAACATTGGATCCAGAGCCAGATAAGCAGCGGCGAAATGAACACAAACTAAAAACTCATTGTCAGGCGCTGTCTGCCGCAACGAGGAGCCCAGCCAAGCAGCAGCAGCAGCGGCAACCCGATCCGCATTGGGGGTGCGTTGCTGCATAATAAACTCAACTGCAGCGCCACGTTGCCACAGCAGAGGGGCAGCCGCTCCATCTCTCTCTCTCTTCTCTCTCTCTCTCTCTCTCTGAGGCAGGGTCAAAACCAGGCTGGAACAATAGGGCGCCAGTTAGTTGCTGCGGCTGCGGCTGCTGCGTGGCCCGTGGCCAGTTTGGCGGCAACTGCCGCAGCGCAAAGAAACAATAAACACACGAAAATAATGTAATGAGTGGCAGCAATGGGACAAGTGCAGCTTAGGCCGTAGAGTCCGACGACAGTGGAGCGAAACTCACAAAAATTCTATAAAAGGAAATGCCGAACTTTGAGGAGAGAAACTTAGAGTAGATCTTGTTCGGGTTCAATTCTAAATCATGGGAAAAGTTAATTAAGATTTTCGAATTTATTGATATTTCAATTCTTTTCTTTCCCTTTGCCTTACGTTTGGTAAAGAACAAATTTGCATCGATGTTTATCGATTTGTTGAGAAAGTAAAATGAAAAAGATCAGAATATCGTTTATGTTTCGGCGGACTAGATACTAGAACTATGACTGGAATAAGACTGCCTGGCAGTCTTCAGCTTGTTTGACAGACATGTTGGGAAATGGATGTTAGAGTTGTATTCAAATACTTTAATATGTATATCAAGCATAAAGGCTGATCACATACTACTTAAAGAGTCAATTCCTATTTTCCAATATAGTCTCTAAACACATTTAGCTGCATTTAAGCCCTGAGGATAGTACTCTCTGACTGTTCAGCTTAACTGATTGGACAAATTCTCTCTATGTAACAGCCTGTGAGATTCCACTGTCCAGGACGACATGATGGTCACTCTATACTTTTGGTTAAGCTGCGGGTACTGCAATATAGTAAAGAGCATATTAAATTCATTTTAAAGCTTGCACCGTGAGAAACTTGGCGAGTGGGCGGCGACGCTGGGCTTTCAGTGGGGCAGCTGAAGCGCAGGGAGCTGCCACATGGCATCCATAATTGATGCGCCCTGCATTACTAGACAAAAACTTGGGAGCACAGAGCGCGGGCTGAGAAGGCAAAATAAACTCGACGAGTGCCATCAAAGGGCTGTGCCCCTTTACCTACTGCATGTCCCTCTGCTGCCTGCTGCCAGCGGCCTGCAGCTGTAAATGTGGCACATGCAACTGCAACAATCATCGAGGCTGCAGCATCCAGCAGAAGCTTATGCCCCGCTGCCTTTCCTTCTTATTAATTAAGAATTATTTTAATTAACGTAATAAATTTGCGGCGTGGCAAAAAAAGAAGGAGAAGAAAAGGAAGAAGAAGGCTTACAAATAAAATGCTCGCTCGTATACATTTTGTTTTTGCGCTTCAATTCTTTGGGGCCAGGTTCGCGACTTTGGACTTGGACTCGAAGCTGGAGTTGGAGTTGGCGCTGGAGCTGGAGCTGGAGCTGGTTGCATGTGCCGCAGCCCCGAAAAAATGTGCGAAAATTTATGTTGCATGCGATTTTGGTGACTTGTTTGCAACTTGTTTGCCATGTTTCGATCGCAGAGAGCTGGCTGCTGGAGCCAGCCAAGTGGGTCATCAGCAGGCAGGCAGGCCCACTGTGGTTTGCCGAATTTCAATTAAATGCACATAAATTTAAAATTAGTAATAACTACGGGGACGTGGACAAAACGTTGCCAGGCACGCAACGCGCACCGCTCTGATGACGCAGCTGTCGCCCGCATTGCGAAGCGGACGTGACCCGTTGCCCAGCACCAGCACACACACACACACACACACAGGCGTACACAGGCGCACACACACCTGTCGAGAGGCTCAACTCGCATCCAGTTGAAAAATCTGTGTGCCTATTAATTAGCCAAACTTCAACACCTGCTGTGCACAAGTTAACTTGACGGCAGGGCAAACAAAACGTTGTGCTCCACTCGACGAGCTGCCAGCCCTTTCCCGTTTTTGGGGCTGTGAATTGGAAAATAATTGTGCGACGGCCATTAAATTACAATGCCCCATGGACAATATTAGACGAGAGACCGAGTTATTTTGGGACACCAACAGCACCAGCAGCAGCAGGTGCCAAGGCACATTGGCCACGTCTCGGCAATTATAGCATTATAAATAAACAAAGACCAAATAGTTATTAACTAATAACTGCCACGCGCTGGGACAAACTGGGCGGGAGTTCTTGATAAACTACATTAAACATTTATGCCTCGGCCACCTGGCGACAGGGTTCAAATGTCAAGGCTGAAACTAGAGAACGAATCAATGAACTTTCAACAACAAAAGCTAATTGCTTCCAATTCGAATTTATCAACAGCTGTTGTCGGTGCTATAAATATCTCTGTTTCCCTTTCTCTTCGACAGTCTTTTGATATTATATTGTGTAATAATCAAGTGCAATATACACTATACTATCAAAAGACTGTCAAAGAAACGGGAATCAGATATTTATAGCCTGATGAAGCTGTCAACCTGATGACCTTCCATTCAAATTTCTTTGCTCTCTTTCATCTCTCCACTATGCTAGTTAGTATATAGTTCAGACATGACAAGTGTGCAACTAAGACGCAAACTCTTGACAAGCGATCAGCCTAACACAAATACTGCTGCTCCAGTTTTAGGAAATCCCGATAAACAGAATTCATCAGTTCTGCAGTATCACATCAAATTATCTTAGACTTGCGTCCTATGCATAAAGGTTTAAAAAATCAATATATCATTGAAGAAACTAGTTGTAAATATGCTCAGCACATAGAGTGTAACCTATTCAAAAAGTCAAATTCGCTGTAAAAAATAATTTTATTTATTCCAGAGTGAATAATGAGTGAATATAATACAAAAATTTAGAAACACATTCACTTTGGCTCGATGTGATCAACTTTAAGCTAGACTATGGCCTTGCGTCGAGTTGCCCGATGATGATTTGCGGGCAACTTTGACTTTCAACGGCCAATGGCAGATGCTGCGCCAGTAAGAAAATTCCACTGAATTGCAGTTGTTAAATTAAATCTTATTTCAAATACTTTAAATACAATTTCCTTGAATTTCTGCTGGTTCAATTTATATTTACTGATTCACTTCAATATTGATTAGCCTTTAAATTCAGCAAATTATATATAATTTAATAAATGTGCTACTAGCAACATATAGTCCTTCCTTGCTTGTCTTGCTTGCATTGTTCACTCATGTCTTCATTTAATTGTGTTATACATTTTAGATAATTAGCTGACAAACACTTAATAATATTTGTTTAGCATGAATATAAATATCGCTACATTTGAATTCTAATACTCTCCAATCGCTGTACTCCTCCCTTGCTAGTTGTCGCCCTCATTTAGCAGAGCTCGCATATTTCATTTCCATATACTATTTCAAAAATAGCTTTACTTCTTTATTAGTGAATTCCTTTAGTTCTTTTCCCACTCCAATCTCTTGCTTCAGTTCCAGCCTATTCCCATAACTCGCATTGCTCGATTCGCTCAAGCCGTCACACATTCGATGTTGTTTAGCCTTGACGCTGTTGATGGGGATTTGAGCTGCGTATTAGGTGGCATTCAACGTAATCGAACTAATCAATTTGCGTGAATAAACTGCACAAGGTTTGTTATCAGCTGGGGCAGGTGAGCTGGTGGACAGGTGGCACGTGGCGCGTGCCACATTGTTGCACACTGGCGCCCCCCAAGCGACATAAATCTTTATTTACAAAAGTGTAAACAAAAATTACTCATTCACGCGCATTTAAAAGAGACGCCGAACGCAAGCCAAAGAGAATACGGCACGGGGCGTGGAAGTAGCGTGAAAAAGGCTGAAATGCGAAAAATCAACGACTTCAACAGGGGAACAATGGGAATGCGAATGGGGATTGGGAGTGGGCTGTCAGGCTCCAAATGTGTGTATTAGCATGTGTGGGCGGTTAGGCTAGGGCGGCAGGGTGTAGGAAGTACTAAAAACCCCGTAACACAACCCCCAATATACACGCTAATGGCTCTCCAGTGTGTTTGACGTCGATGCGAGAGCAGAGAAACTGTTCACAGTTCGCAGTTCACAGTTCGCTGTTCGCTGAGTCGGTCCCTGGTTGGGTTGAAAAGTCAACGATTGCCGCGTTGCGGAAATTAACGGAAAATCAGCAGAGCAGGCGAAAAGGCAGCTGCCTGTTAACAGCAACAGCAGCCGTAGCAGCAGCGGCAGCAGCAGCACCAAATGCCCAGGATGCTTGATTTAATGTACAAAACTTTTTGATGTTTTCTGAATGAGACAGAGGCGAGGGCAAAAGCCAGAGGTGGAGGCGTAGGTTGTGGCTGTGGCTGCCGCTGCGGCTGAGTCGAAGTTGAAATTGAAGTTGGAAGCGGCAGAGTCTCTGTTGAAGCTTATCAGCTGGCAGACATTTTGCTTATTTAAAAGTAATTATGGGCAACCCGAGCACCTACGACGCGTCGTCTCCGTGTCAGTTCGAACGGACCTCAAGACACCGCCGTGCTGGAGTTCTGTAATGCTCTGGCCTGACGTCCTCCCATCCCACCACTGTCAGCTCATTCAAGCAGAATGCGGCAAATCACGCACCCAACTTTTTGAGCTGCCTTTCGGGTCGAGGTGTACGCCGTATGCGCACACACATACATATACATATTCCGTATAAATGTATACAAATTATGCGTATTTATCAGGAAAATTCAATGAACTGTAAATGGTGTGGAAGTTGTTCATGTGAGGCAAATGTGTGTTTGTCTGTCTGTGTATATGAGTGTGTGTGTGTGTGTGTGTGTGTGTGTGGAAGTGTGTGTAAAGGTGTTTTGCGCCACGACCCATTGTTGTTCTGCGGTTGTCTGTTACAACATTAAGCCAAGGGGTCGGCCTGAGAAAGCGCACAGGTGTGTGTCAAAAGGCATGCGAAATGGGCGGCAGTAATAGGGACAGGGGCGATGGGCGGGGTGGCAGGGGGCAGGGGGCGGGCAAGTGACAGAAGGTGTGGCAGAAAGCCCAAGCAATTCATTCAAGCTCAGGCGGGGCAGGGGCTGCTAAATAATGAACAGACGGCTGGCATCGGGACATAGAACGACTTTTATGTGTTTGTATATTGGGTTTATATTATAGTTGAGCCGGCATACAAAACATTAATTAAGCCAAAGGGGAAAGGGCAACTGTAATAAAGAGAAAGCCCATAGCAAGAGTTTGCACTGAACTGAGAAAAAAACTGAAAACATTGATTAAAGTTTCAGCACTGCAAATCATAAAGGCTAAACAAAAGATGACAAAGGTAGATGATAATAAAATATTTATAGTTGAATTTATTAGATATTTGATAAAAATTACAAAATACGCTTAAAACATCATTTTGATAATATTAAAAAAAATATTTGCAAGCGTTTCTCTTTTTCTTTTTTTACAAAATTAAATATTTATAATTTTCATTTGTTAATATTTTTCTAGTTTGTTGTTGTTTGTTTGACTTGAGTGCTGAGTGATAATATTTAAAACTAGACTTGTTTGTTCTAGTAGCCGTGTATTTAAGAAAAGGCCAGTGACTATTCCAATATTGAGAAGAAAAATAAATGAAGTGATCAGGTAAGTTCGATGGGAATATTCTCTTGAGTCTTTTGTGGGTTCTTCTGTGGCAAAGTCTGCTGGAAATCTTAATTTAAAAGAAAAACAGCATTGCGGGTATAAATATGTTGATTTAGATTCACTGATCGATATATATTAAACTAGCTGGAGTTCCTCATGAAGTAAAGAGCATCACACCAAAAGTCGGTTCAATATATTGTTCATAACTTTGAGTTGGTTTTATTTGAACACCAATTCAACACTCTTATAGACTTATAGCAGAGCAAGGCTTGCAAGTTATTTAGCATAAGCATTTAAAGTGAGGCCAATCCACGACTTGCACCCGCCAGTCGTCGCGGCCACATGACCGAAATCGTATTTAAACATCCAGTAAAGCCTGTTTTATGATATTAAAAACACATTTCTTAGCTTTATTATGATTTAGGCTTGTGTAACTCTAAAAATAACACCCGACATTTATCTTATAAAACTTCTACATTACCTCTATTCAATAGTATATATATATTCTATAGTTGCAGCAGCAAAAGTTAATTATAAATCATTCCATGCTTTGGCCAGTAGGAATTCTTATTAAAATATATGAAATTTTGTTCATGTGCTAATATTTTGTACCAAAGTAATTCGAATTCTAAAATCTAGCGTCTTGGATCATTAAAACTTGGGCCAAGCAACTGCATTTGCCAACTTCTGCTAGCTGGCTGCCTGCTTCCTCTTGTTGCTGGGGGCCGAGGCAGAGCAGCGTTTGCCACTTGGCAGGCGAGTGAAAAACTTTTCATTTTACAACAATGGCTGCAGTCGCAATGCGAACTAAGAACCCAAGCCGGAAGCGACGAAGCACTGAGGTGGGCGGAAGGGAGAGAGAGAGAGAGTTGGGGGTTTCTAGGCAAGTGTAAAAGAAATAAACGGACTTAAAATAGGAAAAGTCAACATGAGCTGTGCGTTGTGTCCTGGGACAGGACGCTACTGCGTTGCCTTGCCTTGCCAGAGGGACTAACTTATTTTATTTGCAGCACAAGCCAAAAGGCTGGGCAATGTCCTGTGGACAGGCCAGGGGCTAAGTGCAAACACAAAGATGAGATTTCTTGCCATCACAGCGCCCTCCCTCCCAGAGCAACTTCTTTTAGAGGCGGGGGCTCACGAGAGCGTAACGGCGCTCAAAATGACTGACACGGCTTGCTGGTCACATGGTCAAGAGCGTGCAGCGAGCCATGGCTAGTAAGTACACACACCCAACACCAACAAACACCGACACACACACACACACACACACAATGTCAGACAATGCGAAATGAAATTCCATCGTAGAACATTTTGTATCTGGCTTAGTTGTTTTAAACTTTATTGTTTACGCTTGTGATCAGCGTGGCGACCATTTTGTTGACTGCTGCCATTGATGCTGCCTGCTGCCTGCTTGCCGCCTGCCTCAGCTTCTTCTTCAGCATCTTCTTCGTGCTCTGCTCCTTCACACTTTGACCCATTGTGCGGCTCTAAAACATAAACGGAAGCGATTTATGGCGCAAACACAATGAACGAGTCAGCAACAACAGCAACAGTAACAGCAACAACAGCAACAGCAAACAAACAACACACAAGAAAATGACGCACAACAAAGGACGCGGATACGGTCAGAGCAACAATTTGTGTAGTGTTGACCATCAGCATCAGTCTGCTGGCCCTAGTCCCTATGCCCACTGCCTCTCTGTCCCTACTGGCATTCGCGCTATCCTGGCAGCTCATAAAAAACACAAACAAACGGACGTCAGCTCAGATTTTAGTTTGGGCAGCAGGTTTGCTCAGCTCTAGACTTGCGACAGATTTGACCAACAAAAAATGGCTGAAAATTCGGCCTCGACATAAACCAAATATTATTAATTAAATATATATAATTCAGTAGCTCAATGGGATTGGAGATACAGACTTTATTTAATTAATATATAGGTACAGTTTTTTTTTAAAAAATTTACAATTTTTGAATTTTGATTAAATATATAAAATTGTTTACTGTACAAAAAAAAAATATACATATATATATATATATATTTTTTTTTTGATAAGTTTGTAGTAAAAAAAAGAAAAAAAGAGTTTTTTTTTTAAATAATTTAAAATAATTAATTTAAATTAATATTGTTTATTTCGTTATACTAGAATACCTAAAGCTGGTGTTTAAATTCTGCTCAAATAGTAAGATTTCAAAATTATAGTTTGACGCGGCTTCTAATTGATTATTGATTGATATATTTTTATTTACTAATTCTTTTGATTACGGCACTGAAATTTTTAAAGGAGAATCTCAGCCAAGACTTCATTAAATGAATAGTATGTCAACATGTATAGCATTCTTAAGTAAACGTTAATATTTAGGTATTTGAATGCCATAAGTACAAATTTGTGAGAACTTTACTATTTAGATTTTCAAGAGAGCGTCTTGAATTGAATTTGGTTGTTGTATTTTTTACTGGTGTATTTTTTACTGGTGATCTGGTGGGAACAGAGGAACCGCAAGTTACGAACTAAATACATTCGAACCTTAGCTTGGGAAGCTTTCCATCACACAATGCTCTATCGAGAATAATTTCCGTCAAGTTTAGTATTGCATGAAAGAGCATTTCTGTTTATAGAATGAACAGTTCATATGGAACTTGCTGATAAGGCTATCTATAACCTTTAATTATATATAATGTAAAAACTCTAGCTATTGTAAGATCATTTCGTAGCAATGCTCTTGGTGGACTCAATGGTGTGTGAATGAAACAATCAGCGAATGTTCGAAAGAAAAACTTTTACTAGCATTAGCATTTCTTACTTTTCCATAAATGAATATTAGTTTGCTTGTTACTTTTGTAACAAATTAAAGTTAAATTGCTCTCCAGAGCGAGAAAATTTAAAATTTAATGAACGAGGAAGGGAAGCAAAAATATTTATAAATCAGCGCTAAATCACGAGCTAAAGAATTAAATATTTAAGGAACTTTTTTATTATTATTTTTTAGTTTACTTACATAGTTTACATACATCTTTCACTTTAACTAAATTTTAGCTGTAAAATGGCTAGGTTGTCAGCACTGTTTGCATTGGATCCAAAGCGATTCGCTTTGTTCGCTAGCCGCAACTAAAGTGCTTGTCACTGGTCACGGACCGGAAGTATCTTTATTTTAGCTGTGTTTGCACTCGCACTCGCGCTCGCACACACACACACACACACACACTCACAAACACACACACACACACACACACACTGGCACACACCAAGTGTTATTATCCTGCTTAGCCATAATACGTTGTTAAAATGTTGAGTCTGTCATTTGTTTGGCCCGCACTAAAAATCACAAGAAATTGAAAAAAAAAACGAGAAAAGCGAAGAGAAGACAAAAATGCCTCAAGACTTGGTCAGATAAATGCCAAGACAGCTTAGGGGCAGTCGTAGAGGCAATGGGGAAGGGAAGGACGGTGCGGGGCGGGGCGTGGCGTGGCGTGGTGTGGTGTGTGCTCTGCAGCTCCTGTGGGAATTGTTGACAGGCGCGTGGCCATTTTGTATTTCGACTTTATTAACTTTTCAGCTGAGCCGAAAGAAGGAAAACAAGGCAACGCCTTTGATTTGCGGCCATTTTGTCTTGCTTCCGCTCTTTGCATATTTCCGCTTGCTGTTATTGTTGGTTTTTATTGCTACCTGAACGGCAGCAGCAACAACAATCAAGCGTTGTTTTCAGGTTCGCTGCGCTTAGGTTCTTAACAATTAGGTTCATTAAATTTCAATTAATTTGATTAATTGAAGCAGAAATATGCGTTTCATTTGATTTGTTTTGATGGGCGCCCACACTCCCTCTCCCTCTCCCTCTCTCTCTCTCTCTCTGTCTGTGTCTCTCTCTCTCTCTCTCTCTCTCTCTCTGTGTAGTTCTCTTTCACTCTTTAATTTCACTCTCTCGCTCTCTGTCTCTTAGTTACCTTTCTTTTGTTGTATGCTTCAATTGCAATTAATTACGGCAGCCAAACCACAATTAAAATTAATTTGCCTGTCTCTAAAATAAAATAAAAAAATAACGAAGCGAAAAAAAGAGCTGGAAAAATAAGGAAAATTCAAGCAAAACGCATGCCGGAAGCAGCGTCCAAGTCCTTTGCATTCGCATCCGCATCCGCAGTCGCCGCGGCCGCCGACGCCGCCGCACATCCGCCACATCCGCACGAGTTGGGCAATAAAAATTCTCAACGTAATTAAAATCAAAGGATTTCGCGTTTAACAATTTATGTGCGCTATAATTTTTGGGGCGACGCAGACAACGCTCGTAAATTTGAAAGCCCGACTCCCGACTCACCCCACCCCCCGTCCACTGTCCCCTTCCCGACGACCTAGTAGCCCCCAACCTGCCGCTGCGACTGGCAAAAACGCTTTATGGCCGTTAATTTGTTGTGCGGGGCTGCCAAGGGGTGGGGGACTGGAGGTCGCGTAAAGCTGTGTGCAAATGATTTGTTTCCTTGGCGCCCGTTTGAAAACAAAAGCTTTTGACCAGCGACAGGACGGACGGACTGACGGACGGACGAACACACACACAGGGGAGGAGGAGCAGCGTGGACAAATGCGTTGGCGGATTTCGCGTCGTTTGGCTGCACGTGACTGCGTGCCACACATGCCGCACGAACTGGACAACTGGACACCAGCAGCATAGCTGTGTGCATACGCACTGAATGCCATTCCTTTAGACCCTGTTACTACGCGCAACTCTCCTCCTGCTGCTGCGCTTGCCTTTGCTACTGCTGCTGCTGCTTCTGCTGCTGCTGCTTGTCCTGCTGTGCGTTGCATTTCATCGCTAATTTAAGTTAATGTTCATTGTTGTAAATTACATTAATTTTAATGCGATTTCGCACACACGCACTGGCAGCGGCTACGTCCACGGGCCACGCCCACAGCCGAAAAGCTTTTAAGTGTGTGATTGTTTGGCCGTTGCACTTTTATGTAATTACCGCACTAACAAATTACATCAAGTGTCACAAATGAATGCATTTATGATGCGCGCATTTAAAACAAAAACAACAACAACAAGAACAAGAAAAAATACCATCCCAAGCCCCGCACCCATAAGCCCCCTGTCATAAAAGCACTCGGCAAAAGTTCGGCTTACAGGAAAATATGCTGCGCGTGGTCCGAGCAGAGTGCGCCGGCAAATGCATTAATTAAAAAGCCTGCTTCACGGGTGAGAGCTTAAATCTTTATTGGCTTTCGTTAGCGCATACCCACTGTGCGCCTCACTATGCAATTCTCATAGATTTCCCATGGAGATGGCAATACATATTAAGTACAGTTTATAACATTCGCGCAGATCACAAATTAAAGCTTGTTACTGTCTGATTTATTCGTCAGATTTTCAATGAATGATTGCTGTGAATAAAATTAGTAATAATAGCTGAAAGTTATATGTATTCGATATTTTCTATATTTCAAAGTTAAAAGTTAACATTTGTCTACTATTCCAACTCATGATTAAGCTACAACGTTAGCCTAAGCATCCGTTCATCATATGTATGCAGTGTGTGATGAACACGTAGATAGAAATTATAAAATAAATACGAACAAAGGGAGCACAGCCGGCAGCAGCTAACAACAGGCTGACTTAGCTGTTATGTGGCCGAATGGGTAAACATTGGAACGGTAACAGAGACCGGAGCTAGGGCAGCAAGCGAACAGAATGTTGCTTCTATAACAATATTTGGCTTCATTTGCATAAAATGCAGCAACAGCAGCTGAAGCGGCGCAAAAATGTCAGATGCAAAAAGGGCAGCCACAAGCAGCTGGCTGTCGACAGTCGACAGTCGACAGGCGGCATACGCGGCGTATACGCAATGCGGACTTGAACGTACCTGCAGCAGGCAAGTAAACAAGTCTATGGAGTTGCACAGAGCCGGCTGCCATGGTTTGTTATCAGAGGGTTGGGGCAGCAGTGCCAGTCCCAGGGCTGCCATAAACTGAACGATTGATTGAACAGCAAACATGTCGCCCAGTTGCTGCGCCTCATCGCATCATCAACAGTCCCCAGTCCCCAGCGGCCAATCCTCAATCGCCGTTGCCATGTAAAACACATGTTGCCTCTCATTTCTTTTGGTCTGCGCACATCGAACAGCCACAATGTCCAGGGCGTAGCCAATTTTAAGCAAATATTATTGTTTTCATTTATGTTTGTGTCTGATATCGCACAACTGATAATATACACATAGCAAGAGAGTGAGTGCAAGAGAGCGAAAGAGAACGAGAGGGCGACAGGACAGATGGAGAGAGGCCCTACTGAACTGAATTTTTACTACACTAGACATCTGGGGAACTTAAGCTCGAACTATAATTTATATATTCTAATTTGTATAAATAATTGACAATGTGTATTGAAACATGTTAACATTTCTAATCTGCATTTTCTTTAATAATTTCAGTTAGCTGTAGAATTCACAGAAGATGAAATATTCAAAACCAAGTTTCGATTAGACTTTAGCCAACATTCTTGCTATATAGAAATATAATCTCATATATGTCTCAGTTAAATCTTTTGAATCATTATAGCTTAGTAATAAAAATATAATAATAAATATAATATATTTAAATATTGTAAAGCATCTTCTTCGTGTACTACCAACAGAAGGGACAACAAATTTAAAATATGAAATAAGTGTAAAAGACTTATTTAAAATAAGTCTTCATATTTTCTATTTACACAGTTTAAAAATTTCGTATACAATGATATACATTTTTAAAGTATAAAAATATCAATATATTGTTTGAAATAAATATTTCTACTTTAAGATAGAAGATATTTATTTAAAGAATTGTTTAATCAATTTCAATTTTGATTTAAACTGTAAATTTTTTTGTATATAACATAATTTGAATTACATAAATAGTTCTTAAAATTGAATTCTTACTTATTTGCACATTAAATAAATAATTTCATTATTATTTCGAAAATTTTCTATATTGTTTTTGACATATGCAAATACTATTTAAAGTTTTCTCTACCTGATTTGCTCTCTAAAGTAGCATATATCAGACTCTTGCAAATTTGTATCATGTCGTTTGTTGCATAGTGTAATTCGCATAGAGGCATATTATGCATCCAAGCACCGCTGTTGCTTTAGCTATTAATGTTGTTGCTGCTGTTGTTATTGTTGTTGCTGCTGTTGTGTGAGTTGAAGCGATGCACGCACACTCACACCCCCACACAGACACACGCAGGAAGAGAGAGAGAGAGAGAGAGAACATGTAAACATAACCTCAAATTAAAATATGTTTGCTTACGTACAAGCAAACTAAAAGGCAAACAAACGGATGCCAGGACGCTGGACTCGATTCGAAGCATAAATTAAAAACTTTTGCTTAATTGTAACGGCGCAAGTTTTGTAGTCAAGTTAATTATGCATAAAGTGCAGAAGTAAGAGGTGGCAGAGAGAGAGAGTGAGAGAAAGAGAGAGGCAGGGGGAGAGAGTTGCAGCCGTGTTGGAATTTATTTACCTTCTGGTCTAAAACACACGCAAAGATTGCAAAGTGTATGTTTGCGGCGGCTGCCTGCTATTATGACAGCTGCTTTGACTGACAGGCGGCGGTTGGCGACTGTCGGCAGCGGAAATTAAGCGCCTCGATTTGCGTGCGCGCCTCGTATAAATCAGCGTTTACCTCCGCACCTGCGAGCCAGCTAAACCAATTGATTAGGGCCTTAAGTCGTAGAGCATGCAGATTACGAGAGCCTTCAACAAGGCGTAAAGTACTCGACTCGATTATTAAGCTTAATGCATATAAATGCGACTCGTCCAGGCAATCGCAACAGAGCGTCAGTCAGTCAGCTAGTGTACGTCAGTACGTCAGTCCGTCAGTCAGTCAGTCAGTCAGTCAGTCAGTCAGTCGTGTCAAATTGCTTAACAAGCAATTATGTAAACCGTCAACAGCAAAGCTCGCGAGCAGTTCAAAGCAAAGCCGAAGCCTAGCCAGGGGCAGGCCATGCAAAAAGGGCTAAGACCAATTGGCCTGGCTTAGTTAAGCGACAAATCTGTAAGCCAACAACAGCAGCACTTGATCATAATGATGATGATGTTGCTTATGGCACTCGGCTAGAAATTGAGTTGCAAACAAATGACTTAAGTGAGCAACTTACAAGCCGCATTAGCCAGGCCCATGACAGCGCCCCAGTCACTAACAATTTGGTTAACAAGCTTGTTTCATCTGTGGAAATGCCAGTCGTTAGCATATGATAGTTAGCATATGAAATCGTTATATAATATATTTAGATTACAAAAGTACAAAGTTATTTTGCTCTTTGTTAAATATTAGTTGAGGCCCAATTGATGTCAAATTTGAATATTAAATTTAAGAATCAAAAACAAATCAATCAGAATATTAAGATTTTATTCGGTTGTACAACTTTTAAAATATTTATTTATTTATTTATTTTATTAATTTTTATTTTCCTACAATGGAAGTATGAAGTGTTATTATGTTGTTTTGCAAAGGTACATTCTAGATTATAGTTAAATTGTTTTAATCTTTTAAAAAATAAATATATTCGTTAATATTAGTCAGTTCAACTGTTCTTCTATCTGAAGACTTAAAATATATTTTGAATGCCATGTACACCACATGTTGAGGCATTTGAATTACTGTTTTGTGTGTATGAGAAGTAAAAGAGAGCGGTGAACAAATTCAGTTCCCAGACTGTGCATGTTTACGAACAACTCTCCTTGTAGATTGCAGTAAAATCACTTTGAATTTAAAACTCGAGGCGATCGGTAGCTTTATTTTTCAATTCAGAGCGAAGAAACCGCCAGTTGCAGTTCTATGAATGTATTGTGACTTGAACACTTGTCATACTGTAAACCTCTTTTTAAGAATAAATGTATATAATATAAATAATATATATACCATTTATAGCTATTTGTCTTATATATCTTCTGTCCAAATACTTTCATATAAAATTTTTAATTTTTAAATTTAAATAAAATTAAAGTTTACAAGTTAAAATTTTTGGACTCTTAGGCATTTCGCAGATTCTTGCATAGTTTAAACATCAGTCTATTCAAAACAAAATTTGAAGAATAATTTATTTGTGTCTTAAAAGAGGATAAAGGCTAAATACAGCTTTATTAATATTATTTTCAATAAATTCTTAAAAATCTTCCAATTTTCTATACATATCAATAACTGAGACTAAGAAAGATCACAGTGGGCAGCTAGCAAAACTTGATGTTTTTAAAGCACTACGCCGTTATCCTCTGCCAATTGCTCTCCAATTCTTGGACAAGTCTGCGGCTCTGATTTATGCGACAGTCATTAGGATTCGCTCGTTTGTGGCTGGCAGCAGGGCAAATTGAAAGGGCCAGCGAAAACTGAAACATATTGCAGCATTTTATTATGTTTTAAAATTAACAATTTTATAGAGAGAGAGAGAGAGAGAGAGAGAGAGGTAGCTAGAGTCGTAGTCTGTTGCATTCCAATTTAATGCAATTTTGCGCCTCTGGCCAAAGCAAATTACTCAAAAATTGCGCATAAATTAATGGAGGAGAAAGAGGACGACTAAAGTAGGCGACTGACTAGCAAAAATTAAAACATTAATCTAAAGCCTGAGCCTCAGCCTGAGCCTGTGCGCATGCATAACAATTAATGCTGGCCTTTAAATTTATTAATTTATTTATAAAACCAAAAAAGGGCAGCATGGCTAGAAAAGAGGTGCGAATGCGAACTTAAAGACCTGCTGCACAGAGCAGAACCCAACAGAAGTCTGCAAGAACTTAACGAGAAATAGTCCTCCACATGGTTCTCAGTCGACGTTCGTCTGCAGGTTCTTCCTCTTCCTATTCTTCTTTATTTTTTTATATATTTTTTACTTGAAAGAAATGTCCGTACGCCCTCCAGGGACAGATTAGCGATTAATCTATGGGGCATGGTCACATGCACGTCCTACACTTGCCTGCCAGGCAGCTAGAGGCAGATAGAACGAAGAAGTGGCTGTGGAACGTTGAACGAGAGGTAACGATTAAAAAATCTCCACAGTAAAGACTGAGCACTTAATCAAAGAGGATTTAGAGAGGAATATAGAGCCAAAGCCGAGTGCCCAGAGCCCAGAGCTGCAGCTAAGGCAGCCAAAGCGTTGATGCGGCGCTTTGTTTTTAGCTCATTTCGTTCTTCCACTTTAACTGCTGCACCGCAAATACCCTATCAAAGTGAATGGGTAACTAAAGATGAAGGAGGCCTTAATATCTACTCTTGGCTGAAGCGCTTTTTTCTACTTTAATGCGCATTTCATTTGTATTACATAAGCAATTTTTTCTGTTTACTGAACCTACTTCTACCGATCCTGCCGATATGCTAGTCCAAGGTAACAGCTTGACAGGTTTTGCAGGATAGCCAAGCAGATGCCTGATAAGAAGTCAGCTAGCAAATATTTATATGGAGGAATTCTTTGGGGTAGTTTTGCACAGTATTTATAGCGAGCACAAGCTATTGATTTTGTTTAGTTGAGGTCTAGCAGCTGACAAGTATTAAGCAACGTTTCTTCTATCCCAACCAAAGTGAGTAGAAACTTCTAAGAAAATTCAAATAAAATATTGATCACTTTGTAATAGAATAAAAAATAATAACCAATAAAAATTCCTAAAAATAAATCAATAAAAAATATTAAAAAAAAGAACGAGCTAAATCTTAAATATATATTATTAATTCAATTAAATTCGATATTTTGCTCAAAAGAAAATTATAAAAATTCATAAACACAAAGTTCTCAAAAACAGCACAAATTTTTTCTTAGACATTTTCAGTTCAATGACTCAAACAACCAAAAAGTGTTTTGATTTGCTTGAGTCAACTCCACTAGTTGAATAAAGTCAACTGAACAGACCTTTCAGAAAAGTTTTTTGAATTTATCTTCACTTCAATTTCATGTACTCAATAAGACAGGGTATTTCTAAGTCGTTTGAGTCATCATGTAATGATTTTTACTTGGGCTCTTTACTACATATTACAAGCAGTAATATTTTGCTGAAGCCTTGTTCATAGTTTCTGGTGCGCTTTTTCATTTGCGCAGGTCCCCTATGCCAATTCACCTCCGCCGCCCCCGCACACACCTTGCCGCCACGAGCCCGCCCATCTGCTCGGCTGGTATTTAAGCTACCAGCTTGGCCGCGCAGTTGGCAACTCGTAAAAGACCTTAAATAGTGGCAGAGACATTTCAGACATTGCCGCGCGTTGGCTGCTGCATTTGTCAATTTGCTATGAGTTGAAAGGGGCGTGGCCGGGGCATAAAAATGATATATGCGAGCGCTGAGTTAGCAATTTTCGTATGAATTGCCAAATGGTAAAGCGACGCCGACATTCGCTTTATGAATTTTCTTTATGGGCAAAAACAACAAAAAAAAAAGAAGCAAAACTATAAAATATTTTGATTGTATTTCATGTGAGCTTAAATTAAATGCATGTTGCACTTTATACCTACATATATCTGTCTGATACGGCATCGAGTGGATTTAGAAGAGCCACCGCCAGCACTCCACCACCACCATCCGCTCTGTCTGTGTGCTCGTGTTGCAATTATGGCCCAGTAACCGCAACACTAGCTGGCCAGCATTGGCCTTGGCCCAAACAACACTCGCATTTCGTCATAAGCCCTGGCCAATTTTTGGGCATTTTGGCCTGTAATCCTTTTGTGTGCTAATTGGAGCGTTTCTACGGACCATAAATACCCCGGCAAATGAAAACGAGTAGCCAAAAAATTTATATATATATGTATATTTGGCAAAATATTTGCCATAAACAGGCAGTTCAAAAGCCGCTTAAACCTGCCACTTGGCCAAGAGCGAACAACAAATGTAAACCATCTGTATGCCTTTTAATTGCTTTAGCTTTGCGGTCACACTTGGCACGGGCTCAGACAATGCGAGAGAGGGAGAGGGGCGCCCCAAAGCCGGAGCGGGGCTGGTGCATTTGCTATTTCGATAGGCTCTTCAGCTTGTGGCTTTTTGCCTTAGCAGAAAATCTCTATTAATTACACGTTGCTTTTGAGTACGAGTCAAGGATTATTTGTTGTGAAAGCTTTTCAAAAAGATTAAATCATTTTCATATATTTAAATCAAAAGTTTGCCATAAAAACAAAGAGCTAAAATTATGTCTAACTTATGAGTGAATTTACATTTATTTTACATACCTGCCTCAATACAACCCTCTAGCATAAATTCAATACTGAAGGACATATATACACTGTAAGCTTCGTACTATAAGCTTTGCAGCTTTTTACTATAATCAATATGGCATTTTGAATAGAGATCACAACGTATTCATGGCTTCAAATGAAATATACAAATGGAGTTTCCTAGAAAACTGAACAGACCACATGGAAAAAGTAGTATTAAATAATAGTAGTTTATTAAAAAGCAATCAGTATATATAACATTGATATAGAGACGATTTAAATGGACTTAAGTCTTAAGAAAGTCTCGTGAAGAAACACAATGTATCGTGGCTGAAGCATCAGCTTCTCTATTTCTTGGCGTCATCTTCTTACTGTCAGATTTCATCAGTACCATTCGGAGCACTGAAATGTTGTTGATTGTTTTTTTATAACTATTCTACTTCAAATTATATGTGAGCTCTAACATACACATAAGACTCAAGAGCATATGCGCATCACAATTGCCCGATCGCTTCATTTAAGTTTCATCTTAATATTAGAATAAAGACTTGACTACCAGAATAACGTTTTCCATGTTATCATCCAATGCTCTAGTAAAAGTCGCTACACAGCAACAGCAAAATAGAAAACCATTTACAAATGCAAATTATAAATAAAGCTTAATTATATAAAAAACATTCGCTGTCCAGCAATTGCTGTCAAGTTTGACATATTATTAAAGAAAAAGAAAATTATATTCACCTTATCAATCGGCATGAGATGCTGTTGTCGTGGCTCTTATCGCAGTGCAGTCGTACGACTCGCTTGTAAAAGTGAAGAAGTGAAGGTTTAGTGGCGCAGTCTGGAACCAGTTGCTGAAAGAAGACAGACGAGAAGCAAGCTAATAATAAATTCGAATTTGTATACAGTAAAAACAAAATAAAATAAAAAAACTAAAATTGATTAAAATTATATAAAGACAAAAGGTGGGCGTGACACAACAACTTAAATTAAAATTAAATTTAATGAAAGTTTTAATATATGCATATAAAAAGAAATTTTGATTGACTACACTTGACCTTACACATCTAAGTATTTATTTGCATATTAATAATTTGAATCAAGTTTCAATCTCCGAAATATTGACAAATGAGAAAGTGAGATAAACTGAAACCAAATAGATAAGTGCACGATTGCTGCTCCAACCAGCTAAAAAGTCGAAAGCCTAAATTTTTATAAAAATTGCAGGTTATTTTTATAGTTTTAAAACCATAGAATATGTAAATAATTTTTTATTTTTTTTTTTAGATTTTCTTTCCTCTTTGTTATTAATATATTTATGTGCCAATTTATGCATCCCATAAAATATATTTATATTGCTGATCAGGCCATCTAACTTGAGCCATTTCCGTTTGCCGGTCCGTCCGTCCAAATGAGCACGTCTTTTAAGCTAGCTTCTTTAAGTTTAAGGTATAAACTAACATCGGTACGCTATAACTCATTTCAGTATTTATTATCGACAATAATCGATATTTTGTAATAAGAGCTACAAATCCCAAATTTACTATGGCTTCTTGTGATGAATACACAGATTAAGAATTTGGTATTGCATCGCCTCCAACATCCCCTGCAATTAAAAAAAGAAAACTAGCAACTTTAGTTGGGCTTATATTTATTATTTATTTATATTTATTTATTTTTTTATTATTTATTTATTTCATTAACTAATCAAAAACTAAGCTGCAACCCAAGCGACATGTAGAATGATGGAAATAGCTGCTCAGGGCAGGGTCAAGGCGGTTGTTCTAAAGCATTCTAGATTCCATGTTTTACAATTCTATTAATATATTAATATAATTGTTTTGTATATTTTATAGAAGTTTTTTTGAATTACAATCTTCTTTCAAAGCCTGCACGCTTTTTACTATAATATATATCGTATCCATTTCTATTACGCTTGCTACTATATCAAAACTTTACTAGTAATTCTCTTAGCAGTTGAATTTCAATTACAAAATCCTCATTTATGCAAGCTACTAAGTTATTTGCTTATGCTAATCTCAAGTCATGTTGACAGCTCTTAAGTAACCGAATCGAAAGGCAAGAATCTGAAGTGGTTTCTCTGTGCCCGCTTTGGGCATCTTAGTGGGTGCCAATGTGACACATTTATGCGACAATTGGCGGATTTATCATATACATATATGCACATATATATATGTGTATATGTGTCTTACATTGATTGGCTATCCAATTTGCATATAATTTATTTTCAATTGTTGTGACATTTTGCGCCACTGTGGCTGTGGCTGCGGCTGTTGCTGTTGCTGCTGCTATTGTTGGGGTCTGGACAGGTTGCCACAGTCGTGGGAATATGCAGCACAGTTTCGCGTCTCAAGTTGCAAGTTGCAAGTTGCGAGCTGCGAGTGTTGATTGTTGCTTGTCGCTAGCGACAAATCTCGGGCCTGACTCACTCTCAGTTGTGGCGAACTTTCACTCGATTGCGGCCTGGGCATAGTCGATAATTAAGCCATCTTGTGGCACGTTTATCTAGTTGCAGACAATGGCTGCATCTAGCGGATATCTGTGGCAAATAGCTGCGGCCCGGGCGCACCTTCAATTAATGCTGCTGCAGCCGACGTCAGAGTATCTGCCTCTCTTCCTCTCGCACTGTCTCTGATTGGAGTAGAGGTAAAAGTGTGGCATTGTTGCCTTTTGGCCTTATTTCAGCTGAACTACTAAATGCCAATTTAGCCTGAATGCTATCCCAGGCCAGGTGCTAATGCCTGTCCAAAAGTTTGGCCAAGTTTGTCACGCTAACCGACTGCCAGCCGTAAACAGGTTCGATGTTGGCGTCTGCAATCGATCTGCAGATCTATGTGGGCCCAGTCACTACTTCCAGCCAATTGCCAGCTCTATAGGTGCTTTCGGAGCGGTCAAGTATACACTTGAAAAATAATCAGAGTCAGTTGTACTCCGAGAACTTTATTCACATATTATTTTTATTTTAAGTTCATTTAATTTATCATTTCCGTTTGTACATTACAGTTAATCTTATTAATAATAATGGCGGACGAGCAGAAGCCAGTGAGCAGGTGGAAGAAGAAAGAGAAGAAGAAGAAGGAACCAGTACCAGTGGAGAAGACAGGCGATCCGATTGTCTCGGCGATCGGTGACTTCAAAATCTATCAATTCTGGTACTGCATGCTGATATTCCTCTGCAAGTTCGGTACCGGCTGGCACACGCTGGCCCACATCTTTTTGGCCGCACCAACACCCTTCACCTGCAAAACTGAGAACGTTACGAATCCGTGCAGCAGTGAATGTAACTCGACTCAATTCGATACGAGCGTCTTCAAAACCACCATTGTAACGGAATGGAATCTGACTTGCAAAAGAAACAGCTTGTCCAGTCTTTCGCAATCGATTGTAATGATTGGCATCATGTTTGGCAGCATAACGTTCGGCATGATATCGGATCGGTAATCCAGAGAAACTTGTATATTTATCTATAAGTATAGCTGATTTAATCTAATTTAGCTGCGGGCGGCGACCTGCGTTTTTGGGCTGCTGCCTCATGCAGCTTGGGACGGGCCTCATTGTCTGTGTCTCTCCCTATTTCTGGTTCTATTGCGTTTTTCGCTTTCTGGTTGCCTTTGCCACTGGTGGCACTATGACAACAAGGTAAGCTGTCTCAGAATAATTATAGTTGTAGCTATTTGATTCCAAATATGTCGACCTTTCTCTCCATCAACTTTATCAATTTGTAAATGTTTGCTTGTCTCTTTGCCTAGTTTCGTGCTCATCATGGAGATAATTGGACCGAAAAAACGTGAACTGATTGCCATTTTGTATCAAATACCATTCAACATTGGCCACGCATCCCTCGCCGTCTTCGCCTACTTTATACGCACGTGGCGCTGGTTCCAATTCAGTGTGACCATCTTTTCGGTCGTGTTCTTCATCTATATCTGTCTGGTGCCCGAATCGCCGCGTTGGCTATTCACCACTGGACGCTTGGATAAGGCTATCAAGATATTGGAGATGATCGCCAGGCGAAATAATGTGCCCACGGAGACGATTCGGGGCGAAATTGAGGCGGCCTATAAGATAGTGTCGGCCAGTGCCCCAGTGAAAAAGGGCACCATAATAGATCTGTTTCGCTATCCCTATTTGCGTTTGAAGACTATTTGCATGGCCAACATTTGGTTGGTGGTGTGCATGGTCTACTACGGCACCGCCCAGTACATATCCAAGCTGGGCGGCAATATTTTTATAAACAATCTGATTGCTGCGAGCCTGGGTATTCCTGGCACTTTGCTCTGCGTGGTGATGACCAAGTATTTGGGGCGCAAGCTCACAATGATGATCACCAATGGGCTGAGTGCGGCGGGGCTGCTGGCGCTGACTTGTTTGACTCACGCCGATATGAAAATTCAGGTGGTTTGCGCGACATTGGGACTGTTTGGCGCGTCCATCACGTTCCCCAATGCATATCTGTGGGGCGGCGAGGTATTCCCAACTGTCGTCCGAGCGAACGGGCTGGGTCTCTGTTCAATGGTCGGTCGCGGTGGTAGTCTCGTGGCGCCACTCATTTGTGATCTGGCTCAAATACGCGCTTGGATAACACCCTTAATATTCGGTATATTTTCGGTTTCGGGTATATTGGTGAGCTTTTGCTTGCCAGAGACACGAGGCATTCAATTACCAGCGACTTTCGAGGATGGCGAGAAAAGAGAAAAGTCAAAGTGGTTCGGCAGAGGTTGAGCTATGCTAATAGCTAGCTAATACAGACTCTGGCCAGGCTAATGTGTTCGGCAGAGCTTTAATTGCAACAAACGGGAAAAATCATTAATCGATTTATTAATATCGATGAATAAGTTTTCCCACCATTGTGTTAAGTTGGATCTACGAATTGGTAGAATACTTTAATCGATTAATTAAACCAGCTACTTGACAATCAAGCCAATAAGCTAAGGTCTAACTGCTTATTCAAATACAAATTGTAGTGTATAATTTTATCGCTAATATACAAATTGAAAAATATGTTTATTGACTGATAAGCAGGGAATGTCTTTTACAAGCTTAAAGGATTATCGAAGTGATTAGCTCAAATGAATGATAATCTCGTTAGAGCTAAGCCAGCTAATGCTGAGAGCAATTAGCAACAAGCGGCGTTCAGCGTGCGAGTCGAGGATTTTCCGCCTGCTAAATGACCTTCGCACACAGCAAGAAGAGAATTTATAACCTGCTGAAAAGTCCACTCAAGGTTAATATCATTGTCAACTTTGGCACGCCTCATTTATATGCAACACTTGGCTCTCTGCCCCTGATCTGTAGTCCGGATGTCAATAGTCGCGAGTGGCGAGTCGGGCATCAGGAGTCGGGAGTCAGGAGTCAGTGGTCAGTCGCCGTCGGCACTTCGCAACATGGCTATGGTGCGATGCTCAATCGCCACTCAAGCCAAGCAGGCTCAGCATCAGCGGTTTGAGATGCCGTCTCTCAGTCGGCTTGTCTCGACAGTCAATCAGTTGGGGGCAGCCGCCGGCCGCCGGCCGCCAGTTGCCGACTGCCGACTGCCGCGGCTTGGAGGCCAAGTTTTTAACGTCATCGGCACTGGCAGCTTGTCATGTCAGCCGTACGAAAACTGTCAGAAATCGAGCTGAAGTTGGCGTTCAACTTGCTGCCTCGCTGCACATCAGCAGGCCCACTTCAAGACCAAGTTCAAAGTCGAAGTCCAAGTCGCAGTCAAACTCAAAGTCGCAGTCGAGGCTCAGCGTCGGCGTCGCATTTTTAATCAGCCGCGGCGCGTCTTAGTGATAATTACCAGACATATTTGTTGCTCGCTCCTGTTCCTGTGCCTCTGCTGTTCCAACGATTCCGGCTGTATAATTAATTACAAGTGCGAAGCTGCTGTTTCGTCTGGGCAATTATTCATTGCTTTCGCTCTTGCGGCTGATTGTTCTTCATTCAGCCCACACTCGCATGCTTAGCTCCATCTTTGTTGCAATTTAGGCATCGCATCATTGGCGTGTTATACAAAACGAAATCATGGGAACTATTTCATAAAGAAATTCAATAAGGACAAAGTTTTGTCTTTTTAATTGTGAAAGCTTGGCAAGAGCATTTCTGCAAATAATGAAATTAAAATGAATTATATTCATAAATGAATATTCCCCGTGCATTCCTGAGTCAATTTGCCAATGGCTAAAATTTTCTACTTCAACGAATTCTGGCATTCTACTGCAATCTTAGTATTTTTTACAGCAGCTGTGATAAGGTATAGATATAGAGAACGACAACTGTATCTTGCCAAATTATGGCATTTTCGTTGCAAAGCAAGGAACTTAAAAGTTCCTAATCGAACAGCTCTCGGATGGACTTATCTATATTAAATTTCATCTTATATGAATTTCATTTAGCGTCAGCTGAGCCCAAACGCCTTGCACTTAAACTCTCCTAGAGACGTTAGAAGCAGTTAGAGAGCAACAAAGGCATTTCACAAAACCTATATACTCAGTTCATACTTTAGGAAAAAGTATAATTAATATGGAAAATGCATGAAATTGTGATATGTTTAGTCGGCATTAAAACAATTGGAATGGAATTTGTAGGTGAATTTAAATAAAATGTTGTCCGTATTGTTTTATTGTCTGCCTGTTCGCATGGCGAGCAGCAAGTCCTGGCAAGGCAATGTTAAAAAACCTGACACTTGGCTAAAGCCGAAAAGGCCAGCGCAAAAGCAGTTTGCCATTTTGCCAACATATGGCAAATTTGCCTGCTGACTGCATGTCAACAGCTACAACAGCAACAGCCACAGGAACAACAATAACAACAGCAACAGCAACAGCAGCAGCAGCAGCAAAACCCATTTAAGTTCAAAGCGCGACAACCGCCAGAGTCAGGAGTTGCAGTTGCTGTTGGAGCTGGAGCTGGAGCTCGAGCTGTAGCTTGGCATGCCAGCTGAGCCGATCATTATCTGAGTCGCATATCTATTTGCGATTACGAGAAGCAGGCAGTCAAGCAGTCAGACAGTGAGACAGTGAGGCAGGCAGTCAGGTCGGGGGTCTGTCAGTCGTGGGAGTCTGTCGGCCTGGTGGCAATTGCAACGTGGGCGCTGCAAACAGACAAATGTCAAAATGACGCGCTTTGTTGTTTATCATATTTACCGCAAGGCAACAAGGCAACAGCAACAGCTACAGCTACATCAACATCAACATGGCCCAAATGCAATTAGTATTCAAATGCAGACACGCCAAAGACGAGCACAAAGCCAAAACGAGTCATCATCAACAAAAGTCTTTTGCTTTATTCATTTTTTGCCGCCGGGGAGTCAGCTAGGCAGCGGAGGGCACGCTAAAAAATGCGTCTAGTCTCTCTTCTATATACATACATTTTGTTCAGAATTCGTCGTAATTTAGCGCACGCATTTTGCATTTTAAATGCTGGCCACATTCTGTTTAATTCCAACAAATTCGTTTGACTAATTGCGAACAGGTGAGTGAGCGAGGGGATTCTGTGTAACTGCACACCTTTAGCGGCCGCAATTAAATGAATGAAGCTCGCAGCCGATTTAATGCATGATTTTGTCTCCTCATCATCTACGTGACTTTGTGACTTATCAGCTGCGAGCTGCGCTGCGATAGAGTGTGTGCCCGCGGCATTTTCGCTCAGATGATTCAATATGGGCACTCGCTGCATATTAAGCAGCCCATCTCATCGACTCCAATATGGTCTTTGGCCAGTTTCGCTTTTACATAACCATAAAGAAAGTCAGCAGTCAGCGCAGCATGCGTTCAGGGCGCCATTAAACGCACCTCTCATCGTCCTCACTCACTCTCTCTTTCTCTTTTTTTCTCTCTCTCTGTGTCTCCCTCTTTGTCTCTCTCGCTCTTTGCTCAGTTGTAAAGTTAACAGCCGAGTTATGACAACTGCCAGCAATTAAAATTGACAATTGATACGACAGACAACAGCAAAAGAGACAACAGCAAAATCGTGTCTGTTGCGGGGGTAATAAACGATGCTTTTTATGACTGATAGGCAATCAGAAGAGCGCAGGTACACACTGCTGCTTTTATTGTGATAATATATTATATACTACTGCTACTATAGAAAAATGGAAACAATTCCTTTCTCTCTCTCTCGCTCTTTATATATTATGCATAGAATATATACATATATATATATATAAATAAATTGTTTGTTATGAAATTGTACACAAATTAATCTTTCAGTTCTATGAAAAAAATATACGCATCTATGCATGAAATTAAATAAATATATATAATATTATATTGTTCTCTTAATATATTTAAAATTTCGTAATAGTCGTTCAGTTATCTCAAAGAAATTAATATATATATACATATATATATTAAATATATATGTATTTTTAAATAAATAAATATTTAAGTTATTTAATTAATATACTTGAGATTTTGTAATAAAGTTTTATAGAGCTGAAAGATTTATAAGTTTATTTTCTATGAATAATAAAGTTGTGTTTTTTACTGTATTGTATATAAAATTCTAAATACATTGATTCAAATTTTAATGTATTTTACTTGAAATAATTTATATTTGAAATCAGTTTGCATAACCAAATAAATTTGTATTATCACTGAATATCTTATATATTTTTTTGTAACATTTGGCTACCGTTTCCTTCCTCTTTTATTTCACAAATATTTATTATTATAATTTCAAAATATTTATGGGTTTCTAAGCAAATCTAGCTAATTATTGTACTAAATTCTTGAAATAAAACTTTATTTGTATACTATATATAAGCACTTATGTTATTAGACGACATTGGGATTCTCCAACAATTCTCCAACAAATTCAACGTATTTTGAACTCGTATAAACCTTTCAGCAACGGTGACACATATACAAATTTACAATAGGAAATATGTCCATCTCTTTCACGTTAACTGCAGCTATCTCTTTCAGGGCCAAATTCATCAGCATTGTTTTTATTTTTGTACTGAAGCATTTCTTTTCATTGTGAGATAGTTGGAAATTTGCTGGAACTAATTGCTGCAAAGAGCTGGAATAACCATATGAGGCGGGGAGCGGCCATCTGCGAAATGGCTTGGCCATTTGCGTTGGGGCAAATATGACAATTGGCGGCATTATTAAAAATGCTACGTGCGCTAAATCTGCCGACATCAGCCAGAACGACAATAACAACGGCCAAAGGGAGACAAACACCCAAAAGAGGTGAAGCTGGGCAGCAAAGGTAACTTTGAATGGGGCAAGGGTAGATAGGTTGCCATGACAGTTGCTGATAGCGCACTCAATTTGCATTTCTGGCCAAGAGAGCGGGTGGGCGGGAGAGTTGGGCAAAAATGTAAAAATCAACGGGTGCCAACAATTACTTTTTATAACTTTCTAGCTGGCACTTCAATCTCAGCCAGAAATTAGTTTGCCGCGCGCTGATTTCAGCTGAACCCCATTTAGTGAGCGCTGCAAAATAAAGTGACAGGGTCTGACGAGGCTGGGTAGTTTTTCAGGTGGCTGGCAAACATTAACATAATATTATGAAGGGATTTTAATTAAAAAATCTCAAAGCATTTGTTCGGGGTATATACTCAACAAAGTCGTTTCATATCGGACGTGTGTGCACTGAGCACAATTAATAGTTCATTGTAAATAGTTGTATATATATTTAATATACAATATATTTTATAATTATTTTGTTTAGTTAGGCAAAAGAGAACTGCGAGCAAAATATTTACCCATACTTCTTGTGCTTTGAGAGCACATATTAAATATCAAAAGACATTTTTTATTAAATACCTCAAATATTAAATTATTTTAGCAAAAGCTTAAGCTTGAAATATTATTATATACTTTTATTAACAAGTATTTTTGTGAATTTTTAATTTTTTTTTTTTAATAATTTTTATTTATTTATTTTAAAGCCAACTCATAGTATATTGAATAAATTGAAATTTTTAGATATTTTCAACTTATTATTTAATAGTTATAATATTTTTTTGAATAAATAATTTATATACTAATTAATATAACTTTTCTTTTAAATTAACATTTAGTATAAAAAAAATATATTTTCATAAAAAAATATTTTATCTCATATAATAAAAACTATTAATAAATAATAAACTTTTTTTTTAGAAAAATTGAATTTTTAATGAAATATTTTAAAAATATTTATAATTAATTATTCTGTTTATATATTGCTACCTTCTCCTTCTATTACTATCATTTTAATTAAATATTTCTGTCACTGTTGAAACTCAGACAAGTCTTTTCTCTACGTGTGCGTCGGGGTCCATCTTGTGTCGTAGGACATTTAAGGCTGCCATCCGGCGCAGACAATTAAAAACCCTCTGCAGAGTTTTGCCATTTGCCGTTTTATAAGCACAGATTACAGCTTTACGTAACGCACACGGAGGACACAATCACGGGACAGAGCTCACAGTTCCAGACGAGCCACATACACTCACACACACAGACATAGAGGGAACGTCCGATAAGCGACCACAGACAGGAATACGGGTTGGGTTACGGATTGTGTTACGGCGTATGTCTTTCTATCCGTTGCGTGCGTGTGTCTCTGCATGTGTATATGTGTATGCGTGTGTGTGTGTGTGTGTGAGTGTGTTGTGATTTTATGTTGGTCATAGTCATCGTCAGGCGCCGTTCGTGCCCCGCACTCGTCGCTGTCTGCTTGTCTACTTTAATGACATTGCATTGCACTTATTTCTTTTTGACTTTTTTATACACATATTGTACTTGAATGTCTTGCCACCTTATAACGCAACTGAGAGTGAGAGAGAGAGAGAGAGAGAAAGAGAGAAGTAAAGAAGGAAAGAGACAGTGCTGTAAAACCTGATGATAGCTTAATTTTAGAGTTTTAAAATCGTTTCTTTTTGGCTTTTGCATTATTCCAAACGTTCGTTCCCTACTCAACAATGTGATTTGGGCACAAAATCAGTTGCGAATTTGCATGGCTGAGCGCACCAAATGAAGTCATTTAGTTGCATAGAATGAGATGGATAGAGAGAGAGTGTGTGAGAGGTGCAACTGCTAAATATGCACTGCACGAACAGCAGACGATCAACAGCGACGGCTGTGTCATCAGATTTTTGGCCTGTGTAGCATATTCGCCAAGCAAAATACGCGTCAACTTCAAGAAATGATGCTAGAGATAAAGGTTCTGTGATTATGCAAATATCGTATAAAAATGTATATGTTCAAGTGCAAGAGACACTCGACTACAGAATAAAAACATATATAAATTATAAATATAATAAAAAAAAGTTATTCAGAAGCGTTTCATTTTAATTCAAAACTAAACAATATTAAATTTGATTCAAGTATGTCTTACAATTAGAACAGACAGATTAGAGCTCCAAGTAACTTTTGGCAAAGAGTTGAGCGTTGTTTATTTCCTGGTCCAATTGTTCCTTGGCTTCACATCTCTTCACGCTGAAAACGGTTTCGTTTAAACTCTTAGGTGCAGCCATTTGGCAACAAAATCTTTCGGCAATAGATTGCGAACAATGCCAATCGATCTATCGCAAAAATTAATGTCGATCGATACAAACGATAGTTTTAATAGTTTTAAGGACTGCTTAAATGGCAAACTCATTAACTATTTCAGACTCTTAAATAATCTTTTATGCCACAATTCTGTAGCTGTCAAAGTATTTAAATTTGTGTTTTTTTTTAAATTATATTTTCAATAACTTTCCGTAAGCCATTTCAATTGCCGCAATCTCACTTTTTATATAAACAAAATATATGAGAGGCAAACAACAACAAAAAAAATAAAAATAATAATAATAAAAATGCAAATTGAAATAGAGAAATATGCATTAAAGACAATCTAAAGACTGACGGCCCACTGACTGCTATTCGTAATACAAATGGAATGTAACGTGTCCATAATGTGGCATAGTCTTGGCAACAATCGTATAATTTAATACTTCATCAACTTTAAGGAACCATTTAATATGTTAATGAGGCGTAAGGGAAACCCATTGCCGAATTGCGAAACCCTTTCGTCCAGCGCATCAACATGATGAAAAAATACGAGCAGAAAAAAAGAAGATGAAGGAAATGCTGAAATTGAAACCGTTTATGGAAATTGGAAAATTACGCGCGAGACAATCGGACAAGCGCATAATAAATTCGAGAATTTCCATATATGTGGCGGATGTATGAAAAAATATGGCCGAGCCACATCGTAAAAGAAAAATCTGAGCAAATTGTCCGGCATTATAAGCGGGTCCGGATTGAGGTCCGGGTGCAGCAGCAACAACAAACCGGAAACGGAAATATTTCGCAATTGGCGTAAGACAAGACGATGGGGCCACAGGCGTGGTAGGCGTGGATGTTAACGCATTTACAAGCCTCGACGACGACAATGAAATATCAGCAAGATTATCTGATGTCTGACGGCGGGGCGGCATATACTTTGCATAATAAGTTGGATTATGAAGCCGTGGCTCGAACGACTTTGACAATTGATTGCGCAGGACGTGAAAGGGGAATGGGACAAGCAGCAGCAGCAGCCCAGCCGATGACATGGAAGAAAGCATTTTGCATCACTCAGCATCAGTCATCAAGTGGCGGAGTAGGAAATAAGAGCGCGACAAATTTCGATTTGAAGCAAGACAGCAAGTCGTACTACGAATTTATCATATTTGTCTGACGTCTGACGTCTGATGTCTGATGTCCGACGTCTGGGTCTAATGCGTTTTATGTTAGAAATCACTTAGGAGTTTCTGCTGCTTTGGTGCTTTCTGGTCAGCGGAAGTGGCCATAAAATGGCCATGCCGCCATTTTTATGCCCATAAATTCGGCTGTGAAATTGAAACTTAAAATGCGTAAAGTATACTGCGCTATGCTTGCCCTCTGCCAAGCGAACGCCCTCAAGCGCCTGCCAGCAGTTTCAATTTTTATGCACATTTTATATGCCTACTGTAAATTGTTGTCCGGCCACACCCCTCGCACTGCCGCCTCCCTGCCACCCTGCCACCCTGCCTCCCTCCGCCATCACAAAGAAGTTCAAAGGCCAGAGGCGCGCACAAATGTTGCGGCATTTTCTTTTGGCCACTTTTGTCTATGTGGACTCTGTCGAAATTCCACGTTCGCAATCGTCATAAATCTTATGGCCACATCTTGAATTTATGTGCCCCTCTCTCCATCCACAGATTCCACTCGGCCTCCCACTCCATCACGCATACTGCGGCTGTGCTTTGTGGCTTAGATTACTTAGTCGCGCCACTTCGATGGAGGCAGCTGTCGGCTTATGTTATTGATTTTTGCTAGCTGCTGCCGTTTATTGAATTTGTTTTGTTTTGGCTAGCCAAAAAGTTTTTTAATCAAAAATAGTTGGCTTTAAGCACAAGCTGGCCAAATGACAAACAATTTAAGATTGTAACGTTATAATTCGCAGCACACAACAGCACAAAGAAGACAAAAGCAGAAACCAACAAACATTTTTGCGGCTAAAATATTTACAGCACAGCTGACCCTCTCCCTGTCTCTCTTAGTCTCTCGCTCCCTCTCTCTCTCTCTCTCTCTCTCTCTCTATCTTACTCACTTCCAAAAACAAAAAAACTCAACCCTTAACTGAGGGCAGCTTTCATTACTTGGCCAAGTCTGACCGGGCTAAGACAATCAAAGGTGAGCTTACAACGTGTCGGCTGCTGCTTGGCATTTCTTTTATTTTCCACTTGGCTGGCACACAGAATCACGTGGTCAACCCCTGCACACCTGCACACAGGTAACTGAACAGCTGCATCCTTTGGATAGCTATGGCCAGAGCCGGAGCCCGAGCCAAAGCCAAAGCCAAAGCCGTTGCCGCCGCCGCCGCCGCCATGAAAATTGGCGTCTGCCAAACATAAATAAAAAAGGTAGACAAATCCGGAATAAATAACAGCGTTGTCTAGGCGCCTCTCCATTCCTCGCCCTCAGCCACCCCTCCCATGCCCCGCCCTGCCACAACACTTGTCTGTGAAGTGCAGGCGTCGCGGCGTCTCGACTTGGCTGCGGGGCTGCTGCGTCAGCGTTATGGCAACTCCCAAATGACGCCTGCCACGCCCACCCTTCAATTGTTCGCATACTGTTGCACGTTGCGTATACGCTCAGTTGCACCGTCTATTTGCCATGGCAATGCGACTGCGTCTTTTGTTTGAGACTTTTAATAAAATATAACCATTTAATTGATGCGGGCGTCGTTGGCGCCGCTGCTCTTAAAGCATCCACAAATTGGAAAGATATTAAAGTAAATAAAACGAAATATGATTATATAGATCCATTGTGAAAGGGGTTCATTAAACTTATTTTAATCTTGTGTCGACAATAAATAATTTATGTATATAAATATAAAAGGGGCAACAACAGAAGAATGTAAATCTAAATTTGTATATCAATAAACAGCTACTGCAGCTTTGTCATTAAATAATTACTTATATGACTTATGCATACATTTATTTATAATAATTTTCATATAAAAAGGTTTAGCGTGCTCTAGTCGGAAGTGCCCGAACAGTAGATGCCCTAAACCCAGTGGGAAGAGCTGTTATTCCAATCACAATCAAGCACATACGTAGACATAAACACACGCGCGCGCGACGGAACTTGGCCTGCGTTTAGAGACTTTACTATACTCTTGTTGAATAATATAACCCAAAATAATAACCCAAAATTTCAGATGGCAAGCATGACATCTATTTGTGTGTGTATTTCTTAAAATATATTACAAATTTTTTCAAATTTATAAAAAGGGGCGCAAAGAAGTATTGAAATCCGAAATATAAAATCTGTGATTACAAAATCTGTAAGATCGTCGACTTCATCTGCCTGATACAAATATTTTCACAAAACCCTTATACCTTGAAGTCCCACTTTCAGGGTATTAAAAATAATACTAATATGAACCAATTATCTGAAAATTATAAATTTCACATGGAAGCAGCATACACATGCAAATTATATATATTATATTATATACAATATATAATATTATAATGTATACATATAAATTTGCGTATATACATATGCCTCAGTCACTGAGCTGTTATCAATATGTATACGAAGCTGTTCATTCAGAACAAATCATATATATAAATATAGCGCATATATTATATGATTAGAGCTCACAGCCTGCAGCCGTTTTAGATAAGGCAGCCCGTATATAGCACAGTAAAGCCTTCCTAAGCGCCATACTTCGTAATTCGAAGAGTTCATTTTTCCCTCCTTTAAATAGAGGAAAAACTTTTATTTCACCAACTCGAAATTAAGTTTAGCTTTTTACTTTAGTCTTTATTTTATGTTATATGAAAATATATGATTTAAGTAAATAACTTTCAAAAACTTTCAAACTCATTTTGGTTCTCCACTGATCTGGATTACGTAGTATATACTGTAAAAAATATGTTTAAGTAAATGTCAGCTTAAAAAAATCACAACCGATTTCAGTGGCTTTTTTTGTTTGACGAATTCCACGAATGAAACAAGTTGTACAAACAGATCGAATGAAATGTGGAGTCAAATTTGTGTGTGTGTGTTATTCGTGCTGTTAGCTGTGGAGAGCGCTAATCAATCAGACTTAGCAAAGTGCCGAAAAATTCAAAATAAATTCATACAATATCAAAACGCATGTAATACAATAACTGAGAAACGCCAGCAGCAGATACGGATATATGAGAAACTAACGCAAAATCTGCAATTCGACAAAACACAGTCACAGGAATCCATTATCCAGCATAAGGAAACAATTCTAAATACAACCAATTTGATAAAAAATTGCCAACTGGAGTCAAAAAATAAAGAAATACAGTTATGTAATCTTGAAGTAACCCTAAATAGTATGCAGATCCAATTGGCCCAAAGTAACAAAACCCTCGCCAATATCACCAGTCGAAACGCACTATTGGAAAGTGAATTGAGTGATATGAAAACTGAAGTTGACAAACAAATCTCAACAATAGATGAGTTAACCAACCTTATAGGCAATCAAAATAATACAGTTCTGGAACTGCAACGAGTAAATGAGACCCAGCTAGCCGAGCTCATCGACAAGCGGATCCAAATACAAACATTGCAGGCGAACGCAATAAACTCTACCTCACACATAGGTACACTAACTCGACAAATTAATGAGCTGAAATCGCAGCTCAACTCAAGAGATGAAGAAATCAAGAGTTTGAATGCTATTATCGAGGGGTATGCGCTCTGCTGCCAGGCAACGAGTTGCGCTGTACTTGGAGCCTCCAATAGTGTGCACATGATTAAGGTGGATGGTGTAAAGGAACCCTTCGAGGTGCTGTGCAATAGCCGACTGGCTGGCAACGGCTGGACCGTCATACAGCGCCGGATCGACGGAAAGGTCGACTTCTATCGGAACTGGGATGCCTACAAGAACGGATTCGGCAGCCCATCCGGCGAGTTCTTCATTGGGCTGGAGCGAATATATCACATGACTAAGAACACGTCGCAAGAGCTTTACATCTGGCTGGAGGACTTTAGCAACAATACACGATATATCAGATTTGATGACTTTAAGCTGGGCTCTGAGCGGGAAGCGTATGCCCTGATTTCGCTGGGCAAGCACAACGGAACCACCGCAAATGCCATGCGTGTGAACAAAGGTCAAAAGTTCACCACGTACGATCAGGACAACGATGCAGATGAAGGCAATAACTGTGCTAAGCGCCTACATGGCGCCTGGTGGTATGACCATTGTAGCTTCAGGTATGTCAATTCTTTTTTTCAAAATACATAAATATATATATATATATATATATATATATATATATATATATATATATATATATATATATATATATATATATATATATATATATATATATATATATATATATATATATATATATATATATATATATATATATCATCATCACGTGACTACTTTTGCCTCACCCTGTATATAAACAAATGTGTTCATAGTAGTGTGCGCAACAAAATTTAGTGATAATAACAATACTTTGAAAACAATTTGAAACGAAGATTAGGGTTAACGTATTTTTCATTCATTTAAATTCTTCTTTTTTTTGTGATAAACTTAGGAGCAAATTAACAAAGTTTAGATGTTCATGAAAATAGTAGTATACTAAAAAAGGAAAATAAATAAGTATACATATATTATTTATAGGGTGTGGCAGAAGTAATCAAGTGATGATAAAGTAAGAAGTGAAGTAAACAAACGCAGAATACAAATCGACGCGCGATTAATGCCATTTGGCGCCATTGGCAAAAGCTATAGCATTTTGCAACAAGGCGATTACTTTTTATTTTATATTAATTTATATAATCTTTACTTTCTCTATATATTTAGCAACTTGAATGGGCTTTATAGCGAAGCTGATTTGGTCTATGGTGGTCAAGGCATCTTTTGGAATGACGATGAATTTCATGACTCGGACTATTCGTTGAAATCAGTTGTCATGATGATACGGCCCAAGGATTTCAAAGAAACGATACAACTGAACAAATTGAAAAGAAGTAGCTGATCGAAATGTTAGTAAAATCGCCAACTATACAGCTTGAAGGTCTGTTCTAAATCTTAATAGTTTTTTTTTTTCTTTTTCAAAGCGAACATAAAAACTTTTCTGCAAATGTGCAATGTGTCATCAAATATATGATTAAGTCAATGAAATATATATGCATTTATTTAAAATTAAATATTATTCTATGACAAAACATTAATAATATTTACAAAAAAATTTCTTATAAATTTAAAATGATTTTTTTATTTACTTTTTTAATGAACGCACACAATTTTGCTCAGTGTTTTTAGCTGATAGCGCTACAAGTGTTGTTGGATTGTTTTTAGAAATCTCTTAGGCTTCGCTCTCATTAAGCTGCCAAATACAAAGAATTCTATGCGATTTCTATAAAAATATAAGCTTGGAGATTTAGTGTCTGACGCATAAGCAAAATGAGCACATATTCTTCTATACTTAAATACTATATTTGGTTGTGTATTGTAGTGAACGTCATTGCCGCTGGCGATGAGAAAAATGAGGTGGAAGTGAAAATAGATCAACTTGAGAAATTGATACAGCAAAACAATGAAGAACTGCTGCGGTTGGAAGCTAACTGGAGTGCTGTAAGAAATGGAAACATATATCAAATTGGGGCGCCTTGTGACACCTACATCAGGGAGCAGAAGAGCCAGCTGAGTGCCTGCCAGACTCAGGCAAAAACAGCGACAGCGAAGCTTAAAGAGAATGAAGATCGTTGCGAAATACTGCTCCATAATTTGACGAGCTGCAGAATCAGTTTAATGGACAGGGAAGATCAGGCTCAAATCTCGGAGTTACATTTGCAGCTCAAAGCTAAAGATGCAGAAATTCTAGAGCTACGCATGCAGAGCAATGACAACTTGCTGAAGCTGCGCGCAGAACAGCTCAAGTTGAGGGCTTACGATTCAGAGTTGAAAGAGTTCTTGCCGCAGAACTGTTTGCCCTTCGGCAGTGTTACGGGCATTTACAGGATCAAGTTGCCCGGCCTGGATACCTTCTATGTGCCGTGCGATGCACGCTTTGCCGGCTCCGGCTGGCTGGTCATTCAGCGTCGCATGGATGGCAGCGTTGATTTCTATCGCAACTGGACCGAGTATCGAACTGGCTTCGGTGCTCTCAATGGCGAGTTTTTCATTGGCCTGGAGAAGCTGCATCGACTCACCGCCCAGCAGCGCTTTGAGCTCTTTGTCTATCTGGAGGACTTTGAGGGCGAGGTACGCTATGCGCACTATGATAACTTTAGCGTTGGTAGCGAACAGAGTTTCTACCAGCTCAACTCATTGGGCGAATATGAGGGCACCGCTGGTAACTCGATGGCTTTAAATGTCCTACAGAAGTTTTCCACAGCGGACAAGGACAACGACAGCTGGCTGGAGGGCAACTGTGCTCGCAGATACAACGGCGCCTGGTGGTATGGATCCTGCTCAGCTTTCTGGTAACTTTTAATTTTAGTCTCATTATCTTTCTCTCTCTCTCTCTCTCGCTCTCTCTATAAGTGAATCAATGATTAAATGAGCATTGTTTTTTTTTTTATATTTAGCAATCCCAATGGCAAGTACTTTAAGAGAAGGCAGCTGAGCTCCAGTACTCGCGGCAAAGGCATTGTATGGCAGCAGTGGCATGGTTTCGAAGAAACACTCAAATTCGTTCAGCTCATGATAAGACCCATATCAGCATCAGTATGAAATGCATATACTACTTAGACATACGTATATATATGTATAAATACAAACCATATAAGTATACACACAAGGCGACAATAAAAGTCGAATAACTATGCGAATTTTACTTTAGATTAGCTGATAAGTCATAAAAGTATTCAGATATGACTGCATATGTGTCTAAATATGTAGAAAATAGCGCTTGAGTTGGTTTAGAAAACCCTCAACTAGTTCAATAATCATTGATAAGTGCCTGTACATTCAGCTGAATGCCTTTCAAGTATGCTTAAGAAGTAAAATCTAAAACTTAGCGAAAATAGATAGATTAAATCAAATGGGTAAATATTTTCCACAAATCCAATCTAATTATTGAGAGATATGTTAGCAGAAGTGCTTCTAGTCTATATAGATTCTGGCAGGCATTCCGTTTTCAATTTCAATTAACAAATATGGAGCAGCTGTCAGGGGGTATATACGCACCACTAATTTATGCAGAGACGGGCGTAAAGATTCACACCATGTAATGTAGTGGACAGAGCAGCAGGTGATGTTTGCCCAAATGGCTACAATCAATTAAGAGGCAACAAAGTCAGCCAAGACCAAAACGATGTTCTGTTCACAGAGTCCTGCAAATTAATGAACAGCAGCGCAACGAATCGAAGTAAATAGCAAAAGCTGGACAGCGGTGGATGCGATTCTGGGACAGATGATTGTCTCATATTTGCATATTCATGTGTCAAAGAGAAGTCGCCAGCTGTGGTCGCAGCACTGATTGCTTAGCAAATGTATCTGTATCTGCATTTCTCTGCATGTATCTGTATCCTAAGCACTTACAACAGCAATTACTTCCGCCTAACTGGTCAACAAAATTGCTGCTGTTGCTGCCGTTGTTGTTGTTGTTGTTGCTTTACTTTAATTAGTTGTTTTAGTTTGTCTAGCTAAGTGAGTGTCTGGTAAATAGAAAAATAGTAGTCGCAGAAGAATCTGAAGTCGGAGTGTACTCTAATGGAACTAAACTTTGAGAAAATGCGTTTTGCCTGTTAATGGACGGTACGCAGCAGCAGCTCATTAGATATTCCCTTTTCCATGCTAATATGCAAGCACTCAATGTGCAAATAGTTTGAGAGCTACTAGAACTACAACACGACTACAATCTTGCCTTCTCTATTTCTCTCTCTCTCTCTCTCTCTCTCTCTCTCTCTGTCTCCGACTGAAAGCCTAACGGCATTTGTAGTGCCAGCCATGGCCAGGATGAGAGGCATTTGCTGCCTTGGCCACTTATCGTCATCACAGGCGACAAGGGGCATTGCTGGAGCCTTGGCTTTTGCGGTCTAAAGATACTTTCTGCATACCTCTGGCTTTTTCCCTGTGCCTTGAGGCTGAGCTGAGCGTAAGAGCTGTAAGATTATGAGTCAATGATTAGAAGATAACTCTTTGAGAGCTTCAAATGATATTCATGCAAATCCTGTTAAGAGAAAGCAATTGCCTAACTTTATATAATGCTCCAAGCTTCAATTCAGTTGGAAGCACAGAAGTAAATCATATTTGTTGATGATTAGAGAAATGATAAATAGAAGATGTTTAAATTATTATAAAACATGCTTAAGCTGTATACGATGAGAAATCTATACAAAACACTGAGTCGATCTTACGACATTAATCTATCTGTGCGTCTTCGCAACTGTCAGTGTGTAGAAGTAAGTTGATCTCGCGACCGGTAAGAGCTGCACACATTGGTAATATTATAGCTTGATAAAGAGCAACATTGTGTCATATAATCAATAGGTTTATTAGGCTGGATATAGTTCGCGAATATCATTTTATTAAACACATATAAATTATATAAATTTTTAAAAACATATACCTAAATATAGAGTATAGATTACTTAGAGTACCTTGAATGTATTTTTTAAATATATCGTATCGCATTTATGATGTGATATTTTGAAATGAATAAAAAAGTTTCGTAATTCTATTCTGTAATATTAGTGCTAGGCTAGTGAGAGCTGAGCTGAGTTTTGAGTTGTTTTTCCTTTTAAATGCACGCTTCTCACTTCTGTACTGAATACTCCAAACTTCAATAGTGAGCAAGACAGAGTGCTGTAAGAGCACACTAGGAACTCCTAACTGAGAGCAGTGTAAATTGTAATGAAAGCTGACCAGCTGACCATATAAAAATATACATATGCATATCGATACATACATTAATGTCTCGTCTCCCTTTCTCTCAATATTTCTTGCTATCAATTGATCTATCTTGTCTAGTTACCATGCCTATTCGCATAAGTGTTTCCGCTTCCAGGCTTCCAGTCACGTCTGAGCCAAGCTTCATAACATTCACAATTTTATTTTTTGAACCAATTATGCGCGTAGTGGGGAACAGACGGTAAATGTACATTGTGAATGGGCTGCAGGCAAAAATTACGCGAATGTTTTGCCACACGCAAAAAATAAACAACAAAGCTGAAGAAATAAAAGTAAAAACAAAAACAAGTGCAACAAATATTGTCACATGCACAAAAACGAGCTCACAGCTTAATGCATGAATATGTGAACAGCCGTCGACATATGCATAGTGTATGTGTGTGTGTGTGTGTGTGTGTGTGTGTGTGTGTGTGTGTGTGTGTGTGTGTGTGTGTGTGTGTGTGTGTGTGTGTGTGTGTGTGTGTGTGTGTGTGTGTGTGTGGTGCGTGGGCATGCTGAATTGCCAGCGTTATATATGTATATATATAAATGAATATATGAAAGTTTTCAATGATACTTGGCTAAAATACCAAAGGCAAAACTTTTATTAATAAAGTTTCTTTCTTTCTTACTTGTGCTAAGAGCTGAGCTCCTCCGTCTCTGTGTTCATCTCCATCTGTTACTGCCTTAAGGCTTCCTTCCTTGTAGCTTCGACAGCTACTACGATGCTTTAATTACAGCTGGAAAATAGAGATAAACCAGTCAAATTGTTGCAGTCGACCACGAACGACTGCTTAATACTCGTTCACAATCCGAAAATGCTTATGTTTCTTAAAAAATCGAATTTTTGGTATTTACCACGTCCAAAATGGCGGACGATATAACTTATAGAGGACGCAAACAATGATATACATAGCTGATTATAGGTCCACATCCAAGGCAGATATAGTTTTAACTAATTTGCCCTGCAGCCAGTAGGTGAAGCTATACAGAAAAAGGTTTTGGTAAAACTTAACAATGCATCTTGGCTTAGGCTTAGGTAAATATACCCTTTTCCGCTTTCCCACGCCCTCAATGTTTTAATCGAGGATTACCTACACAAAAGCAGATTCCAATCTCCAAGTCTCCAGTCTCATTAGCGCCTCAGCTGATGGCATTTATATTTTAAAAAGATGTTATATACTGTTTTCACTACGTTAACGTGTATTCAAACTTAGATATAAATTTGCATTTTATTTCAAATTAATTGCTTGACTAGAGACGCCATAAGAAATTAATAGACGTAGGTTAAGCTTAAGTATATTTCTAATGGTTCCAAAGAAGTGAGAAAACTTAAGAGTCCCGGCCCAACAACAGCACTTGTTATATATTGTTACAAGAATTCTGCAGATATTATTTCAAATTATTTAGAGTGGAAAAAAAATAATAGAAAAATTATTTAGCAAAAATTTAATTTTATTTCACATTATTTAATTAATATATTTTCTGTCCTCGAATCGATTATGCGAGATAGTAAATATTTTTAATTTCAAATTTTTGTGTTTAATATTTATTTTATTATTTAGCAATGCTTTATTTTAAAAATGTAATTGATTGCCGTTGGCTCATCTTCAGAGTTATGTTTTTTATGAAAGACATTGCATCTTTTTAGTGAAGGGGTTATCGACATGTGCTCAGCTGCGCTGCTTTCGTTATTTCTTTGAAGAAGCTCTAAAATGTCTGAGTTTTGCATTTCTAATGCAATCAAATTTTCGTGACATTTCATTAATTCATTAGTGATTTTCCTACTTCTGTTTGCATTGCTTAAAGGACGTAATTTAGTTGGTGTTGCAGCTGGCTTAGCTTGTGATTTAGACCAGTGTTTATTAAAGATTGTTAGATCTGTTAATTCATCCGCATGGGTTCCTCGATATAAGTGTCACTGCGTTTCTGAGGATCACTGAACGTTGCCTGCTCACTTTTTTCCATACTTTGTCAGCAGAGCAGACACTCTTGCGGTATCTCATATATATAAAAATATTCGTAATGAATATCCCTAAACTCATTGTTCATTTTCTTTTCCTTCCAACCCACTCAACACCAAAGTCACTGATGCTACTATTAGATTAATTATTATTAAAATAATTCAATTTCAATAAATAGAGAAAGAACACCTAGTATATATATAGCATCAAGAGCTGGATAATTGAGATACTGTTAACCTACTCTATAGATCACCCAAAAATAATTTGTACATCGAAAAACACTCTCTAATGTGTTCTAGACCGTAAGCCAACAATTTTTCAGCAACGTTACCCTATATAAATTATAAGTCTACACACAATGGTAACATGGCGAATCGGAAATAACTATATCCTGCAATACTTTAGAGCTGGGGCTCTAAAATTGGACAACTAAGTTACTATTGACTCCTGACTCCTTTACCTAAATATATTCAACTGTTTGTTTTTTACCGTGACAGAAATGTTCTTACCTCTTTTGAATTATTTGAATTAACAGTTGAAACAAGTTTTTAAATATTGAAAAATTTGATTTTTTATGATTAAGATTCAATGGGTCGTATCATTATCTGAACAAAGATAAGATCATCCCTCCAACCATGACAAAATTGCCAGTGAATGCATCCACTTTCCTGTAACCCGTTCAACCCATTATCCAGTTTACAGACGAACCATGCACCGATAAGGTTGCTTTTAAAAAGAATAAACAACAATTATTTTAACTATAATAAATACACACAAATTATATACCTATATGCACAACTACCATACAACCAGGCAGCATTAAAATATTGAGCGCAACGCATCCAGGACTTATCATTCTCATTATCATATACTGAATATGGCAGTCCCTCGTACTTCATAGAATCTCTAGCATTTCCAGTATATTGACCAAGAGACAGCAGCACAAATTTTGTATCCTCCCCTCCTATTGTAAAGTTATCATATCTGGCATAACGCCGCTCGTTATTCCGATCAACAAGATGTATGTAGAGCTCATATCTTTTCTCGCTTGTCATTTTATGTAGTTTCTGCAGTCCAATCCAAAATTCCCTATCTACGTCTCCGAAACCAACTTTGTATTCTTCCCAATTCCGATAGAAATCGACCTTTCCATCAATGCGGCGTTGTATGACGGTCCACCCCGATCCCGCGATATTCGAATCACACGACACGATAAACGGACTCAGACCAATAACTTCTATTGCTGCTAATCCAGAATAATTCTTATAATTTAGACAACTGCTCGGAAGATGCTCAAGTTTTTGTCTGTATTCGACTATTTTGGTTTGAAGACTGTCTACCTCGCATTGAGTTATGTTTGACTCCAAGTTCTGGATAGTTTTATCTTTATCGGATATTTGATTATTTCTGTTCTCTAGCACATCATTCAAATTCGTCAGCTCCATTTTAGATTTCTCGAGTTCTTTAGTCAACTCTGCTGTTCGCTGTGTGTTTTCACTGAGAACTGCTAAATTCTCCGCTGTTCTCTCAATAGCTAATGTATTATTCTCGCAAGATGTTTGCCTGTAGATGGTTAACTCATTCTTCTAATTTTGCATTTTGTATTTCTAAGTTTCCCAACTCAATTTCACATTTATCAAATTTCTCAGTCAGGTCGCCTATTTGTCGGTTATTTAAACTAAGAGTTTTGGAATTCTCTTCAGACAATTTTTCGAATTTTGAGATTTTCTTTTTGTTATCCGCGTTTAACAATTCACATTTTCTATTTTCATTACTTATTTCAATTAAATTGTTTTCGACATGAGTTAGATTTGTTCGTAGATTTGCGTTCTCTGTCTCCTTCATATTCAGACTATCTTTAAAGTTTTTGTTTTCAGCTCTTAACTCAAGCTCACTGGCAGTAAGTTTAGCTATTTGTTCCTTGTTATTTTGAAGATTAAGTTCATCACTGACAATTTTATTTTCTAGCTCAACGATTTTCCTATCTTTTACTTCGATTTCTTTGTTGATTTTTGCAAAATATTCCAGCATTGGTTTTACAATGCGATATGCATACTTCCCACATTTCGCATCCTCTTCGTTCCGTTCTTTGCAAGACTGAAGACAGGTAGAAGACAGAATATTATTCTCAATAAATATTCTAGTCCAATATTCTAATAACATTAACTTATGATCATTCCACTCACCGAGTCTTGCAGGTTCGCAGATTCAGTCGCAGAAGACACTGACAAAACAGCTACTAGAACCACAAACACTTTTTGATTTAAAATCATTTTGCTTGCGCAAAGTATTAATATTTATACTTTTTATTCTCCACGCGGGTGTTGATGCGTTTGAAGCTCTCGCTACAAATTGAGACTTGGATTCAATGTCGCTGTCTTTAAATAGGGTGCCAATGCTAGGAAGATCCGCCACGAGTCTGTTATCATACGAAATTAATTTGTCTATTACTTGAAAAATAGAATAGAAATATGGCAAAGGTTTCCGAAGAAGATTCCCCGAATCTCGTGCTTATCTGTTGCTGCAAACATTCGATAGTGGCATTAGTTGATAATGACCGTACGAAAGCAGCGATCTCTTGAACCACAAAAGCTAAAGGTCTAGAGATTTCAGATTTCCTGTTTAGGTCCGTCTGAAGAGTACAGAAATGATGTCATTTTCGGATTTTGGATACCACCCTTTGAGTTCAATCAAAATACAATAGAAAATGAAATTTTTTTTTAACTTAAAGTATTATCATATAAAATAATTCAAAATCACAATAGCTGAGCACGCATCTACACTGTAATAAAAGCCACACACACACACAGACTCTGATGTGCAGTGAGAACAACAGTTGCGAGCGGCAACATGTCCGGATTTCTTGCCTTTGGCGGCAATATTCAAATTGAAGCCGAAATGCCGAGCATGAAGTGAAGGAAGACCGGAAATAGTTTTACCCCCTCTTTGTGTGGAATTTTCCGTCAATTTCTTATTCTTCTTCTTCTTCTTGCCTTTTTCTGTTCTTTGCTATGTTTTTGATTTTGTCGTATTTGCGTCTGGCGATAGAAAGCGGAGACCCGCTGTCTGGCAGCGGCGGGGCAACTTTTGCCAAAAATACTTTTAATTAAAATTTCAAATTATTTTCGCCTTTTGCGAAAGATGAGGACAAGTACAGTTAGCAGTTAGCCAAGTGCAATGGCGCACAAGATGGCGGACCGGAAGTGCTGCGAAATGCGAATTGCGAATTGCAAAGCGCTGAAATATTCAAAGCGCATTTTCAATTTAAAAGTTTTTGCGCCCAGGCATATTTATTTATTTTATTTCTCAATTTTTGTTTTGCGCTCATCATTGAGCCGGCAACTGGGTGGGGGCTGTGAGGCTGAGGGGCTGCGGGGCTACGGGGCGTGGCTGCTTTGACCAAAACTTTGGTGCTGTTGTAGGCAATGTCATTGAAGTGGGCCACGGGCGGGTGAATAATTTACAAGTGGCAGCAGCAGCAACAACAACAACAACAACAACAGCGTTAGCAACTTTAATGCAATTTCGCTCTAGCAGATTTCATTTGTGTGACAAATGGGGGGCGTGGCCATGCAAATCGCAAATATAAAAAGAACTCATTAAAAGTTTATGCCACAAAGTTTGGCATAGTCCTATCCTCCTTCACTCCGCCCCTCCACCCAAAACTGCACTTCACAAATCGCTGCGATGCTACGCTGCCGCTGCAGCCCCCCGCCCTCGTCCACGCCCCTCAATCTTTCATCAATGCAACTTGTTTTGCTTGCCAGCCCTGTGTCCGAACCGCCTCTGAATCGCATTTGTTTGCATGTCCGCATCCGCAGGGCGTTTGTTTAGAGGGCAGAGCTGGGGCTGCAGCGAGCAGGAAGGCTTATGCGCCGGCCTTTTGTTTTTGTTTTTTTTTTTTTTTTTGCGAATGTTGTGCAATAGTTTTAAAAGCGAGCCGGCGTTAGTTTATGATACAACTATCAATTGCAAACTTTCAACAATTTATAACATTTTCGTTCTATTTGAGATGCGCTCAAAGTACTTCAAAACAATTGCAAATGGACGAATGCATTCAATATAGTTATGTAAATAAACTGTATCCAGAAATTGTATTTCGATGTGAAATTATTTTACGTTTTTGGAATACAAAGAAAAAAAAATAATAATAATTAAAAACAAATAATTGAGTAGCACCAACAGAATATGGATATTCATTCAATATATTGAAGCCAATTTGAAAACCTGTAAGCTGATTTAGCAACACTTGCGAATAATACTGAACTTTTAGCAGATTTTGTGCGTGCCAAATCTGCAATGAGAATAGCTTCATCAAGTTGGAGTGTAAACATAATTATTATAAAGATCGCAAGGGTGTCTGAATGTAAACAGAGTGATGTTATTTCCAGTAACTATATTTCACTATAACTATAATGAAATTTTCCACAATTGTCTTGCGTCTGAATAAGAATTTTACCAAAACGGCTCAGTTGATAATACGCAACATGAACACAAAAGCAAATATTATAAGGAAGCTGTTGGCGGCAAGAACTGCCATCAATAACGAGGTGGCACACAAGAAACTCAGAAGAAGTTAAAAACTTCCCTTGCAATCAACATGATATCACTACCCAGCCCAACACATACATATGCCGAGAACACTACGCCACAGAAGAGGTAAAAGATTCAAGCCAATTTACCCATCATATTTTCATGCACTTAAACATGAGTCCTCAACCCGGCTAAATGCACGCTCAATAACATGTCCAGTTTTATATCATTAAAGCAATACAATACTCTAACAAAAGCTACAAAATACAGTAACATTTGTTTTGGTATTGCTGCCATTTGTTGGTACAGAAATTATATATTCTCCGCTTAAAAAACATGCACAAGCTTAAACAAAAATATTTTTTCTGAAGATAATGTATGTTAAACTTTCTGAGTAGCTAGCTAAGTCTTCCTCTTTATCACTCAAAGTGACTTCGCGAGCTCTCGATTGTGAAATCAGATCCGTATTCAAGTCTGATCATTGCTTAGTCAGTTTTCTTAAGTTTTGTTGATCAGTGCTATTAGGCTGTAAGCTGCCTAAGATTTGTGACTAAAACACTTAATATATTTTTATATACATATATGATATATTTTTTTTTTTCTTTAGTCTTAACTCCTGTCGATTATACAAGTCTTAACATCAAAGACCTGTGAGCTTTTAGATAATTAAATCAAATTCATTAAGTCATTCAGCTCACAATTTTTGTCGTCAGAGTATGGAGCACGTGCGCGTTATTGGCAATGCCGACTCCACTTGCGACACGTTCACGTCAAGTTCAAAAAGTCAATTCGAATTAAACAATGCATTTGATTGTCATAAAACGAGGCGTGTGCAACCGCCCACAATTCTAGTCGAGCTCAACAACTGCAACTGCAATGCTGCCACAGCCAGCTGCCCGAGTGAAGCGTGTCGCCCACTTTTTGGCCACACCCCAATGCAAATAAATAATATAAAATTGAAATAATTGTGCAGAAAGAAAAACACAGCGAAAAATAACAAAAATAAAATAGCAGCTGAGCACAGAAAATTAGTCAAGAGGGGGCCTTGAAGTGTAAAAGCAAAAGCAAAAGCAAAAGCAAAATCACAAAAAAAAAACAGCTAAAAATAAAGGCTAGAAACATGAGACCGGGCGGCTTTTCAATTAGCTGTCTGATGCTTGTCCAGCAATTAGGTGTGTTCCACGGGGGCTAAAACGATTTTAATCGCCTGTGTTCTAACATAGATTTCGTTTTTTCCGCTCTGGTCACATTTTGTTGTCATGTCGTCGCTGACATTAGCACAGCGCCCCTACACAGACCCCTCTGGCACTAGCACCAGCACAAGCTCACAAATTTAGCATACAGCATGAAGCATTTGTTTGATTAAAAACCGCAGATATGACAAATTTAATTAAACTCGATATCGTAGGCTCCAGCCATGAGACGAACAACGTTGCTTGGTTGAGTTGTTTTGTCTATAAGCCAAGAAATACAAATGACCATAGCGATGGTTGGATATGGATATGGATATGGATATGGATATGTATATTATGAGCAAAAATATTTTATTTTAGCATTTGAAGAACAATAACACCTAAACTAAGTCCACCTAATATGGACTTTGTTCAAAATATGTTTAAATATGCAGCAAGTAGTTGAGATGTGACTGAAGAAAGTCCATATATATTATGGACTTTCTTCAGTCACACCTCAACTATAAGCTGTATATTTAAACATATTTTCTCTGCAATTTTCAATTGTTATTGAAGACGAATAAGAGAAGCATAAAATATAAAAATAAATGCATATAAGTTCTATCTACACTCATACACATATAGTTTTGCTGCATATCTAAGCATATTATTTATTTTTTTCTTTGAAATTTTCAATCATTGTTAAAACTTTTTATTTAAAATAATCAAAATAAAAATAATTAAAGTTAGTTATGACAATTGATTTAATCTTTTTTTAATTTAATTTATTCTTTTTTTAACTTTTTTTTAATAGTTTTTCTTGCATAAAATGCTTATTGAGAACAGAATGTGTAGAATTTAATGGAAATATGAAAAAATGTATTTCTATTTATTTGATCTTCATTGTCAGCTGGAAAGACTCTGCGAATTACTTGTTGTCATCTAATAGTGCTTTTTGAACACTCTTCGAATCGATTTTGTTAATTTATCTAAAACATGTTTTTGTTTTTATTTCTTACAGAGTATTTGCTGTCTTAGCATAACCAGTCGAGTCGCAACATTCTGAGTTCTGCTTTTTGCTCGTGTCTTTGCTGTTGTTGTTCTGCTTTTATCTGAAATTGCAAATCGAATGCGATGCAGTTGGAGAAGGGCTGGCCATGCCTACCTGCACTCTGTGTGGCTGTGTGAAAAGGTCAAAGCATTCGATTAACTTTAATTTGCGCGACTTACAAGTTATCGCAGTGTGTGTGTGTGTGTGTGTGTGTGTGTGTGAACATGTTGGCAGTCCATTGTTTAGCTGTTGATTTAGTTAGCAGAGCCGCGTTGATGTGTTTGCCTCAGTCGGCCATAGTTCAGGTGCGCCGCTGCGAGGCGGCGTGAAAGCCAAACCTACTGCCAGCCAGTTGAAGCCAATAGTTGGAAGGAAACTTTCTGGCGCATCTTTGCAAACAGCTTACAATGGCAGTCAGAGCCGCGTTTTTGATTTATGCCATGTCATAGTTCAGGCCAAGCAGCTTTATGTATTCCCTATGTATATATATATGTGTGTGTGTGTGTGTATTTTGGGGCCATGTTAACAAAATGCTAATTGCTGTTAGTCAAGGCACGCGCTTACAAAATGTCAACATGGCACAGGAGAATGGCGCACACTAAAATTGATAGCTAAACTTGGCCGAAAATAAAAACTGGCAAAGTGACGGGTTTTTTTTTTATTTGCTTACCTACTGCAGCCGCTAGTTGCAGTTGCCTTGGCAGCGTGGGCAAACGCTCATAAAACATACATAATTGTAACCGCCAGGCGAATGCAGTTGGAGTTGGAGTCGGAGTCGGAGAGGCCGACAGACAGAGTGACTCTCTGTCAGTCAGTCAGTTAGTTGAAATTAATTTGCACACTCGAGCAAAAATAATTTACCGTCCAATCACTCGGTCGACTCCAGCTCCAACCTCCGCGTCCTTCTGGCTTAGCTGAAGACATGGGGGCCGGTTTTATGGCCGCAACGGCGGCTCTTTTTCATTTTATTTGTATACACCTCAGCCACGTGACATATCACGAAATTCTTTTAATTTAGACCGAAGCCGGCTGGTCTGGAAGCTGTCAATTAGTTGTAGGTATATTTAATGAACACGTCTTCTGTTGCCTTGCAGATACGATTTTATTGTTGTATCCAAGAACAATTGACAAAAGTTATTCAATTTACATTACAATTGAATTCACGGCTAGCATCAGATTGATTTTAGCTATTTTCTGTTGTATAGCACAGCAGCTTGGTATTTGCTCAAAGGAAGAATATTTATAAAAGTTTAGTGTTCGCTGTGTGTGTTGATTGAGCTATATTTGATCTTCATTACAGCTTTTCTTTTCAAGTTTAGCATTTGCGTTTGCTATGCCAGAATATTCATGCATTCATGACTAATAATAATGATAAGTTTGAATTATAAACTGATTGTTTGTTTAAAGTTTCGATAAGTGCAGCCAAATGTATATTTAATCAGCATCAAAATCAACCTCATCCCCGACATTTATTGTATGAATAGTATGAAATTAAAAAGAATATTGAAGACCTAATAAGCTATTTATTATTTATTTCATTTCGTTCACAACGAAATGCGATTACCAAGAAAAGCACAAGCTGAGCGGAGCTGAGCTGAAGCAAACACTTGCTCTGCTAGCTCTCTGCACAGCAAGCTAGGTGTAGCTATTTACTGATTGCTGCCGCTTGTTGCAATGTTGCTGCCACAAATCTTGTCAGTCGACGACCGCCCGCAAAAATGCAAAATGCAAATATCTACGCAACATGCAACATGCAACTGGTCAACTGTTCCAACTGGTCAACTGGTCAACTGGCAGCGAGTATTGCGGCGGCTGCGTCGGCGACATTCATTCCTCATTTGATCTTTATCGCCTAGCAACATGCAACATGCAATATGCAACATGCTCGACCGCACTCCGCTCTCTCTCTCTCTCTCTCCCTCTGTATCTCTCTGTCTCTCTCTGTCTCTCTCTCTCTCTCTGTGCATCGGCGCTTGCATCTGCGTTGCTCCCATTGACTGTCGGACTGATTGTAATCAAGATTGGCTTTTTGCATGCGCCCAAAGGCTGCCAAAGCGATTTGTGGCCTGGAAAACCGTTTCGCTGCGTTTCGCTTATGTGTGCGACATTTCAAGGTCTCAGTCCCCACTCGCCACTCCCCACTCACCTCCAGCTATGGACTCGGACTATCACAGCTGCCGTTTTTGCAATTTCCAATTTGCAATTTGCAATCTGCGAGTCTTTAATTTCCACTCGCTTAATCAATAATGCGTCATAATTTCTGGCTGGGCTTGCATATCAGCTACAGGCAGTTAACTGGCTTATATAAGCTCATATTCTAATAATTGATGACATGAGAATCAATAAACCAAAAAGAAAAATATCAATTCACATAAATTCATACAGTCAAATGACTTTCTTGTTTTACTTTAAGTATTCGTTCATCTCCAAATACAATTTAAAAATATTAAAAAAAATGTCATATATAAACTCTGTCATCACTAACTCAAGTTATCTAACGGAGATATTCTAGAATCAATATGTTATAAATTAAATGAACTATCTAAAGACAATGAAATACTTGAACTAGCATTTCAGTCAACATTTTTAAAATCTTTACATAATAATTGTAATGTAGTTGAGCGGCGCATGCTTACTTTAATTTTAAATGTTAAGCGCATCACTTTATCAAAGTGAAGATAATTTGCTTAAGAAATTGAAACTAGAGACTTATAATTTGGAATATATACTGATAAGAAACTGAGTATGATTGACTCCAGAAGAAAATAAACAAACATAATTAACGAAGCTAAATATGCCAACTGTTAAACAAAGCTTCGAAAAACTAGGACATTGCTGAAAGCCAAGTCTATTTAAGCTAAGAGAGCAAATTGCTATTGCTATCTGTCTTTCAACACAATTCATATATTCTAATAAGTTGATTGAATGCGCCGATGCGAGCAGTTGAATATAGACAAGAGGAAACTTGTGAAAGTCAAGTAGACATTATCTTGTTTTATTGAGCTGAACTAAAGATAACATGTGGAAATTATAAAATCTCCTGGGCCAGCAGAAAAAAACTTAAAAATCTAAATACACATTTAGAAACAACTTTCACAGTGATCAGCTAATAAATTGTTGTTTTTTTTTTATTTATTTTCCAGCTATCCCATTGAAAGCATAGTCACTTGTGATGTATAGAAATAGGGATGTTTTCAGTCAACTGGCAGCATCTACTGACATCACTTGCAAAGACATCAATTGCTTTATATTTGTGAAACTGTTTGAGCTATATATCCAATATAACAGTAAAAGTGCCTGTTGCTTTTATAAGACATAAAATAGATAAAAATTTACCACAATAATAGCGCCATCTATGGGTCAAGTCAGAATATAAAATGTTTGACAATTTGCAGAATTAATAGAATGTAGAGTCAACAGAATTAAGTTCTATGCAGACGCTATAGAGTAATGTAGATCTTATTTAAAATCAAGATCTTAAGTGGAATAAAGCTCGTCAATGCAATTTTATTCAAGTTTCCAAAGCAATGCATATTTACATAACAATCTTCTCATTATGATCCAATCGGCAAAAATATTAAATCAGAAATCTTCCGATTTATTTGACCAAAAATGCTTTAATTTTAGCTGAGTTAAAGGGTGACCCTGTGCCTAAATGTGGGTCGCTTAAAGCACCTTGCAGCATGTTTCTTGCTGTTGTTGTTCTTGCTGTTCTGAGAGTATTCATAGTTGACTTTTCGACTAGACAATATGACAATGGATGGGTGTAAATCATGTTTACGCTGCTGTAACTGCTGCTGCTGTTGCTGCTGTTGCTGTTGCTATTGCTGTCTAGTTGTCTGCCGTCGACTTGACTTGTGGTCAATGGCTTGCACATAATGGCTGCCCCGACAGCAACAGCAGCAACAACAGCAATCGCTTCTATCGGGGCATTTGCAAACAATGACATTATGCTGACGTTTATTAATCGCATTTACAGAATTAATGTCGTGACATTTTCGGTTTAATGTACTTGTAATAAATAAATGCGGCGCTTAGTAGAAACATACAAAAAAAAAAAAAAAAACAAAACACCAACAGCAAACATCAAAAGCACAGAAATTGTAGTTGTTTGTCTCGACGTATTTCAGTGGTGCAAATCAAATTGTGTAATACTACTTTGCATATAAATTTATATTACAAATGAGCCAAACAGTAGCATTAGCTGATATACACTCACGCTCGATGAGGTGCAGCAAGTTTGTCGTAAGATATGCAGCGAATATATTGTATTATGTTTTGTTTTTGTATTACATGTTTACTCATATCACCTTCCATCATAAGCTTAGCTTGAATAACTCCGTAGATAATAAGCTTTATTGTATACAAGATATAGTCATTCTCGATTAGCGATGTCTCAAGTGACGGATGATAATAAGTAAAGTAAATCTCAGATATCTATAATGAAAAAATATCTATAATGAATAAATATCTATATTAAAAAATAATGTATAATGTAAAAATAATGTTCTTTTAACTGTGTACATGAGTAAGCTCATATATTTATATTTATATTTATATGCATAAATAGACTGATTATAGCTTGAACGGCACATACACCAGCCTCGTGCCTATTGAACATGAGTGTGCCAAAATACCGACAGGTAACATTCATTTTTAGTAAAGGATTACACTATGTTCCAAATATGAATTCAATTCAATATATTACTTTGTTTATTATATTTTATATATTTTTATAAGAAAATAACAATGTCTTTTAATACTCTACTATGTCTATACTGTACACATACATATAGTTATTATATATTAATTACCCTTACAATAAATGTAATTTTACATACTTATACCATGCCCTATCCATATCCCATACTACTTCAGTTTAGATTTATAGCGTATTCATGCTTTGGCTTTACAATATTTTCTCAATTTTCGAGCTGAACGTATTGAATTTAAAAATAATAAAAATATTTGCATAGTTTGATAATTTACTGAAAATGTCTGTAAAATTTAAGCCAATCAAAAAAATTCACTTTAAAAAGGCAGACAAAATGAAATAAAGATTTAATGGGAAAGGAAAATTGCTTTGGCATTTTCGTAAAGACAAAAATTGCATGTAACATATATTTCATATTTAAATTAAAATTTTATATTTATTGTTGTAAAATCAAATATGAAAATTAAATGAAATAAAATTTAATATGAACAACAAATATTTCTGCTTAACCTTTCAACTATTGGTAAAAAGTAATGAAGCAGTTTTGATTTCATTTAATTGCAAAAAATATGCCATGAAGACTCCAGACATTGAAATTGTTTTTGTAGTCGCTCATGAAGGGAAAGGGTATATTGGTTTTGTTCAATCTTAGTTTGTCTATATAAATGAACATTTTGTATTTATGCTATATACTGGAGTGTGTTGAATGAAGTAATAATTTTATTTAAAGTCCATTGTTTGAGGATGTATCGACTCTAGAGAGTTGCCATAACATAAGCATGCGTCTATATCACGCGTTGATAAAAAGTTAAGGTTTAATATCTGCGCTAGTTTCATATCGTCCTCAAGCTTACTACTAAAATTCTTCTCAATTTTAAGCGTTAGAGATAGAAAAAAAGTATATATTACACAGTGACCTATAAATAATAGGCTTAGCAAATTAATACACAAATCAATGATGTTTAATGTAGCTGTAGCTTTAACGCTTTAAATAAGTATAATAAATTAAGTCTCATAGAAAATAAGTCTATATTCAAAATCTATTTTATTTAACTTTACATATTGTTCTACTGATGGTAAATATGTCTTTTATTTTCTATATTATTCAGCTTAGAACCTATAAAGGTTTCTGAGTGATTAAGCTCTGTTTCTCATTATGCACTGAGCCTCGTTGAAGTTCTTTAACTATCTATAATTTTAATATTTTCCTATGTATAGTTTTTATCTATGCTCGTGTTCCCTTCTCAGATACTAAACAGAATTCAACTCGACATTGATTTATGCCAACTTGGAATAGGAACTTTCTTTGAGCTCAGGAAGGCGTTTGCGAAAAGTACAGTATGAATTTTAACAATGTCCTGCTTGGAAGTTCAATTATGCACGTAAAGTTTATTCGTCCAGTGAAAAAGAATATACAGCAAAAATTATTCCATAGTTGAATACTGATGTTTGATTTAGTTTTCATTATATTTTATTGCATTTTTATTTTTTTATGTCTGGCTACCCTACAGTACCCAAAATTTGCGCAACTGTCATCCTAATAGTGCCACGTTTTTCTTGCTTATCCAAAAGATTGTCAATTTCTATAGCAATTATATGGACTTTCCTGTTAAACAATTATTCACATAACGTCATAATCATTCAGCAAAAAATTGATAAATCAATCCGTCTTCTAGAGCTTCTTGGAATTTTAATGGTATCCTAGTTCTTATATTTTTGATCAGCCAGCAGACGAGATAGCCAATTAACTCTGCCACTAACTGTGATTTCTCCATCAGACTTTAGGAATTTCAAGAGTTAGTGATTGTGACGATAGAGCCAAACTTTCAAAAGACAATAGAAAATAAAACAATTTCTGATATGTAATTATTATTTAGCGAAAAAAAAAGTTGTTTTTAACTGAGAGCAACTTGGTTGGCCAATTGAAAAATATTTGCAATTGCCTAGCGTCGTTTGGCCTTTTAGCTGGCTTTCCCATTAATTTGAAGAGCTTGACGGACGGAGCTCAATATCGATTACAGACATTTAAACGCTTCTAATAAATGGCAATCAACGTTTTGATGAGCTGTCAAAACGCCGCTTGACATTATGAGTACCTGCAGTGTGGGTGTGGCCAGACTTTACTTAGACACCCAATCCATTTGAGCTCCAGCCCAATCGCAACAATTCCATCTCAAAGTTTTTCATATTATGGATCGTAAATTCACTTTCGCCCAGCACAGCACAGCACAGCACTAAACTGCACAGTACAGCGGAGTTCAAATATGCAGATAGAGTGAAATATGGCAAATTGCCGAACCGAGCAGCAACTTTGTGCCATTTTCAGTTTTCATAAACAACACTGAGAGTGCGCATCGACTAGAAGATGCCCTGTATGAACGTGTGCGTCTTAGCTACTCCATATATTCAATTTGCCTTAACTGTTGAGCATACTTGAGTGTGAGAATTGCAGAGAAAGGCGTAGCAAAGGCGTAGCAAAGGCTAGGCAGCAAGCAGTTTGATGTTCTGCATATGAAGAGCAGCTGCCATTTTTGACTAATATGGTAAGCTATCCAGATACCCTCTTAATAGCATAGGCTTTTATTGCTACAGGGTATAGAAGAAAAAACTTTTGCATAGTTCCATTTGTTTTACGCTCTTGGCAAAGTTCAGAATGTGCTCAAGGTTAAAGTGGGTGGTTAAGTGTACTTTGTGGGCGCTTCTCTCTCGCTCCCTCTCTCTCTCACTCTCAGTGTGTCTGTGTGTGTCTATGGTCTGGCTGGCTGTTTCAGCGGCTCATCATTAATGCAAATTCATTGTTGCAGCTGTTGGAGAAGCAAACGCAACGAGATCCGCGTGCATTAAAACAATTCATGTTGAATTTTTGATATGCAAACTGCCAGACAACAACAACAGCACAACAACTAGAGAGAGAGAGAGAGAGAGAGAGAGAGATGCAGCTTTCCCAACACACACACAAACGCACACACACACACACACACTCACTGAAAAGGGACATAAAAAACGAGCACATTTTGCTGTTAAATTAATGACGAGTGCTCACAAAATGTAGGCCAGGCCCAGACCACATTTGAGCTCTATAAAAATAAATAATAACAACAACAACAACAACAACAGAAGCAGCAGCAGCAAACGTATAGCAGAAAAGCAGCGCAACTTTATGAGCAGCTCTTTGGCATTTTGCTTAATTGAAAAAGGCCAGCAATGGGCATAAGAGGATGCGCCTTAAAAGGATACGCTGTCCCTAGCACCGGACTTGCTTTGAAGGCATGCAGTTCATAAAGCTGACACGGCTAGAAAAGAGCATGACCAAAGCAAGCGACTCAGCCAAAATAGACCGACAACCAGCAAACAACAACAACAACAACAACAGCAGCAGCAGCCAGTAAACAACAACCAACAAACAAACAACGAGCGGCGAAAAATTATCAACTCAGATTATGTCGAGATTAATTACATACGTTGAGCGCCATTGTCTTGTCAATAAATTGTCGTCGTTGTTGTCGCTGTTATTGCTGTTGTTGCTGCTGCTGTTGCTTTAATACCCTGTAAGCATTTCAAAACTATTCAAGCCAGAGTGCAACACAATTTGAGAATTAAATATATAATATGTTGTTTAATATAGTCAGATATGATCTACAAAGCATATACATTATATTATATACTTAACATATTTTATAGATAAACTCGAAATAAGATAGCTGAACTTGAGATCTAAGCTATATAATATATTTATTTTAAATATATATTATATTTATATATTCTTTAAATTTCTTTAATATCGCTAAATTATATTTTGTTTGATACACTAAATACAATACATTTCACATACTTTTCAGATAGATAAACAGGCGAAATCAAATTCAATAAATGATATTCATTTCGTCATACAGGATTTTTCTTAGTTATGCATCATCTTTTTTTGATTTAGCATCAACATACATTTCTATATATATTTTATACATTTTATGTATGTTTTAATAAATTTTTTTAACCGTGAATAAGGTATAAAGATTGCAAATACTCTTTCCGATTAAGCTTACTAACAAGGTATATTGTTTATAGAGAAATATTTCAATCGTTCAAGAGTTTTGTAAAAAGCATATAACGAGAGTATTATATAAGTCTCATCTATTTGCTTTTCACAAAACTCTTGAGCAATTGAAATATTTTTCTGTAAACAATTTTTCAAGCCAGAAACTAAATTGTATTCTTGATCCCATTTTTGGTGTTTTTTATCAGCAGCCTTCTCTTCTTCAAGTATCCTAGCATGTGCAAATTCTTCAGAAATTGTTAAGCAACAATTGAAAAACTTAAATTTATAACAAAGATTCTGAATTTATTGCACACGCAAACTTTTACGTAATTCTATATACAGCAAATTTGCAATCAGGAATCTATTGCTTCTTTCACATTTCCATAACAGACAGGGTATGTGCTGGTCACATACTATAGCCCAACTGCATATACCCCATAAATTCTACATATTTCACATATTTTCAATCAAGTATAGGTAATTTCATGTTCTTTATAGACTCCTCTTTCATATAGTCATACTCGTTTGTAAGCCGCATACTCTTCGCTAGACGCTAGAATATTTCCGACCAATTTTGCATATTTCATAAATTTCTAATCTAGCAACGAAAGTTTTGCATGCATCTTTAATTTTTTATTCTTTATCCAGTCAGCATACAGGGTATTCATGAGTCGCACACTGCCGTTTCGGCACTTTTCTTACACAGTGCTGTTGTCATTGTGTGCTGTGCAGATAAGAGGTTGGAAAAAAAGTTGGCGTTGGGCAACTCAGTTAATGGTAATGGGTACCTAACTGCTACTACCGAAATGTTAACAGACTTTTTTGTTAAAGTTGTTGTTTTTTATTTTTTTTTCGTGGACTTTTTGCCTGTTGGTATTTTCTACTTCTTCTTCTTCTTTTTTTGGCTGATGCTGTCAAAAATGGTTGCCAAGCCTTTTAGCCAGGCGACGGCTACGCTGACGGCGACGGCGACGGCGACGGCGGCTAATTAATTGCAAATGTTGCCAGCTACGTCAAGGGAGCGCCGTTAGGCCAACTAGCAAATGCGCTCCTAATAATGAAAATGCGATATGGATGGACCATATGATCTCTCGCCCTCTCTAGCCCTCTCTCTCACTCGTCCTCTCTAAGCCTTTAAGCCACTCGGCAGATAGGCCGATAAGCATCATTTGGCCAAGTGCGCGTAAATTAATTGACAGGCAGAGACCAAAGGCAACCCATGACCAACATAGATGCCGTTGCAGCTACTCGAACCAGCAGCTAGCTCGAGCTCTTGGCCAATTTAGTGCATGTTTAGCAGCAAATAGCCAATGTAAATTTTTTGGCCAGCGAAAGAACAGCAAATGCTGCAGTTGCAGTAAATGGACACCGACAGCAGCAGCAACAGCAGCAGCAGCAGCAGCAACTGCTGAGTACTAAAGTAGTTTCGATTCGGTTAGTTGTCCTAGGTCAAACCAAAAGAAGAATTGTTAGATTTGCCATAAGTAGCTCAGATATTGAAATTTACTTAAAATATTATAGTATCTAGCAGGATATAAAGCCACAGTCTGCTGGTGACTTTCTTTCAACATTTTCTTAACTCTGACTGCAAATAGTAATTTAGTGTAGCATAGTTAATTATGAAACAAGGAGTGCTTCACTAGAAGGTACCTGGTATTTTGTACAAATACATATACAAAAAATAAACTATATACACAAAAGCATAGCGTCACATTAATACATGGGCATTTGCTGCTGGAAATAAAAGTAGATGTATGAAATAACTTTAGTTATAGAGGTACGATATTTATGGAATTTTTAGAGCGCAATTGTTATGTGTATACTCTTGGCCAAGGTATTTGTGGTTAGAGAGATAGGTGTTAGGTAAATTAATAAATTAAAAATATTATGTATTGGGAATTCATGACAAGAACACATACAAACATTCGAAATTTGAACTCCCTATATAACGCGATAACGAGGAATTTGAATGAGTTATTTAAAAAAAAACTCATGACAAATGTGTGCTGCGTAAAATAGACAGCCAGATATACTATTATACTTTTAGTAAGTTTATATATTATTTTATATTTAACATATATAAAAGAAGATAACAAGCGTACAAGCTTGCTGCATCGGTATGCACAGCCAACCCGATAGACTCAGCGAACAACACAGAGTCAGAGTCAGAGGAAAATGGTTGAATCAACTCCTGATCAAGAGTAGATAGATAGGCTTTGAGGCTTGTATAATATTATTTATTATATTATTAAGTGAAATGCATTCATTATATACTCGTATAGAGCGGTTCACCTAGCATGGTGTACGTAATTTGCTGCATGGCTGTGACAGACAAACAGTAAGACAGCCAATCAGAAGAACATGGATAGATCAACTCAGCTGTCTGACTCCGGTACACGAATATATATATAAATATGCAGATATATATCTATAAATACAATAGATATATGTTTTAAGTCTTGTCCAGTCTCGTTCTGACTTTCGCACACATTTGGTCAGAAGCCAATTTTACCCATTTTCAATGGCTTCATTGTTAACAAGCTGCCATTTGGTTGTTTTCAGCTTACAACTGAACTTTATTTCACTAAACATTTGTTTCATTAATTTATACAGTCAGTTAGTTGTTCATATTTGCAACTATCATGAGTTTAACAAGTTCAATTTCACTATATTATATAATTAATTTTAGTTTCGGATAGAGTAGTGGACTGCACTAAGCTTAGCATTTGAGTGCACAACTTTAATAGATCATAAATAGCTGCAAAATAGCCATGCAGAGAGCTGAGTATAATTGCATTTGTTCTTCAACATGTTTCGGCCCAATTGAAATGCTATTGAAAAGCCAACGCCGAGCGGAGGCCAATGCGCATTCAATGCATTTCACACTCTGCCAGCCAGCAGAAACAACTCAGCCGCAAAACTAATTTAATTAACAAATATTTACCGACACATTACTCATCATTAAAGCGGGGGCCGGCAATCGGGAGTGTTAGCTGCTGCCCCCAAATGCAGTTGCAAATAGACTTGGACTGCAGCTGAAGACCTTACATAATTATTTCTAATTAAAGTTTATTTAACAAGTTGTTGTCGCTGTTTGCCAAATGAATGAATTATGCTATTGAGACTGTTAGCCATGACCAAAACATTTGCCACAGACCAAACACACACACACACACACACACACACACAGCAGACGCTCTCCTAGCAGAGCTTCACAGTGTAGAAACGTTTTTTTCCAGTCTGCGGCAGCTACCATGGGGCATATTAGCTGTGTGAGACACGATTATTCAATAAGCAAATTCAAAAAAACTTACTCAGAGTAAACGTTCTTTATTAACAACATACAATATAATAAGTTTACGTAGCCACTAGATTAGCTCCAAGTCTGCCTCATAGACGGCGCCAATAACCAATATATACGATATATTTTTGTAGAGATCTACATATAAGTGTAAATTAGAGCTAAGTCCATTAATTACAACACAGCTGACAGTGTTTTCTAAGTAAATCAGACTCTAAAGCATGAATTTCTGTTTGAAAAACATATTTCTTAAGCAATGGGAGTTTATTTGGACTCTGCTACTGCGTCGCTTGCAGGTTTCGCCAAATCTCGAGTTATTTGGGTACAGCTAAAACTCGCGGCTTCATCAGATCCCTCTGATCTAGCACCAAGAAATAAAACAACAGACCGCCACGAGTTTCCAACTCCAAGTGATTGCAATTGCTATATACGAGAGTATGATGAAAGTATGATATCATGCATGCTCGTGCAACTTCATTTTTAGCACTGCTCTTTTTCACTTCTCTTACAATGCAGCTACTCAATGCCTTAACATGAACTATTCTCTGTATAGTAAGAGTTAAAGACCTATTGGGCGTATTCCAATTCGAATTTCTATGCCATCTATTATACTTACCGGACATGGTTTTCAGCACTCGAAAAAAATGCTGTTTAAAAAGAAACTCGATTGAAATGTGAGGATCAATGTGTAAGCTATATACGTCTCAGTTATATTCACAAAAAAAATATAATAATATAAAAGTGAGTCACTTCGACTTCCTAAAGATCTAATTTTAAGTTCAGTGAATCATTCTAGAAGCAAACTTAGTGAAAGACATTAAATTTTTGTTTGAAAAGTGTTGTTTTTTAGTTACTTATTCAGATCACAAATACAACAGAAAAAATATATATATTTATATATATGTCATTTAATGTATAAGATCTGGTTTCATATGGCGAAAGTACTTGGCCAAATTTAGAGTTTGCTTTGGGACTTGTTAAAAAATATGTCACAAATATGTAAGTCAATTTATGTTAAGCTTCAAATGTTCTTATATATATTAAAACAAGAAAAGAAAAAAACAATATATAATAATATTTAAATCATTTTATGTGTATAAAACATCACATATAATTTATATTGGCCGTGATTAGAAATTGCAAAAAAAAAAAAACATTTGAAAGAGCATTCGGGCGTCAAGCTGAAGATAAAATTGGGTGTTCTATGCTGCAGCCCAGCTATGATTGTGTGGACAGTGGAAAAGTTTAAGGTATTTTATGTTACTTATTTACATGCCACGCACTCCCCTCCCCCCCCCCCCCTCACACACACACACACGCACACACGCTTAATTTCCCAAGTGTGCGACGGAAATGCGCCGACGCCATTTTTGCCCACGGCCATTTTTCGGGATACGTCGCGTGCCGCCTGAATAATTGATGCCGTGTTGGCTGTGATGGGTTAAGAGAGCTCTGCTTGTAACCGTAAGCGGGTAGCAAGCGCACTTGCTATTAATGAGTTTCTGCTGCCTATGTACATAATATACGAGCTGCATGTGCGTGTGTGTGTGTGTGTGTGTGTGTGTGTGTGTGTCTGCAGCCCTTGCCATATTGTAGTTGACAAATAAGCGCTTAAGTAATTTGCCAGCAACAACAACAACAGCAGCAACAACAACACGACCAGGATATTACAGCCTGCTTTCCGCTTTATAAGTGAATATTAAATAAATTTGCCAGCTATTTGCGAGCAGCAGCATGAAGGCCAACTAAAGCTGAAGGTTGGAGTTGAATTCAACTTGTAATTAATGTCAAATATTTACACATTCGCTAGAGATCAAAGGTTCGGGTCCCAGAGAAGCGTTGCTAATTAAATGACTATTTATATTTAAATTATACGCAACTACTTCAACAGAGAAAGAGTGCGTTAGCGAGTGAGAGTTGGAGAGCCAGAAAACTTGAGTCATCTGGACGTTGCATTCACATTTGGCAGCAACCCCTTTTACTGACTGACTGACTGACTGGGCAAACAGCATCATGCGAACGGCTGGTCCATCATCTGGCGTTGTTTGTCTATTTGCGAAAAGTTTGCCAACACATGCTTTGATCTACGCAATTAGGTTGTAGCTATTTAGATTTATGAAGTGCAAATAGTTTTCAATTATATGCGGGGGGCTAAGCTATTAATGCAATGGAGTGTGGGTAGTCGAAAGTTAATACTTAATGTATATCATAGATAAAGTATTAATCAAAGATTTGAAGGTATGCTTTGTCAATTTATCTTTGCTGCCACAAAGCTGCTGCCCAGGCTTGCCTCTAGCTCAGCTCAGTCTCAATTTGTAAGGCAATTCAACTTGAGTATTTTTTTTTAATATTTAGTAATTTATATATTGATTTTACCTATTTTTCTCAAACAATTATTCATCTGTTAATCATACTGTTACTGTACTCATTGCTTATACGATTTCATTAGCTTTGAATTGGGATAATTGGCATTCGGTTGGCTGGCGCCTTTCATTGGCTTTCAAAATGCATTTGCGCGCGCCTTTAGCTTGGACAAGAACCCGACTGTTAGTCAGCAGGCAGAAGCTCTCATATGTGTGCATTTACCGTTATACATACATATGTGCACGTGTATGCGTGCGTGTGAGTATGGGCATGTGACTTGGTCCAGTTCTGCTCTGTTGTGGCACTGTTAGCAGAACGGAAATGTCGGCGCACACGAGAAATGCATTTTGTAACCCAATTTCCGGCATCCGGTATCTTTTTGACAGACGCCTCACCTCACATACACAGAGTGAGAGAGAGAGAGAGAGAGTAGCAGCAGAGCAAGAGAGCCGGCGTGAGCACGTGTGGGAGAGCGAGTGTGTGCGGAAATGAGCTTATGTGCATGCAGTGCACTACGCAAAAATTAACTCACACTCACAAAAGCTTTTTTTCCCACACATGCTGCTGCTGCTGCTGCCCATTGGCCGTTGCCGCCGACGACGACGACGACGCTGCCGACTAAACACTCATGAGCGAGCGTGTGCGTGTGCGACGAGCTGGCCGAGGCTCAAGCATCGCAACGGAAGCTTACGGTGCTTTCGCGTAAGCTTCACTACACGCAACGGGCTTTCGTCATTTCGAGCCGAATGCATTTCGGCAGCCGCCTTCCAATTTGCATTTGCACTCGTGCCGTGCCGTTCGGCTCTCGATTTGAGTGGCTTTTTTTTATTGCACTCCTTTGTTGTTGCTGGCGTTTGAGTGCGAGCAGCCATGGGCAACTCGACTCATGTGTGCAGTTGACTTGATTTGATGAGTTATTATAATGATTGCGATTCGTGTTGTCAGTTTGATTGATTGGTTAATGTAGTTATTAGATGCATAGGCGTGAGTGCCATTCACACAGGTGTGCCAGCCGTCTGACTGTGCGAGAGCAATTGACAAGCAAATTAGGCGGCTCATTAGAGTTGGATTTTATACAAAAATATGCATGCGTGTCGACACCTGATCAGATTTTTTCAGCAATTTAGTGTGCATACAGAGTCGATTAATCAAATGAAACAATTGTCTATCCATTAGAATGTTAATTAAAATTAATATATTCATAAATACTAATGAAAGCTGAAAGACAAAAGGCAATTATTATTGGATTATAATTATGATAAAACAAATTAAAACATTTAATATAGACTAAGAATGTTTTTATTAGCAGCTTATCAAAATATTTCATTCGATAGATATTTTTTTAGTTTTATCGCAGTTGGTTGATTAATTGAAAAAATTGCATCAAATGATGTTGATTAAGAATCGATTTAACAATAAATTGAATTAAAGTTTCTATAGTATTTTTTTAGTCTTGCCTTAGTTATGATAACAGCCCAGGCAGCTTGTCACTGCGACTGACAAGGTCACATTGTCAACGTCAATGCGCGTGCGTAAACCAATAAAATTTGTCTAGCTTAGCTGTCGCGCGTTGGCCGCTTAAAACAATAGCCAAATAAACAAAGGCTAAACGGCTTGCCGGGGCTCGGGTAACGGGTATCGGGTATTGGGTACTGGGTATCGGACAGCGGGTATCGGACAGCGAGTATCGGACAGCGGGCATCGGGATCGAACTGGCTTTAATGATTCAATCCAAATATGGGTGTCAATAAGTTAACAGACAGACAATGTTGCACTTGCCGCAGCCATAAAAAAACGGCTTGCCCCTAGCTGGAAAACGGCCAGAAACAGCAACAAAGAGAGCTAGATAGAAACTGAGAGAGAGATGGAGAGAGAGAGAGCGACAGAGTTGAAGCTAGACTTGGAAATTATGAAATGCATTTAATTTTGTTGCGCACTGTTTTTCCTTCTTTTTTTTCTTTTAGCCTTTTTTTGTTTTTGCTTTTGCTTTGTGTGTGCATAAGGAAAATCTATAAAAATTCCATTGACCATATTTTAAACCATTGGCATTGGACTTGAACGTGGACCTGGACTGGGTCTTGAGAGAGTCTTGGCTGTTTAAGGAAGCAAATGTTTCCGTGCAGCTGCCAACTAGCTGACAACTTGTATGGCCTGTGTTTTATGTGCCACATGCAGCAGCAGCAGCAGCAGCAGCGGCAGCAGCAGCAGCACCAACAGCAGCAGTTTGCTGCACAGTCGTATATTGCAATCTGTCTGCAATCATGTCACATCATTCGCCATAACTGGTTCCAGGCTGCTGCTGCTTCTTTAGCAAGTAGCCATGGCCATAGCCATGGCCATGGCCATGGCTAATGAGCGCGTTCGAGGGCGTTTTTCATATAAAAGCGTTTATTATCGAACAGCTGCAGACGAGGAGGTGCGCTGGAGGGACGAGCCAAGCGGGATGAACATAAATCTCAAGTGTGTATGCATAAAACTTGCAACAATAAATGCCCAACAGACAGACAGACAGACAGACAGACAGGCAGACGGGCGACGTTGGTGGGGGCGTTCAACTTGCAGCTGAAACAAAAACAGTGGCAACAATAACAACTTTTGGCCAAGTATTTTGTTGTTGCCAAACAAAGACAGAGAAAGAATATTGTAACGCAGTCAACAAGGACACTGTCATAACTTTTTTAATGGTCAGCAGCAGAAGGAGGAGTCGTGCTTACAGAGGCAGCCAGGACACGGCCTGACAGTAGATAAATTCTAAGCAAAGCAACTTTTGTTTGCCCTACGCTTTGGCAGCCAAGTTGCAAGCCATGTTGCACTGACAGTTGGCCACGTTGCGCCAACTGACAAAGCGCAAAAACTGCGCCAAAGACAATGCGAACAGAAAAGACGCAGCAAATGTCAAAGCAACGACTAAGAGATGCTCTGCACTCTCACTCAGCAATCAAAACGAGTCTGGTTGTCTAAAAGCAAACTAGAACTGAGTGCCAATCAACCCAACACTATGCACAGAGTATTTAAAGGGCAAATGTAATGTAAAAAATGTTGGAAGCTGTGTGTTTTAAGATTCGTCCCAGCAGCTACTCTCTCAGCGGTCAAGCCATAAATCGAAGTAGCTACTTAATTTTTCAGCAGTTACCCGCAATGCCAGCGCCCTGCGCGTGCCCAAGCCCCATTGAGCGAATTCAAATGCTGGCATTTGGCCAAGTTAAGAACTCAGATTGCGAGTTGCGTTTTTGCTATTGACAATTGACATAGTTTTTGAACTATTTGACATGCAAACAAATTGAAGACCTTCGCAATGCGACCATGTGTGAGTGTGAGTAAGTGTGTGATTATGTCTGAGTGTGTGTTTCTGGGTGGATGATTGCTGGGTGGGTGATTTGTGATTTGAATGTAAGAGCTTATAAGCCGAAATGCTGCGCTTGAAATATATCAATTAAGATCACAACACTAACTCAAACTTAACCTGAAGGTTGTTAAGCTGAATCGAAATACATTGAGATATAAATATTGTTAAACTGTAATCAACACATATTTCTTTTATTTATATATATTAATTAGTTTAATAAATACAACAAATTCTAAAAAGGTTATAGTGTGGGAGCTTAGCTTCAATCAGTTTTAGCATTATATAATCCAGGTTATCTACTGCAAGTAACTGAGCGACTAATTTAAGAGCTGTGACTTCTGAAACAGGGAAAGTAAAAGCAAAGCAAAGCAAAGCTTACATTTATGTCGTATCGATATGATATTATGAAGCTATATTGCAATAGTATTGAAGAGAAACTGACAGATTGAATGAAGATTTTTATTGACAATTAAAGGACGTATTGCCATTGCGAGAGAGACTGCTGAGTGAGAGCGAGAGAGCTACTTACGCACTTTGCATAGGTTTGCTATGATTTCGATAAACTTGGGAAATGCGACTGGAAATAGAGAGACTGATAGAAGCTGTCTGAAAAAAGGAGTTGCTCCAAGACTGTGCAGCAAGACAAAGCCTTTGTGACAATAACTAAGGAGAAGTGCACTGTTAAACTCAGTAAGCATGGGAACTCGTTATTAGGCATAGCTAACAATTGAAACGGAAGCCGATCAAATAATTAACACTACGCCATATAGATTTGGAGTTTTCGACTTATGTCTTATCGATATTTGAGATATAATCTTAATCTTAATCAAAGAAAAAACCAAAATTAATGAAAAGTTGCACTTTCTTTGTCAACATATTTTCCTATTAGTTTAACACAGTTGATCAGCTCTTTAAAAAATTTAAATTTGAACCCTGTAAACATTGTCATTCTTTCTTCTTTTTTTGTTAAATATTTATTTTACATGCATTGGCCAGACAAGCTAATTAAAAATATATAGTATATATAAATAAACAGTTGGTTAGTTAATTAAGTGTTTGATTGATTGCTTGCATTGTCAAATCGATATGAATAATGCCAGGCCAGAGGCCACGCCTCTGACACACGGCTCAAATGTGGCCAACGGAACAGGAATTTTGACCAAAAATCACGCACAAAATAATTACAATTTATGCATAGGGTTACATACAAATCGTGTCTATACATAAATATATATATATACATGTGTGTGTGTGTGTGTATAAATATATTAATTACTGAATCAAATATTGAACGTTATTATTTTGCATTTGATGGGCAGGGCAAGTGCTGTGTGGGATTATCTGACTAGTTACACAGCCTGTGCGTGCAAATTTCATATTTTCACATTTTCATATTTTGCCATTTTCATATTTTCACTCGGCAATTCAATTATAAATTATATTTACCCAACGAAAATCAGCTGAAAATGCGAGAACAAGTGCTTATCGCGTCGATATTGGCACTGGAAACTTTTATGGAGATCAGAGTTCAAATCGAATCAAATTGCTTATGAATGAAAATTAAAGTTGAGATATATTTGCATGAGCATCAATAGATACTCTGTTAAATTTGAAGGGTAACGCATGGGAATTATATAGAAATTCTCAAATAAGTTGCCTTCTTACACTTTGAATTGTCACTTGAATGTTTATTGTGGAGATGCAATGTAAAAATCCTCACATAAACAGGAATCTAAACAGTTGCAGCATTGTATATGTGTGTGTGTCTGGCTGTGTGTGTGTGTGTGTGCAAAAGCTAAGGCAGAAGAAAAGGAAACCCATTATCATTATGATCATTGGCATTAACATTTAAAAGAAATAAAATATAATTTATTATCAGTTGGTTGTCATTTGCGACGACTCGCATCGGCCAATTGGGTGTTGATGCGAAATTATTAATTTTGCCACATACCCTGCCAAAGCAGCATTGGCAGCAGCCGCGTCAGGCATGTCTTGGGGCGTGTGAATGTGTTGCAAGTGAATGCCCATATGAATGTGAATGCCATTTGGACGCATCATTACGATAACAATCGCAGCTAAACGGCAGGCGACAGGCTGCTGTACGAGAAGAAGCAGAAACAGAGCCTGAGCCAGAGCCAGAGCCAGAGCCAAAGGCAGGCGAAAGACGATGAAGAATGATTGCGACAAGAACAACATTTCCGTGGATGGTTCCGTCTCGGTCTTCATTTCGAATTCCTGACATTCGCTTAATAATGCAAGATGCATGTCGATATGTCAATGCGTTTGCGCGCAATCGATCATTTAGTCGACGGTCTCGCTCTCTCTCTCTCTCTCTCTCTCTCTTTCTCACTCACTCACTCACTCACTCTCTCTCTCTTCCAACTGGACATTGGCTCCAGCTTCAACTTCATCTTCAACTCCAACTGCAACTGCAACTCCAGCCTGTGGCCTGTGCCTTGCTTTGACATAATGCTGCCAGATTAACACAAATGATAAACCCGCGTGTCGTTCAGAACAAGTACAGACGAGGGCATATGTTTAGGCAACATTATCAATTTTTAGTTGGCAATTTTATGGCACGTCGCAGTCACGGCTGATAAGCCTAGACTGAAAGACACTAAAGGCTAACACTATTGTGGCCACTCTGATCTCGGCCAGCTAAGAGCTTTGGCTCCTACATTAGGGCTGCGCTACTGTCGAACCAATGCAATAATTTATTGTCAGATCGTTCCAGCAATGATCAACAAGAAGTACGTCAACTGTTTTTAATGCCACATTGATTTATCGCCGAGGCTGTCCACACTTTTTGCGCCACTCGGACAAAGTTGTCATAAGGACAACAAAATCAGCGGCCAACAGCAACGCGAACAAGCTGATTGCCAGCCTTTCGCAGCAGTTTTATTGTTATTTTATGCTAATTGCGCATTGCTGCGCACAGATCACAAGATCACAGATTTCATATATGAACATGGTGTATATAGTATATATACACCATATGTTGCATATACCTCATATGCCAAATATAAACTGATATATGTAAGCATATAAATATAAAGAATTTTCCACATAATTTTTTCTGCTTTCAATCAGCATAAATTGACCTAATGGAGATGTTCATACGCATCCAGCAGAACTATATAATGTATAATATAGTAGAATTGTCAAATATGATGAATTGTATTCTTATAGTTTATAATAGATTCTTTTTAAGAATTCTTTTCTAAATATATTAACAGTCCCATTGAGAACTCTTCCTAATTTCTAATCGTCTTTGCCATATGCCATAAACGCAAACGCTTCAAAACTTTACCCATCTGAACAGCATTCGAATTATATTAAAAAGAATTTACAATAAATAATATGATATGATATTATGATATGAGTAATATAAATATATATATAACTTACAGGAATTGATAATAATTCATTTTTTTAGCTATATTTAGAGCAGGCAAAACCTTTTTTTCCATTTTCTACACATTTTTTAATTGATTATTGTCTATAAAAATTTCTATAGAATCGACAATGAGAATCACAGTTGTGCCGCACAGATAATTAAATCATATTAAACGGCAATTCCTGTCTAGCTGCACGTGTCCAATAAGCTTATCAAAGAAACTTAGCCCTGGTTTCGGTGCTCTTTTAATGCATTTCGGGTATACAAACTGTCAGTAGCCTATCCACAACTTGTGTCTTTAAAGTAACTAAAATTTCTTTATGTTTTAAAGTTTTTTTTTATTATTTTTAGAAATTAATAAAATATGTAGTTGCATTGATCGAAGACTTAAAAATACTTTTTTTTTCTATTTTTCAATTTCTCGAAAGCTGAGATCCACGTTTCTTCCTTTAGATAAGTTGTTGTAGTTACGGACTTTAAGCTACAGATAAGACTTATGTTGCTTTCGAACAACTTACATTTTATATACATATATATACATTGTAGCTTAATATAAAGAAGATAGCTGGCATTTTAGCTGTGAAATCTTCTTAAATCGTATCAAAGAACAGCAAAGCCATTCCCATTTTCAGTCTGTTCAAGCCATACAAATTGTCAGCAACTCCCAGACTCATGGACATCGTTCAAAAAGAAAAAACGCTTTTCTGATTGGGAACGACTACAACAAAAATATATTTTATATGCACAATTTTACATATTACAACAATTATGAAAGTTGTCTGTGAGTTTTGGAGATTTCCAGCTATTTAAATGCACAAACAAAATCAATAATGAGGTTACATGCGGCATTATAATTCCGTGGGCAATTATGGTGGACGTGAGTTTAGTTCTATCACCTCTCGGGCAAGTGTCAAAACGCAACTTGTTGACAAAGCTTGAAAGGTATGTCAGTCATATCGTGCAGTCCGCTATTAATTTGTCTGACTCGCGTTTGCATAATTTTCACATAAATTCACTAATCATTTTCGTCAGGCCCAAGCCCAAGAATCAAACCTCGCATATTAATTTCCATCATAAATTAACAAAGAAAAAGTAACAGAAAAAAGAATCTACGAAAATATAAAAAGAGCTCGCTGACATTCATTTATAACGCAGTGAGCCCCCGAAAATTCTGAGTGTGTCTATAAAATATTAAATTTATATTTCGCTTGCAATTGTCGCCGACAGTTTGCCAGTTTGCCAGTTTGCCAGCTTGCCAGCCTGGCAACACTTTACTCGACTCGTTTCACTGTGTAACATAATAAATGTCTGCACAAGGCGCTACAGCTGCCACGCCCAGCATATGCGGCCCAGAGCCAAAGCCGAAGCTGGCCAAAATTTATGTGCCATATGAGTTTTTAAATGAATTGCGGCGCGTCAGCAGCTAAGCGACTCGAACAGCTCTTAGATATATATCGTACATTCATATATCCCTCCCCACGTGAGTTATGAGCGAGCGAATTTCTCATAAAAATCTATTTTTCATTTAAATAATTTGGCTCACAGTTGAACACTATGAATAAATAGTTTTTATGATTAAATGTAGTATACGACAGATTGAACTTTAATTATAATAATGTTAATTATAGTAATAAAATAGAGCTGTGAGGTTCTTTGGTTCACTAGACTCTCGAAAAGCTTCGTCTAGCTGAGCTCAAGACAACAGTATCAATAACGGTAATGATAATGAAGATCAAAATAATATTAAAATTAAAAATAATAATGATACTTATAAGATTGATCAGGACAGTGATAGCTGTAGTGATTCAGCAGTGATTATTGTATTTTTATCCCGTGCAATTTGGCTGTAGATGGGCTACAGCAGAGCATCTGCAGATATTTTGACATGTCCCTATCTTATTTCATAGTGGATAGACCAGAGAAGCATCTCTGAATGGGTTTCTAGAGTCACAAAAGCTTGTCGACGTCAGTGCCTAGAGGTCCTTATACACTGCCTCTGCGACTTCTGACTCTTCTGTGAGTGATTCAAGATATCATACTGTCACTGTAGACTGTGGATTTAATTTGGCAGTTTCCTTGTCGGAAGTCTCCAGCTCTCTATGAGCTTCGACTGTGGCTTTTGAGCCCTGGACTGGGATTTTCCTTATACCTCTCACATTTGGATGGATCTGCATATGTCTTGAAGAACTACTGCGCAGCTATATACTTCTTCAGGCTTTAAGACAACTTTTTCTTTTCGAGGGATTAGTTTGACAGATTCTTTACTTTTCTCGGCCTGCGCTATATATAATTTTAATAATAATAGTAGCTACAAATATATAAAAAGTCATAGTATAAAAATATATACATAATAATAATTAATAATTTTAATAACATATATTCTAACAAAATTATAATAATATTGTATAAATATTCAAATAAAATTAACAAAAATATAAGGAATAATAATGATTTTTTATTGATTTTAAACATAGAACAGTCCAATCAATATAGAAGTAATAAGCCAATCAGATATATTTTCGTAATTGCAGCTTATTTATAATTAAAACATATATTGAATTCAAATCCAAGTAATGCAACAAGATTTCAAGTCTGATTTGATAATTTGTTGGCTAAGCGGGTTCGATGTGATTGGCATATGCTAATGCTGTGATTAGCTAGCGATTGCGATTAAGCAACTCAAATGGATGGCCATAAATCAGGCAAAGTGCAGTTCACTTTCACTTCATGCACAGCGATTGCGGCTGACTTTTCATTTTCAATCAAGCAGTTAAATGCAGCCAGAGATCAGATCAACTAAAGCGTCGACACCTGGCGACACCTGCCGTCAAGCATTTTCGCCTTAGCTCGTCGGGCCCAAATGTCTGAGCAATCAATTAATTTGACATGCAAGCCGAGAGCCCAGAGCCGAGAGACTCGACACTCGCAACGAGACTATAGAAATTGCCAATAAACTATGGAAATCCTTTCACTTTTGCCGCTGCCAACGAAATTTGTATAGCCTGCAGTTAGATTTGACTGTTGTGATATATAGTCTAACAAACGGTAATGGCGTGCTAACATTAGATAACTATATAAGACAATAAAACTGAGAGAATCAATAGAAATTGTTTTTTGTTATGATTTTGAGGCATACGGTTTACTTAATGTACTGAAGAGTATTCTCAGAGAGATTTAGTTACATTAAATATTTATAGAGATAATATAAAGAAAAATCAAATTTGATTTTATTATTCCATACAGTTGCCTTCGAGTACTATTTGCCTTTAGTTACAGAATAGGCACAAGTCTCGGCGATTGACTCTTCATCGGTGCTAAATTTGTTTCCAGCAAGTATTTTCTTAAGGTGTGATAACATAAACAAAAGTCGCTAGGCGTCAAGGCTGCTCATTCATGCAACATCGTTTTGATTGATTTGTGACACATTGCAATTTCTTATGTATTTATGTTTTTAATTACTGCTTCAGCTACTCAACTCATTGAGCGGCTCAGTTTGTTTAATCATGTGACAATGAAAGCTATTTGCGCTGCTCTCCGCAGTGGCAACTGGATGCTATGTAATCGTCAAATTGACGGCGGCACGCAATGAAAATGCAGCTAATCGAAAGCCAAAGCGAAAAAAAATGTCAATAAAAACGAGAATAAAGCAAATGCAATTAAAATTTGCAGACTGGTAAATCCGGCCAATCAACTTGATAATTTTATTTGCCAATTGGATTTTGTGCGTTTTGCGTTTGCGTTTTGCGCATTTTGTGGGTCAAATGCGGCGTATGCGCGATTTGCGCTTACCAAATCGGTAAATCGGCAACAAGAGCCGCATGCCATGCCAAATCCACATGGCATATGTGGCATGGCAATTTGATTGCCAGCGCACAGTTTCTAGTGCCTTCGAATGCGCTGCGGACAGAAACATTTGTAAAACATTTTAATAACCATTGACAATAACAATAAAAGCAACAACAGCAACAACGGCAACAACGGCAACAACGGCAACAACAACGATATGGATTATATATGTATGTATGTTTTGGCTGCTGTGCGGCATTGCGTAAAGCCAACTCGAAATAGTTGTGCAGCTGCTGGCGCTCAGCATTTATGATTGAAGTAGAATTTTGTATTTCGAGTGCTCATTAAGAGCGCTTAATAAAGTTGAAAAATTGTTTAGTTATGTAGACAAAAGGCCTCACAAAACGTGATCAACATTAACTTTACTTATTATTTCTGTTTCTTTTCTACCATTTCTGAGAATTGCAATTCGTCTGCACAGCTTTAAATCAAAATACGCCTTTATTGTTTTCTTAATTATATAATATATATTCTGTGTGCGTTCAAATACTATAAAATATAGCTGGCACAAGAAACGATCAATACTTCGTGCCTCCAAATGTTATTTTTTTGCTTTCGTTTTAATTTGAAATTCAAATATTTATGTTATATGAAGATAAAATCATTTATTATTTATATATTATACACTAGCCGAAGATTGTGTATATATATATATATAGTTTTGATATATATTTAATTAAGTTCGTCGTTTGTCTTATCATGTTTCAAAACTGAGCTTTGCAAATATTTTTGGGTATAAATGGGCTTTTACATTTACGCTTACTTGCAATGGAATAATGTTCAAGTCTTTATGATCCAATCGAGTTTAGTAAATGCAAAAAATAAAATGCAAAAAAAATGCAAAAAATAAATAATAATAAAATAAAATACAATATGTATGCCCCACTTATACATGGTATGTTATAAGCAAACAAATGATGGTTCAATAGAAGCAATGGACATACAAATATATGCAATTTAAACTTAGAGAGATGCTAAAGATTAAGCAGAATTTGACAAACCTATTCAATTGAGTTCAACTACTTTCATTAACAACTAAATTAAATAAATATAATCATTGCATTCAGTAAAGCAGTCAGCCGAAAGAAAGCCACAAATTTAAATTTGAAAAGGTTTAAGTCCGAACTATAATCAAAAGTAATTTAACAATTATTTTGAAGTGATTCTACAAGTCAAAAATACGAATTGACTCAAAAATAGTCATAAATAAAGTTACTGAAAGAGCAGATGAGAGTTTTAGCTGAAAGAAGAGTAGCAGTAGTAGGAGAGTAGGAGCAAAGAGCAAAACTTCTAATCCAAATGCAAGCTAGTTCCTAGTTCTTATATCTTCTTGCGGCTTACTTACACCAAAACGAAAAGCAAATCAATTTTTTCAATAAAGACAAGAAAAACTCACAATTTCACCTCTCTACTTACCATCAACGCCTCTCGTGCATAAACCACACCAATTGGCACATTTATCAAGTAAAGTGTCCAAAATTTCGGTCCATATAGGCTCAAAATCAAATTGAATGATACAAGAAACTATATTTTCTAACTATATTTTTTATATTTATATAGACATGGAGACCGACAGACGAACAGACATGGCCCACTTTGAATAGATATCATAAATTAAATGAACTTTATTTCTTATTCGTTAGAGCAGCAAAAACTTAAGCACAAGTAACTCCTTCTACTTGTCTGGAGTTAATGGAGATTTCTGTGGGCCCCGCTGCGAAACTTGTTGAACTTGATAATGTTGCAAAAACGTTTTATTACTTCCACCTATGCCAACAATTAACATAAGAATTTCGACTTTGGCTTCAACCAAACTGCTGCGAAAAACTTTTCGCCCAGACAGCCAAATAGTTGTCTAGCGCACATATTTCTCTGTAGCCCAGGCAGCCTTAGAGCTAACCAGCTTGCTCCTGTAGCGACGCTATCAGTTACTTATGCAGCGTCGAGTCGTTCGACTCCTCATACTCATCTTGATCCTCATACTTATCTCGTGAGTTGCACAACTTTTCACTCGAGCATCCACAAAATTTGTCATGACACACAATATCAGCGAAAGAAGTTTTGCGAGCTGTTTTGAATTACATCGAGTTTGTGGAGTCTGCCACAGCTACCCACTTTGCCGGCTTCACCTGTGTAGCTGCAGGTGCAATCAAATTGAATGCGAGCAGCTCCAGCCTCAGTCTTAGCCTCAGTCGCAGCCTCAGCCAATTGCCAATTGCCAATCAATTTCAATTTCAATTTCAATTCAATCAATAATTGCAACTTCAATTAGCCAAAGACAAAAGGAACAGCCACAAAACAATTGCCAATTACTAGACTGCTGCAGAGCTGTACGGAATACAGGGTAGCCAGCCAGCGCTGCAAGTCATAAAAAAATTGAAAAAAAGAAACAGAAACGAAATGTATATACATTTTTGAGTTTGTTTCTCTGCCAAGAAATTAAAGTCGTGAAATATATTAAAGATAAATATGGCTACATATTATATGTATTTATTTACATAGTGTAACGTAGGTAAAGTAAGGTAAGGATAGGTAAGGATAGGTAAGGATAGGTAAGGATTGGTAAGGTATCATCTTTCTATCTATCATTTATTATAATATAAGATTATTGTTCAAGCAACTATACTTGACTAGAAGGCTTCTTACCTCTGATCTGGCAACACAATATAAAGCGACCGACCGCCTCGAGTTTTAAATATAAAGTGATTTTATTTCATTACACATGGAGTGCATGATGAGAGTTCTCTAACTGTCATGCTTAGACAACTTCATGTGTTCGGCGTTCTCTTTCTCTTTACTCAAAGTAAAATCCATTAAAATTGTCATAAAATCGGTTTGGCAAATTACTTTTTTTTCATTTCAAATCAAAGAATATTTGAATAAAAGTTGGCCGCATCGAGCCAAAAAGAAATATTTCGAAATTTATGATTAGACTCTTTACTTAAAAATAAATGTTAAATAAACAAATAAATTAAAGAAGTAAGTACAATGCGCAAACCAGTAAATCAAACGACTTAACAATTATCTGCAAAGAGTAGCTGAGAGAACTATCATTGTCAGCACATCACGGTATGAATTTTTGAACGAGAAAGCTTTCTTTTTTCTGTAACGAAATATATATTAATTATTAGAACTCTCTATTTTAAAGATTAATAATATTATTTTTATAAACATTATTTTTAAGTGCTGCTCAATTCAAATAAAGTAAACAATCTCGTTCCATTTCTATTGACTCTATTCATTTATACATTCTGTGCAGCCCTTCACAGGGTAAGCGCAAGTTGGTCAAAAGCCACAATATTCACGTTCGTCATATTTTTTGACAGTAGAATAATGGTAAATATCACTCAAATAATAGTGGCTAGAAAAAAAAAAAAACAAAAACAAAACCAAAAGTAAACAACAGCAACGGACAGGGAGGAGGCTTAGGCAGAAGGGGGCGCGTCAGCAAGGGAGGAGGAAGCCAAAAGTCAACTTTTGTATTTGAGCTAGTTATAATTGGCATTTTAGAACGGTTCAAGGTTTGGTTTTTCAGTGGGGCCTCGATTTATGCATTTTTTCCATTTCCATTTTGGGGTTTCGCAATTTTGCATTGTTTTCTATTTTATTTTTTTTTTATGATTTGATTTTTGCTGGCTTTGCTTTTGCTTTTGGTTTCGTAGGCCGTTAAGGGGTTAAGCTGGCCAACTGGGGCGTGGCAGCTGCAATTTGCATTGCATTATGTAATTAGACAAAGTCCATGAACCGCACGCAAGAGCGAGCGCGGGAGAGGCAGCGGGAGAGCTAGTGAACGGAGCAGCGGCAGGCGGACAGGCCGCAAGGCCTCTTCACGCGACGACACGTAATGGGCTTTCATTATGTCTGGGCCAGGGCATGCCAGGCAGCATCTGTGAATCTTGAGTTCATCATGGCAGCGGCATCTCTTTCACTTGTCGCCGCCGCACCACATGTGCTCCACACGCAGCCAGCCTCTAGTCGCCAATGGCCGCTCTTTGAGACTTTGAGTCTGTCTCTGGCCATGCATCATAATCAGCGGCGTACACTGCCTACACTGCGCGAAATGGGCGCTCAGTTAACACCTTTCAGCATTTATAAGCTGAAATAGTTGCGCTCTATGATTTCTTACTTTGCCAAAACGATTTCAAGCTGTGCACAGCCGCTGCTGCCGCTGCTGACGTCGCCTCCAGGCAGAAGCGTTGCAAGCTGCCGCCGTTGCTGACGTACCTGACGACGCGACGCAACGCGACGCGTCGCTGCCAGCGTCTGCGCAGGCGCACGCTGTGATCGCGATTACCACGCAAGAGAAGTCGAGATGCCAGGGCAGAGAGCCTGCCTGGCACAAAACCGAAACAGATCAAAACGAACAGCGTATACACTTCAGTATGCTCTTCAATCGGGTAAGCCACTTCCAACTATCGAGTATGGGTATAAGTTAGCGATAAACATATTGCAGCCTTCTTACAATAACCAATTCGATTCAGTAAACGCTATATACAAACTATTATCGCTTTAAAAATACTTTAATATATATTTATGCCTGTATTTTCTATCTGTCTAGTCGGTTGCGTTCTGCCACTCAGCCAGGCCACGCATACCCGAGATCGACTGTATGAAAGCCGCAAGCATAAAGTGCAGTTTAGTCGTTTGCAACGTTTGCATCGTTTCCATTTTGGCTCACGTTTGCATCTTGGCCACGTTTCGCATCAAGTTCAAGGCGTTTGAACTCTTGACATTTGGCAACAGCCGCAACAGCGACAGCAGCCGCAACAGCTTTACTGTTCGCCCGTAAATGTAACAACTCGATTAGCGCGAAAAATTTGTGCCCGGAGGCCGCAAATGCTGGCTAACTGGAGCGTTAGGGTTTAGTGTGAGTGTTTGGCAGCAAAAGTTACTGGGGCCTAACATTAACTGGGCCTCATTCAGTTGGCACTTTTCTCTCTCTCTCTCTCTCTCTCTCTTTCTTGTTGTCTCCCTCTCGATCTCTTTCACTCCAGCTCTAATTGGCCTGCCTGTGCGGCAAACTGAGTTTTAACTGCATATTGACTAGGTTGCTGCTGCTGCGCTGTTCCGTGTGCCATTTACCGTTGTGATGCGCTTATGGCCAACCGAACAGGACGAGCCTGAGGACGAGCTGGAGCACGCGAATCATCATCACGATGATGCTGAGCTCTACAAAAATGCACAGCCGCAAAAATGTTTTGTCTGTGTTGTTATTGTTCTTGTTGTTGCTGTTGCTGTTAACGTGGCTGATTGCAGCACTTGGCACAATAACAGGATTACATTGGAAACCAACAAAGTTGAAGTTGGCCCGCTCTTCAGTTGCGAGCCCACAGCTAACAGCCAAACAAAACAAATACTCCAGCTCTCCCACACATGAGCAGTCGTCGTAGGTTGTATATTCAAAATAAAGAGCAAAAACAAAAAGAATAGAGCGAAAACAGGCCTCTCAATTGCCCCAGAGCAATGCGCAGCACGCAGCTCTGGTAAATAACAAAAAAAAAAAAAAAAACAAAAACAAAAAATCCTTTATGCATTCGCATTTGACCGACCGCTATGTGGAGTAGGATTGTTCAAGGGATTGACATGAAAATGGCCAAATGGAAAATGGAAAATGGAAAACGGCAAATGGAAAACGGCAAATGCAACGCGTTGTGCTTGCCATTGTGTACTTGTACGGCAGGTAAATGATATAGCTGCCCCAGCAACAACCGCGCCTCTTTCTCCACAGGGCTTATGCGTGGCTCTTTGCATGAACTTGAAGCAAAGTACGCCCAAACTTCCATGAACTTATAGATGTATGTATATAAATTTCCTCAACTAGACCCTTAAAAAAACTTTTGAAAAAGAATTCAAAAACTTGCATACTTGCACTCGACTTAGCTTCTGCTAACAACATACATTCAGCAAAGGTAATGAAGCCTGAATATACTTTTACTTTCAAGATGAGATTTCGTACAAAGTTTTTCAACTTGAGTTGAAATCTAAGAGAATTACAGAGAAATTATAAAACATTTCTATATGAATCTCTTCAGATCTAATGGAGTCGATCGATGACGTTACAAATTTTAATTTAATTTTGAATATAATTGCCAAAGGATTCGTTTTTAGATTTTCCATGAACACAAATTTTTAAATTTTTCGCAATTACATTTGATTCTTCTAGATCAAGATTCAGTAATAAGTTTGCTAATGCACGGACCAAGTGCAGCTACGTGTTGTCGGTAATCTATGTACACAAGATAGCTCTTGCTTAAATTCAATTTCAATAAATATTGGATTCAAAAACTTATTCTAATACTTCGCTTCATTTTTCACCTTTTCGCTCTTCTCTTCTTTTCTTTTTATCTCCGCATCTATTCTCGATTATCTAGTTTATCTCCTCCCGCCTCTCTCCCGTCACTCGTCTCTTCCCAGCTCAATTTGATACGCAAATTACGTTGCTCAATCACATTTGGCTACAAGTTTTTCCCTCGCCCCGCATACACAAACGCATTTGTTATCATTTGTGCCCAGCTGCCCGAGCGATGGCGCACAGCTCCCGTTGCCCCGCCGCTTGAGTTACGATTTGCAGCGAACGCAGCAAAAATTGTCGCAGCAACAAATCCGACCAAATGTGTGCCGAAAAAGCAAAGAAATTCCAGTAGCCACAGTGCAGCCACCTACGCGCAACGTTAATTGACCTGGCCTAGAAGCCGCGCAACCACTTTATCAAGTGCAGAGCGGGCGAACAAGGTGGGGAGAGGAAAACTGCCTCTAACAGAATCGCCAGCCAGGTTAGTTGCTGCCGTGGTCTAATTTTACGAACGTGGCCAATCAGTGACGTCTTGAGCCCGCCATAACAAGAAAACAGTGCGCTCCAAAGGCTTGCTCAACTAGCAGTTACGGTCGAGCGAAAGCTGCCGGCTGCAGGTTGCATGCTCTGGCTGTGCAACTGTATACCCGATTGCTTGTGCCTGCCAGGGCATCGAAACCCATTTGCAAATTAACTTGAGGCTAGAGTCAGTTTCAGGCAGCAGCTAAATTGTATTTAGACTTCGCTTTACTGGAAGCTGTCGAGCTGCCTGCCTTTGCCTCAGTGAATTAAATCACGTACTAGATTAAAAATTGCGCATGAAATTAATAAAACGAGCCATTTCAACGGGGCGGGCGGGGTGCAGAGAGCGAGGACAGACAGCCAACCGGTTGTAAAACCCTTTGATATATATCAGAGCTTCAGCGTAAGCACTGCAGCGAGCAGCGGCCTTTGTCACTTCATAAATTGTGCGTTGTAAATCGAAACCCGCATGTAAAATACAAACCCAAAAAATAAACTCAACAAAAATTCCAAAAACAAAATGCGAAAAATTTATGGAATTGTCAGCGGGCTTCAAGCTGCGCGCGTTTCAATAAAAATCAATCAGCGAAATTTATAGAGCACTGTCGACAGCTGTTTAACACTCTGGCCAGAGAGTCTGGAGACAGCGACCAGAACCATAAACCAAAAGGCCCGACCGACCGAGCGACCGACCGATCGCCTGCCGCCTCCCTACCGCTTTGTTAGCCATGTCAATGCGTAGGTGTTATGTAATGCATTCAAAGCGCCAAGAAACAAAAGCCGCAGCAACCGCTGCACAGCAGGCGCACAGCCACAGCCACAGCTGAGTCAGGCCCACAGACAGCCAAAGATATCGCGCCCACCTCACCCCGCCCACTCTTCACACCTTGCAAAAAGCCACTTAGCCCATGACTGCGTCGAAGTGGGAGGAGCCCCGCAACTGACAAGCGATTTTTATATATCGCATATGCTTGACCAACTACGAATACTACCAATATATGCATATATATAGATATATATAGCATACTATATATTGATTTATCATATTTTGCCAGCGCGCGCTGCAATTGACAGGCTCTGATAAAAAGTTAAAGTCGTGCATTTATTGTTTATTTTATGGAAGTATCCGTAGAAGGCGTTTTTGTTTGTTTGACCACTGCTTAGATACCCTAGGAATTACCCAATCGGTGTTAGCTATAGTGTAATAGAAGCAGAGTGAAGAGAGGAGAAAAACAAAAATAGAGAAAGATAGGGAGAGGCGATAGGGTGAGAATTCTTGATATATAATATATTTTTTATTGAACATATATACATATATTTACTTATTTCGAGAAAATGATATTGGCTAAGCGATGATGATGAACATATGATGGCATTTTCCATCATATTTGCTAGAACTTCGGGCAACACTTTCTCCCATTCCTGGTGAATATTCTTCTTGAAGGCTTTAAGTGTCAGAGGTTTGTTGACATAAACCCGCGGAAAGCTTAGATCGTGTGAATGTTTTTGCCCTACCCTCTTTAAACATGAGATGATATGAAGTGTTTAATAAAATCTATAATATCATATCATATTCTATCAGAACTAACAGAAATATTCTCATATATGAACTGCAGATTCAATTTTCACTTGATTGCCAATGTGTGAATCATTAAGCACTGACCAGGCCGTTTGCTGAGTACCGCACCCGCCCACTCGTTAAAGTCACGATAAGTGCATTCACAATACTCCAAGCCGAACTGCATTTAAGTATTAATAACGTTTTGTTTGCGAGCTTAAACAATAAAATTTGTCAAATTGCCACCGCAGTTGAGTGGAGACAATTGCCGGCAATTTAATGCGAATGGCAAATTGCATTTCGAATTGCCGAATGGGTGTGCCACGGTGCCAGATCAATTATGTACTACCCTAACAATGGATAGCATGATTTCCGAATGCGACAGGCGAACTTTGTCAAAGCCCAACAAGCTGAGCTATATCACAAGAAATGCGAAATAAGTAAGATACAAATATAAATGAATTTATATACCATGTATGAGTCATCTGTATGTGAAAGGGTATTTGGCACTCGGCAATGCAAAGCTTGCGTTAATCGAAATATATTCACGTTAATTGCCAGTTGCGTGGCACTGCGAGGGCGTCAGTAGAGGAGCAATTGGATATCCGTTATCGCAATCAGCTGATTGGGCCACAGAAATCTATTTAAGAGTGTAGCGCGCGACGTGGCTCGACCCTCTGACATTTACACAATTTAACCCAAAAAGCGAAAGCATAATAAAAACATTCCACAAGCCAATTCAATATTTTCGCTCTGGCATAAACTAGGAAGAAAAAAAGAACCGAAACGCAAATTGAAACCGTTTTTCCTGACCTTTTCCCTTTCAGACTACTTGCTGCTACAGCAAGCACTCGTGCCGCAGCATCTTCCATTTAATTTTCGAAAATTATCCATCTAACTGGTCGGGTCTCATCTCAAATGCACATGAATTGACCGAAGGACTTCATGCCTGGAATTCGTTATCAATTGCCGAATAGACATGAGGGTCAGCATACCCAGACACGCAGAGCTCAACACAAATTGTTCCGAATCGCCGATCAAATCTAAAATGCAACTGTAAATGACCAACAATTAATTAGGGCAGAGTCAAAAAATGATTACATTTTTCTATTTATAGAGTATTTAAGTTGATTTGTCTGCCGCTACGGGCAGAGCTCCTTTTGGGGCTTGCAATTAAACATGGCACTCGAATGCAAATAGTTTTTGCCACCCAAAAGTTGACCCACTTTAGATTAGACTAGATTGAAGTTTAGCTTGTCTGCGTCCTCGACTGTGTCTCGGGCCTGCTTGTCACTCGAAGCAATTTGCATATCAGACATAAGTCTCTCTGTATGTGTGTGTGTGTGTGTGTGAGTGTGTGTTGTTAGCTGGGAGAGTCTTGCGATAGGCTTGGAACTGCATTTTTGCGTCTGGCCACTGCTCAGTTGCCGACTGACTGCTCATTGTCATTTCGCTTGGCCATATTTTGGCCCGACTTTATTGTGGGCCAGCTGCTGGCAGCCGACAGGGACTGGCTCAGATCTTGTGCACACGCCTCTCCTGGCCAGCTCGCATTCAGGCCTAAATGTCAACATCAGCCAGCCACCATTGATGGCCAGCGCGTTGTTACGCATAATGTTTTTTTACTCTACACTGCAGCTGAGCTCTGAATAGACCGAAGTTTATGCATACTTTACATTATTAGATTAGATTAATATTACAAGAAATTATATTCGAGATAATATATTAAAAAACAAAAACAAATTTATATAGTGTATATGAGAAATTTGAAGTAAAAATTGTTTTATACAAATAAATTATTTAGAACTTGCTACAAGAACTTGCTAAGGCTCATCAAAAGTATTAATAGTTTGTTTTTGATGAGCCTTAGCAAGTTCTTGTAGCAAGTTCTTTTCGATTTTTGATTTCGTTTTACAATTTTATTTATGATTAATTTGAAAACTTAATTGTATTCAAGCGAATTTTTCAGTTATTATTTGACCAATTTCTTTGATTAATAGACAAAGGAAATCAAGTAAGTAAAAAAAAAATATATTTATATAAGACAGTAAAGAAATGTGAATCAATATTAAAGCTATATGCAAATGTCTTTCTCTTTCTCTCTTTTAATACATTTTACACTGCAAGCAATTCTGTAAAAATATGTAATACTTGGAGTTTGTAGAATAGGATTTGAAGAAAGTCCTAAGTTACTATGATAGCCTTAAAGCAAATAAAACTAAAGGATGATAAAGTAAGCTCAGCTTCGTAAGAGCTATATGCATGCCCACAGATCTTAAATGCTTGCTAACTTGCAGCGCATTTGCGCTTCGTGGCAACCACAAAAAGTTCGGCGAAAAACCACTTGGCACTGATTTTGTTGTTGTGCTTGTCAACGGCTTTTTTTTGGCAACGGGCAGCAAACTGCATCATTGTCACTGTTACCAGCTTTGACATAATTCTCGGGTTACATAAATCGCATAACTGTGTCATGTCGCAGACGCGTTGCGAGCCCAAAAACTGACCCAGCAGCAGCAGCGCACGCAACATTCCAGCAAAAGGAGATACAGAAACAGATGCAGTTTTGCTTGCAGATACTCTGAGTATCACACTTTGCTAGCCAGCGAGAGAGAGAGAGAGAGAGAGAGAGAAGTTCAAGCATTGTCGCATTTAGTTTTGAAGTCGAGTATTGGGCACTGAGCATCTTTAGAATTGGCTTTTATTATGCTAATTTTATATTCCCATTGTTCCAATGCACGCATATCACTTTATTATGAGCCCTTGAGGCAGTAGCCAGTAGGCGCTTGGCAGCGCATTTGCATGGCGGCTGCCATTTTTGGTCAGCAAAGTCCTCAGACTCGAATGTATGCAAATTTTTCTTCGGGTTTTTCTGCCTGGCCGCTACTCAACTCGAGCAGTAAGTCAAATCACAACAGCTTTGAGTTTCCTTTGTGCTGTCAGCGACGAGGCAATCATCAATAAACCGGCCTGCAGCAGCTCTACATGCCTCCATAGGCCGCCACATGGCTCCACATGGCTCCACTTGGCCCAACAAACAATGTTGAAATCCAACCCAAAAAAAAAAAACAAAAAAAAAAAAAACCATTAGCACAATGTCCAATGACAACAACAGCAATAAGCAAGAGGAGTTAACATTAGCTGTACGAAATAAAAACAATGGAAACGTAGATACCCTTCAGAAGGATGGTCATTGTGAGCATGGAAGATGGAGAAATTCTATTTAAAATAAATGTGAAAAATGTATATTAAATGAATTATTTATACTTTTCATTTCTTAAATTAAACTATATCATTTTAAGTATTTTTTAATTAATTTGTATTAATTTTATATTAATTAATTTATACTAATTATTATATTGGGATATTTTAACGAAATTATACGAAATTATAAAAATATATTTTAGTTTTGTTATTGTTACAATAATATTATATATTTTGGAGTAATTTTAGTTTAAAACTAAGCCTACAGATCAGATTATATAGTCAAAAAACTAATGCGTTAATTCTCATGTTTTCGTTCGCGCTTCAGCTATGAAAATTAAATGTTTCTTTTCAGTTACATTTTTCAGTCCACAATATGTTAAGGCTTGGGCTGATATTGTGAATGATCAGAGTCATCAGATCCAAGTAAGACAAAAATATTAAAAATTATATATAGTCTAGGTATTGTTCCACTACGCAGTGACACAACCAAAGATGCAATAGCCTCAGCGAGAGTTGCTAACTTTAAAAATAAAAATAATTGCTCAAGCTATTGAATATCCACACAATTGGCATTTGTTTTGCTTTTAAAATGCAGTTTTTAAGACTATTAATAATTTACGGAGTTTTTTTTGCATACATTTTGACACCTCATGTGCCTTGCAAATAAATTTACGTTCTGCGTCAAAGGCCCATACTAATATATATATATAGGTATTTTGTAGGCAAAACACTCACACATAAAGCTAAATAAATAAACATAGTATTATTTATTCTTATTTGTATAGTATTTGAATAAAATAATGTTGAAGCATAGAAATAAATAATAAAATAAAAATATTGAGCATTTAAATTTTACTCAATATGACTATATCTGCTAAGTATTCAATATCAATACTTTTACGATTAAGCTTATGCCTAAAGATTTGACGACCATATGTCGCAGCTTGACCATTGTAAAGGTGCGGCGGTCATATGTTGATGTTAGTAGTTTTTTAATAAGAGAATTATGACTCTGCTGCTGAGCTAGGTCTGGTCATCAGGCGCTGGCAGCATGAACGATACAGAGAGGTAAAACGATTCGCCAAATTGTAAATTTAGAGAGATATATTTTTCGATAGTGAATTAGGCCTCACGAAAGCGAACAGAACTGGTTGTGGAATAAATTAAGTTTTCGCCGACACATACATATATATGTTATATATACAAAAAATCATTTTATGAATATATATATGAAGAAAAATAAAAAAAAAATTTGATTTAATGTCAACCAGATCTCATATGAATTAAGAGTAAGGTCAAACAATTGTTGCAATCTAAAATGTTCTATACTAAATATTCAGTAAGTTCTTTGAAAATCAATCTCTATATCCACTTGTTAAAGCCAAATATTGTTGGGGTTACAAACCGAATTGATTTTTCATTATACCCGCTGCATAATGCAGTTAACTGCAACAATTTTACATACTTTGCGGCAATTGAACATTTGTTTTCATTCAGCGCCAAGTTGCATTGAAAAGCGTACCGAAAAAGTGATTGATGTCGTTGCAGTCGAGCGCCAATAAATTATCAAAAAAAAAAGAAAAAAATCGAAAAAATAAAAGGGGAAACATTGCTAAGCTGGCCAGATGCTCGACTGGTCGAGTTAATGATTTGGCAATAATATAACATTTGTGCAGAGAGCCGAGCTCAATACATTTAAGTGGCAAGCGGAAAATTGGGCAGCAAATTCCAAGCGTTGCACGCCGCGTATGAGTAATGCGCGCGAACAATAACAAATCAATTAAAAATAACAGCAAAAAAAAAAAAAGGAAAAAGAAGGAAAACACGTTGAACGCCCACCAGGGCCAGAGCATTAAGATTAAAGTTTTCATTGGGGAGTTTGGCAGGCAGGGAATAACACGATTTACGGGGCGACAATTGTCTCTCTGTCTGCCAGTCTGTCTGTCTGTCTCTTGCCTGTCCCTGTAGCTGGCGAAAGGTGCGCCTGCGCATTTTTCACAGGCAACACGAACTGTTGTTAGAGCTGGTTGCATGTTGCAGCCGCAGTCGCAGCAGCACCAGTTGCTGTTGCTGTTGCTGTTGCCGTTGCCGTTACTTTCTCGGCCCCGTTTGCCACATCCGCCTCAACTGGCTGTCAGCTTGCCCAAATTGCGTATTCGCTGGGACAAAGGTGCACAAAGAGGCACAACACTTTGCTGATTCGCTGCCAGGTTGCATTGCTTTTATCTATGTATGTGCATCTTAATTGTCAGCTGCTCTCTCCGCGCGCGTGTGTGTGTGTGTGTGTGTGTGTGTGTGTGTGTGTGTGTGTTAGTGGGTAACTGGGCATGTTTGTGGCACAATTGAGGACCCAGTTGCCAGCCGAGATGGCACAGGAGGCAGCACAGTTAACCACAATTTAGTTGTGGCTTAGTTCATGAGCTGTCATTAATCGAGACAGCCAGCAATGATTTAGTGCTTAGATATGCCCTCCAGTCAATTACAGATCAATGCAACTGTGTAAATAGTTTCGCTGCAAACACTTTTTTTTTGCCTTTAACAAATTTTCTAGTTTCGTTTCGGTTACACCCTGGGAACGGGGTTAAATTCGAAAGAAACTTTACGTTGTGGTGGACGATACCATTTAAGCATAAGTATACGACTAATGCTATCAACATTTCTTTAAACTGGACCAAGAGTTTATAGAGACGGTGTAAATTGAGCTTTGCGTACAAAACAAAATATATATTTTTTTCACGGTTGACAAGTTTGTGTTGGCAAAACTGCTTTATTTGACAATCCATTGCTGACAGTTGCTTTTCGTTCAGTTTGATTTTACATTTCATCAGGTATACAGTATAGCTATACCATATCATTGCAACCATTTTTTACCTATCATATACCTAAAGTTAGCTAACGCATATATTAATTATGCATCGTGAACTCATTGCTAATGCTAATATAGCTTATACAACTTTTGTGTAATTGCATATAACAGACAGACAAAGGCACTGGCAAAGTATAAGACTTATTGATGAGAACGACGAGCATGTCATATGTCTGTATAGTCGTCCGACCGACTCTCTGCCTGTCTGTGCGTATGAAGCTAAATACTTTAGCAGATGTCCTTGTTATCACTCGCTACCGTTCAATAAGGCATTTCAATTACTTTTAAAACCATTTTTTTGAAATTCATAAAAAGACAAGGAGAGAGCGAGAGAGTTCAATGAAGCTTAATAATTTCGATTAGTTAGAATGTTTTAATTGATATATGATTTAAACCTGTGCATAATATCAAAGATTTAGAGATATTTATATATAAATCTAGTGAATATATAAGTTTAGTTAATTGAAAAATTAAAGCGACGCATAGGCGGAAGAATGGTTGGAGAACCATTTTGACTTATTTTCACAGCTGGTGGAGAGACCATTGGAATTAAAGTTGGGCTTTTGTTGTTGTTGGTGCTGCTGCTGTTGTTGTTGTTATTGTTATTGTTGTTGTTGTTGTTGTTGTTGATGATTGAAGTGGAGTTGACGGTGGGGATATTGGTCTCGTCTTCTGGTGGCAGCAGAGCTGACGCGTGCAGCTTGAAGCCATAAATGCTGCAAGGGAATAAGCATAGAATATAGAAGGGCTGGGCGAGCTGACAAGACAGTGACTAACCGTGGCGTATACTTCTCAATTGGCAACTCCGGCAACAAGTGCGGCAGCTGCATAAGGAACATATGCGGAAAGCTGCTGCCAAACATGGCGCCATCGAGGAGGGCGTAATACGGATGCGGCTGATAGATGTCCCTGCAGCGCGGACAGTAGACCTTGACATGCGATTCGCCAATGCGATCGGATAGGCCGACAGGCAACACCAGCTGCCCGTCGCAATAGGTGCGCGGACAAATTCCGAAGTCACCACGCTGATACTTGACATACATATCGTCGATGCCGCGCGGGCTCATTATGTAGCGTGCATGGATCAGGCCATACAGCTGGGCCGTCAGTTTGGGATCTGCGTCCATTGGATTGAAGCCATATTCCGTGTCGAACTCCAAGTCGATTATGGCCTCCAGGGTCTGATGGAAGCTGGGCACCAGCACCTCGAGGCCCGTTAAGTTGAATCTCTCCTCGATATATTCGAGAGGCACGCGGCAAAGAAACGCGTTCACCTGCAGATTAAGAAACCAACCTATCCAAGTGCCATCCGGCATAGCAGTGTGACTGCTGCATGGATATGATTATATATGTCAGATGTATTAGTTAGCTATATTTACGCATTTTCCATGGCACTCACTTGTGTGGCATAGTTTTTTTTTCTTTTTCTGCAATAATTAGCTCTTCTCTGTTTGGCGAATTTCAGAGTTGAATATGTAAAAATACTTGTGTGTTAGCAATTGAACTTGACATTGACAGCCAATTGATTGGTGCGTCTCTCTCATATTCTCTCTCCCAAACTTGAATGGCCTACTTTGTTTATTTTTGTTCTGAACCGTTTGCTAGCTTTATAGAAAAGCGAACATTGTTTCGAGGAGAATAAAACTGCGTAGTTAGTCTTTGTATTTTAAGCTCTGTGCATCAAATAACACAAACTTTGTTTAATTTCGTTTTGCTTTTTTGCAGTATTCTCTTTTACTAGCTGCACTTAACTTGCGTTAACCAACACTGCTGGTATTCAAACACTCAACACCCAACACTCAGAAAAAGTTTGGACTAACAACATATCGTTTTAAAAGTTCTTGTTAACACTTTTCATTACCACTTTTCATTCTTACACAGCACTGTCATTTTTAATATGAGAAATTCAATGAAAATGACAAAGCGAGCTTAAAGTCTTCCTTTGCTCGTATCAGGCAAAAGGAAACATATACATATATATATATATATATATATATATATATATATATATATAGGGCGGAGCCAGCTACGTCGCTCAGTGGGGCCTGCTCTCATGCTCATAAATTTTGAACCAGTCAAAAAATTTTTTTAAGATTTAAATGGCATATAAAAGGAAGTTCTTTGAGCTTTAAAATAAATCCACCTTCAGTATCTATTAACCATAAACTTTTAATATTTTTACCAAAGTGAAGCTAGTCCTGAATTAGTGGCAGCATCATCTATCTATCATATAATATAAAAACCATTTTAGTTTCTGGCTTTCTGATAAACTCTCCAGCAGATTAATTAATCAATTTGGCCAATTGCTTTCATTTGATATTCCCTACTGTCAATCTAACTATCAATGCCTGTCTGTTAGATAAATACTTTGAGTATTAGTTAAAAATGAAATAAATTTTTTCTGCATTCTGCAATCAGAGCAGAAAGTTAAAAGAGCATTATATTGCCTCAAGTGAAGCCGCTCCAGTTTCATTTCATAGTGGGGCTAGTTAAGAGAGGTAACTACCTCTTTTGTTGTTAAAGTCGTTCGCCCTGAAGTATAAGATTCCAATTGCCGCCCAAATAATTAATAATATTGGTGAGCAGTGTGTTGGCAGCAGCTATGGCCTTAAATAGGACAGTGCCAGAGACAAAGACCAAAAGCCGCATATAGCATTTGGGACTGTTTCTCATTTATTCAGCAAGCGAAATTCACTTAGCACGTGTGTGCGTGTGTGTGAGGCTGATTATTGATCGAAACATCGCAGCAGCCATTACATTTCCGGTTTACGGACTCGTTGCAATTGGAAAGCGCTTGCGCACCTCTTTAAATTCAGGTGCATGGCAGAGGGGGGGGGGGGGAGGGCGTGAGAGTGAGAGAGAGAGGTGGGCCAGACGTCGCGTCATTCATTCGTGCACTCATGAAGTGCAGTCAGTGAGTCGGCCAGCGCTTACTTGTCATTTGATTAATGAGACCACGCAGAGCCATCGATCTCCATTTAGCAGGCAACCCTTCTTCTGCCCTCTCTCTCTTCCAGCAAGCCGCCTCACAGCCAACTGGACAGTTGGCGAACAGAAAGCATGAATAATGGGGGCGTTGCCAGCAGCTTGGGCTACAGGTTCGAAAATTCGCAGCTACAACAGCTACAGCAACAATAACAACAACAGCTGCAACAGCAACAGCAGCAACAACATTGCTGTTATGCCCCCTTTAATGGCGTTCTAATTGCGCAAGTTTCGAGCCTTCTCCTACGGCCATGTTACCGACTGATGCGTGAAATTTTTTCGTGTGTGTGTTGTAGGGTTGGCTACACTCAGAGACTCCGACAGGGGGCGTGCCCAGTGACACGTCTTAACTGACCAATATATAAAGCCAACGCAACGCGTCAACGTGCTAAGCCATGTCCCAACAATGTTGCAATTGCTGTTGTTGATTTGAGGGCTGGGAACGGACACAGCAACTGCAACAGCAACAGCAACAGCAACGGTCAGTTGAGCTAAGCAACTGCTGCTGCCAGCTGCTCATTGGCTCGTAACAGTCGAATGATAGACGCGACATAGAGGCACACAAAGCAGTAAATACCCTATAATGCTCAATAACAGTGCATACCAATCAAGTTCTGATTTAAATAAAAGTGCTAAAGCTAAAAAAACAGCTCACAATCAAAGCACTTAAACTTAAAGCCCGCCAACTAAAGTTGTTGTTGTCGTCCAGGCGCAGCAGTAAAAGTGAGCAGCTCCAAGCCTTTCCCGCTGTTAGATTTCCTTGTCAGCAGTTATTAAAAAGGGAATATCTAACGTCGAATGAAGGCGACAAATGTTCATTGCATTTGACATCCATGAAGATGAAAAGCATCTCTCTCTATGTCTCTCTCTCTCTCTCTCTCTCTCTCTCTCTCTCTCTCTCTATCCTTTTTTCTGTCCCTCTCCCTTTCTCTCTCCCTGCCTGTCTGTCTCCTTCTCTCAGTCTTTCAATCTTTCAATCTCTCTCTTCTCTATTTCTCTATCTCTCTGCCTCTCTCTAACTCTAGCACTATCTTTCTCTGTCTATCTCTGTGTCTTATCTTCTCTCGCTGTCCCTCTTTGTGTATTTCTCTCACACTTTTTAAAAAAGAGAAAGAATTTTTCACAATTTCTTAACGAAATTTGTGGCTAAACTCTATAGTGCTCACACAAGTACATGTACCTACTGAAAGTATATGTATTTAGAATGTATGTGTATTTAGAAATTTCACATCGAAGTATAGATTTCTGTTGCCGCTGAGGCTAGCAAGCAAATGGGACGCGGTCGTATCAACGCAGAGTGTCATAAGTTTGACAGCCAACAATTTACACGTTGATGGAAAAGGATACTGGGAATACGCGCCAGATACGCTCTCCAGATATCCATTTGCTGTGCAGATGCAAGAATACAGATACAAATCCGACATGTGTGTGTGTGTGTGTGTGTGTGTATGTGTGTGTGTGTGCGTACGCAAAGTGTGAAAACTCATTTGTATCAAATTTCTCATAGACAAGCACAAGGGCACAACAGAGGGCAGAACACACACACACACACACAAACGCGCGCGCGCGCAGAAATTGATGTAATAAACTCTACGCGCTGACAGGGACAAACTTGTCGGTGTCGATGAGAATGTGAATGTGAATGAGCATCAGGAGATTGGGCATGAGAATGAGGACGGTGCTGTTGGCAGCCAGCACATAGAGCCATGTGGGGGTGCAAATCCACAGCCAATATGTAACTAGACGGGACGAAGAAGAGATATAGAGATATAGAGAGAGACTGCATACCCTGCACCGAAATAATAAGGGTATAACTGAAAAATTATAATGGAACTGAAATTCAGATTTTACTGCAGAAACTAGAGGAATAAATTAGCCAAAATCAACTGTAATTTCCATAATTGAATTCATAAAAGAGAACGTTTTGTAAGACAATAAAATCAAGCAAATAATGATTTAACACGATTTCCGTTTCAACTTCATAGGGTATTTCACTTTATAATGAATCTTTGCATTCAAACTCTATTGTGCCCTTCCCCCATAGTCCGTCACCCGCAAAGAATGACATTTTTGACATGGTTTGTAATTGACACTTGCACTTGCTATAGCAGCGCCACCACCAAACAGAAGCTTCAGCACCACCATCAAACACCAAACATCAGCAAAAACAACAACAACAACTACAAGCTATTCTATCTATGTGTGTGTGTGTCTGTGTGTGTGTGTGTGTGTGTATGCAGCACATCTTCATGTCTCGTCAGCACGTGGTTATAGCTCATTCAGATATGATTCTTTGCATCACTTGCAGAAGAGAAAAAAATATAGAGACGGGCAAGGGTTGAGTGGAATAAGGCGTATATGTGAGAGGCCGGTGCAAATGATGCAGATGAATGTCAGCTGAAATCGTAACGATATAAAGCATTTCCTATCATAGCAGAGCTTGATTTTTGCCTTTATAATATTACGATAATGGTAAATATATTCTCTCGATTCGCAACGCCCCATTTCAACTTTCGACTTCTTTATCTGTCTGAGACTCTAGCTTGGGCTTGGCGTCACTTCCGACAGTCTGTCCGCCTGAAGGCTTGTCATGCGTCCAAAAGATAGCTATGTATAACAAAGTCCATTGACTATGTTATACATATATAGTATATGTTTTTAAAAGATCAAATGTATAGCTTAATCATTATCAGTACTTAATACACATGCGACTTGGCAGCTGGAAAGTATTAGGTGAAATGAATTATTAAGAAATTTAAAGCAAAACGATTTGGCTAGCACAGCCGACTGCATGATAGTCATTCATGGTACAACGCGGGCCTCATCATTAGTAAACTGGCTCAAGATAGATATTTTCACAAGATTGTTTTGATTGTTGATAAATTTAGCTGGTATTTTAACGGTGAACGAGTATTAAGCAGTGGGTTTTGTTGGAATGTTATTGTTATTATTTTTGGTGAGACTTATAATTAATAAGAAAATTTTGGTTGACTGAAAATTATTGATCAATTTTGCAAATTGTTAATAAATTTAGCTGATATTTTGAATGTCAGCGAGTATTAAGCAGTGGGTTAAGTTGGAATGTAATTGTTATTTTTTTCTTATGCGGATTAAAACAAATATTAAATAAGTAAATCTTTGCTAATGATGACTGCTTTATGTTCGCAAGAAATTCTGTATTTCAAAAGAATAGACAAATAAATTTCGTCTAATAACAGGCTCGTGGCAGATTTTCCTAGCATTGGCACCCTATTTAAAGACAGCGACATTGAATCCAAGTCTCAATTTGTGGCGAGAGCTTAAAAGTATAAATATTAATACTTTGCGCAAGCAAAATGATTTTAAATCAAAAAGTGTTTGTGGTTCTAGTAGCTGTTTTGTCAGTGTCTTCTGCAACTGAATCTGCGAACCTGCAAGAGCCGGTGAGTGGAATGAACACATGTTAATGTTATTAGAATATTGGACTAGAATATTTATTGAGGATAATATTCTGTCTTCTACCTGTCTTCAGTCTGGCAAAGAACGGAACGAAGACGATGCAAAATGTGGAAAGTATGCATATCGCATTGTAAAACCAATTCTGGAATATTTTGCAAAAATCAACAAAGAAATCGAAGTAAAAGATAAGAAAATCGTAGAGCTAGAAAATAAAATTGTCAGTGATGAACTTAATCTTCAAAATAACAAGGAACAAATAGCTAAACTTACTGCCAGTGAGCTTGAGTTAAGAGCTGAAAACAAAAACTTTAAAGATAGTCTGAATATGAAGGAGACAGAGAACGCAAATCTACGAACAAATCTAACTCATGTCGAAAACAATTTAATTGAAATAAGTAATGAAAATAGAAAATGTGAATTGTTAAACGCGGATAACAAAAAGAAAATCTCAAAATTCGAAAAATTGTCTGAAGAGAATTCCAAAACTCTTAGTTTAAATAACCGACAAATAGGCGACCTGACTGAGAAATTTGATAAATGTGAAATTGAGTTGGGAAACTTAAAAATACAAAATGCAAAATTAGAAGAAGGAGTTAACCAACTACAGGCAAACTTAACATCTTGCGAGAATAATACATTAGCTATTGAGAGAACAGCTGAGGAGAATTTAGCAGTTCTCAGTAAAAACACACAGCGAACAGCAGAGTTGACTAAAAAACTCCAAACATTTAAAATGAAGCTGACGATTTTCAATGATGTGCTAGAGAACAGAAATAATGAAGTATCCGATAAAGATAAAACTATCCAGAACTTGGAGTCAAACATAACTCAATGCGAGGTAGACAGTCTTCAAACCAAAATAGTCGAATACAGACAAAAACTTGAGCATCTTCCAAGCAGTTGTCTAAACCTTAAGAATTATTCGGGACTAGCAGCAATAGAAGTTATTGGTCTGAGTCCGTTTATCGTGTCGTGTGATTCGAATATCGCGGGATCGGGGTGGACCGTCATACAACGCCGCATTGATGGAAAGGTCGATTTCTATCGGAATTGGGAAGAATACAAAGTTGGTTTCGGAGACTTAGATAGGGAATTTTGGATTGGACTGCTGAAACTACATAAAATGACAAGCGAGAAAAGATATGAGCTCTACATACATCTTGTTGATCGGAATAACGAGCGGCGTTATGCCAGATATGATAACTTTACAATAGGAGGGGAGGATACAAAATTTGTGCTGCTGTCTCTTGGCCAATATACTGGAAATGCTGGAGATTCTTTGAGTCGTAAAAAAGGACAGCCATTTGCAACAGATAATAATGATCGAAGCTATCTTAGCAGCACCCTATATTTTACTAAAGACTGGAGGCCTACGAAAAGGCCATTGAGGTAAATAATTTGTATGTGTAATCAATACTGTTAAAATAATTGATTTTTTTTAATATTTTTAAGCAGTCGTAACCCCTATATGATCGATATCGCAATGAATATACATGGATCCACTCCCCAGCATCATTGGCATGATCGGAGATGTTCCATTACATTTTTTCAGATGATGATACGTCCCATTGAATCTTAATCATAAAAAATCAATTGTTACAATTCTAAAAAATCATTTCTAGTGGTTAATTCAAATATCATTCTTAAATAATTAAGTAAACTGTGGAAATATAATATAATTGTAGAATTTGATATGATAATGGTGCCAAACTAATTATAAAATTATAGACTTCTCTTCATTTGAAGACATGAAAAACCAATCTATGGAATCACATTAAAATTTTACCTAAACAAAATACGTACAGATATCACCTTCGTCACAGAAGAAAAATATTGAAATCATTCTCACTGCGTCTGAAAACCTTGATTACACGAACAAACAAAGTCTAGCTTTACATCTTAAAATACATACTCTTGACCAAGTCGCTACATAGCAAGAAAGTCATTTACAAATGCAAATTGTAAATAAAAAATAGTTTAATAAAACAGAAAGAAATGTATTTTGCTAAAATAAAATATAATATTTTATTATTATTCAAACACTAAAATCTCGTTTCATGCTGCAATACTTAAAATGTCTTCTCAATATCCAATTAGCATGACAAGTAAAGTAAACATTTCGACCAATTTGCTTTCTGCAATCTGTGCACCACATCTGAAAGCTAATTAAAGTGATATATGCGCAGATAACAGTATATTTAGATATATGTGTAGATAAATGGTGTTATCTTAGTCCATTAATCGCAACATTCATCTAGCTATCTGGCAGCTACAACTACTGCAGCATCCTCTAGCAGCGAACATTCTGCTCAAGTGCCGACGCTTGGCTTGCTCACAATTGGATTATTCACAAATTAACACGAATGAAGTTGATATGTGGTCTTGGCTCGCAGTTGCAGTCAATCGGAACTGCAAACACAGCCAACTGGCTCATAAATCAGTTGAATGAACTGTAAAGCAACAGCAACAATGGCAAGAACAAAAACGAATACAAATGGAAAAGAAAATATTCAGAGAGCGCCACGCACTTTCACACACCATTTTCTGCACGCAGTGAGCCAAAAAGCGTTAATTATACTAATTATATGTTGTTGTTGCTGTTGTCGTTGCAACCGGAATCCATAAAAACAAAAATAAATATGGAAAAATAACTAAAATATAGTTTCGGTACACTTTGAAGTGATCCAAATAAAAATGCAGACACACCTCGAAACCAAAGGAAAAAGAAGAGGGCAACAATAAGAAACGAGTGTGTGAGGGACCACATAACGACTATTACGAATTAAAGTAAACACATAAATCTTACTTTTCTGTCCAGCGTGAGGCTTCAAAGGAAACATCGTAGAACGGAAGTCGAGGTTACATCGATTTCGATCGGTTTTTGGCTGTTTTAGCTGTTGATTGCTTTGGCTGTTGTGTCTGTATTTTTATCTGTAACTGCATTTTTACTTGTATCTGTATCTGTTCTGTATCTATATTTGTATCGGTATTTGTATCTGCATCTGTGTCTGTATCTGTGTCTGTATCTGGTTCTGTATTTGTATCATGTATCTATATCTGTATCTGTGTCTGTGTCTGTATCTGGTTCTGTATTTGTATCATGTATCTATATCTGTATCGGTGTCTGTATCTGTGTCTGTATCTGGTTCTGTATTTGTATCATGTATCTATATCTGTATCTGTATCTGGCTCTGTATACGTATCCCGTATCTGTATCGTCTGTATGCTTACATATCCATAAAATTTGAATTTAAATGTATCTATATCTTAATCGGTATTTTATCTGTATGTGTCGCAGTGTCTGCACTTAAGTCTGCAACGCGTCTAAAACAACAGCTGCAGTAGGAGAAACGCATCAGTTAGTCAACTGTGTAAATAGTTGTCACCATTTGTGGCGGCCCAGATGCACAAGAGAGTCTTGCCTCGCCGTGCTTCCCTTTGGCTGTTGTGTTTCGCTTGGCCTCACAGATTTTACGTTAAATTATACGGTCTAAGTGAAGTGATAAAATGTTTCCTATGTGGCATGCGACATTTAGTTGGCTTGCTTGCCAGTCAAGCAGATGAGAGATGGGCTGAAATTAAATCAACAATCTAATGTTGTGGCTGAAGACGAAGACAATTCAAGATGTGTCAAATCTGATGAGTAAAGTTTAAAAATTCCTCAGAATGCGACAACAGTTGATTAACTGGTAAATACTCATTCTAGGCGTAGTTTAAATTTTATATCTAATCTGCATTGTAGCTCTATTGTCCAACACTTTCTCTCTCAAACTAATTAATATCTATTTATCCAATCAGTTATATATTCTATGTTATTTTCTTTAAACGTGTATCCAACTAGAATCCCATTGGACCAATTCATACAAACAGAGCCACTGAAGGTTCCAGAAATCGACAACAGATGGCAACAGAATCCAATATCATCCAAACAAGGAAGTGTTTGTGAAATATATTTCAATACGTGAAGTAAGTTATATTTGATATTTAAAACTTAATATCCACATCGTGACACTTTCAAAGCGATAGTCAAAACAGACAAAGTAGATTAAATTGGAATCCATCCAATAATTGCATTTTTGCTTTTTGCATTATCATAGTTGTCAAGAAGCATTGATTTGCCTGTGGTTGCAATCGTTATTCCACCAGCCAGTCCTAAAAAGCTGAAATGTATTCTATACATATAATCAGATTAAGCAATATGTTTCTGTATCGAATGCATGACAAATTCTAAGTGGTGCGTAAACAATTTTTAATATTCAAATTGGATTGGCTACAAAAAGACAGCATTAGAAACAGCTATGCATGGATATTGTTTGGCCATTGCAATCCTATATATGAAGACGTTGACAGTAAAATGAAGTTTAAGTGTGCGCTGTGATTTCGCATTACATAGACCTAGCGTTATTTAGAAAGATGGCAATATGTGTAAACGTTTTCGCGATTCTACTAGCAGTTTTGCCAGAGAATTTGGCAAGCCAAACTATGTTTGATAATGAGGTGGGTTACACTTTACTTTGGTTAAATATGTATATTTATTAAGAGCAATAGAATGAATGCTAATATAAAACATGTATGTTACCAATTTTACCTCAGTTGACAAATATTCGTTCATTTAACCTAATGAATGATAAATGTGACTTCTGTAGGGAGCATATCGGATACTTTCACCGTAAAGTCAACCTGAAACAGAAGAAACCCGTTGAATTGGAAAGAATATTAAAAGCTGAAGAAATAAAAGGGCAAGAGCTTTTGAAAGCAATCAATATGGAAGACAACGCTCTTGATGATCTTCAGTATACTCTAACACTTTGCCAAAGTAAATTGGCTTCGTCTAATGGCGGATTCAAAATACAGGAGATATCTAACGTAGAGAAAGACTATACTACTGCAGAAGAATACGAAAAACTAGAAACAAAAGTGCTAGAAAAAAGTGATAAATGTGAGAAAGATGTGAATAGAACAATAACGAGTATTAAAGATTTAATAAATGATTGGAATCGAATGAAAACTGAATTCGCTAAGACAAATGACAAACTAACACGCTGCCAACATGAAATGCTCAAGAAGAAAGAAAAATCTGCATCGCTTTTCGAGAAGCTAACAAATAGACTGTATGATCTCTATACAACACACTTCAGCGGAACGGGAGCCACGCTGCTGGGATCAACTTAGTTAACGAGATATACGAGTCGGATGTCGCGGTACCAGGATGGATCATAATACAACGCCGCATGGGTGGTGAGGTGAATTTTAACCAGAACAGGAATTTGGCAACTTGGCAACTTGGAAACAGAGTTTTGGCTGGGACTGAAGAATATATATATATCAGCTTACAAATCAGCGAATATACGAGCTCTTCATTAAGTTTGTCGATCAACATAATTAAACATATATTGCTGAAACATATAAGCTGCTTTCACTTGGCAGGTATTCTGGCCTCATTGGTGATGGCACTCGAGTCCACAGTGGAAAACCTTTCTCGACCTTCGATAAAACTAATGATGAATCGCAAGAACAGTGCTCTGGGGAGTACAGTGCTGGTTGGTGGTATGCGGACTGCAATCAAGGATAAATCAGTCTTAAAGCCTGATGTTAACAATGCATTCTACTTATCAAAGTCTTTTTCGGGTTTTCTTTTCCTTATCTAGTAACCTTAACGGAAGCATGCTTCACTCTAAATGTTTTTTTTTTTTTTGGTCATTTTCGCAGTCTCTAAGTCTGTTGGAGGTGCTGAGTTTACTTGACGATGTAATGTCAGCGAGAGTAAAACGCAGTGGTTCGGTTCGATATTTAATAGAGAGTGAGCTCGAAAGTGAGTGGATGTCAGTTACATTATATGCATGAGGTTGCCAGATTACATAAAACTAATTATATATATATATATATATATATATATATATATATATTGTTTTGTTGCTGCTACAGCCCCACAATGATAGTTAAGCTTCTACGAGAAACTTGTCAAATCGACCCCAACGAGAAGCTTGTCAATTCGGTAAGAACCATGTCCACTGCAAATTTATTGCTAAGTCCACAATTGGCAATTCCAAGAATATTTTAACTTTGTATAAATTGAACTAACTCTTTCATGTTTTGTATTGAGTACAAGCTACATACTTGCTGACTTTTTGAATTACATAGAAAATGGAGATAAAATTTAATGAGCACCACAGAAATCTAATATATTAAGTTAAAAGGAGTTCAATAAAAGGACAGAAATGCAGTCGGCAATAGCTATGTAACCAGGTGCTTCTCAAACAGTAGTTGAGTAGGTAGTCAATTGTACGCCTTTATTTAGCTAAACCGGTTAAGGACTCGGCCTCAGACTCAGCCTCGATGGCATTAAATAAGATCTTATGCCGTTGATAATGGTCCTTGTCGTTGCCAACGCCCCCACAGCGAACTGGACATGAGTTTGAGTAATGCGAGTCCAGTGTGGGGTATCGCTAGCTCACAGTACTTGCCTGAATGTTAATAGCCTTGTGCCGTGCGCGCCTAAGCATGTGCTTCAATTTATGGCGACTGCCGCAGTTGTGCATGTGTCCTCGACCAGGACATGACTGTAGGTGGATCAAGATATGAAATCTGTGTCGTCATTAGTAAGTTGACAAAGGCGTATCAAGGGTTAGTTTGCTTACGCTTATGCGCTGCAAAATTCTATTCTTTGCCATAAGATTTCATCTGTTCATACTCGTTCACGTAGTTAAAGGAGTGTATTGAATTGAATTGAAATTATATAACTTGGCATGGAAAATATAAAGCAAAATATATCTGCACAGCTGAAGAAGAGGAAAATATCAATGAGTAAATCCAATTGAAAAAACTTTTTGTCACTCCCACTATGACGAATTGGTAGCATCGATTTTTAAATACATTTAGCTATCTTTGAATTGTAAGCAAGTATTATGCAGTCGCCTGCGACTAGTTTGAATGCTTTTAAATACACTAAAGAAGTCTTCGTCTGGATCAGACTTTTTATTCATTTCTTGCTTTCTCTTCGCTTGCTTATTTATACAACTAGAAGGACATTTGGCCGTTCAATTGTGCGGCATACCACAGCAAACGAATACATTTATTCATTATTGACGACAGCGCAGGACTCGAAGGAACTGTCCACAGTATGAGAGGCAGCTGACATAGCCAGCTTAAGCTGCACTGCCTGGGCGTAAGTGTTTCGTTTTGCTACTTATGAGATACTTCAGAGCGCAGCGCGTGCAACTATTTACTTCGTTATGGCAACTGGCAGGCAGAGAACTCGAGAATGTTCACTCTTCTGCAGCTGCAACTGCAGCCTGCATAATAAAGCGAGCAAACTGCGGCCCAGTCATAAATCTTGGGGCACGTGTTGCATGCCGCACGTATTACAATTTTCTTTAATTCTTTTTTTTTTATCAAACTCAATTTAAAGGCATCAGCTAGCTCGCAGAGAGTCGTTGAAGTAATTTAGTGAAAAGTTAATTGAATTTGCATCGATTAAATGATTAAGATAACTGCACTGATTGTGCAAGCTTCCCAAATCTGATAAACATAAAAAAAACTTTTCTGCAAGAATTTATCTTATATAATATTGTTAACCAAGACAAGTGGCAAGTCAAAGTCTGAAGTTCTCACTACGGATTGGATTGTTTTTTCCAATTACCCAATTACACCCAGCACAAATGACATGAATGAAAACTGTTGGCAAATGAATTGCAGCTGAAATGCATATCCTTGCGCATCTTCATATATAGATTGAGAACCAAGTCACAGAGACCAACAAAATCGATTTGTTAATCAAGTTTAGTTAGTTCCGATTTCCAATGAGGCTGCTTATAAAGTGCTATAGATAGAAAAGTTTCTTACAAAATTCAAAGACAGAACTTTTGAGAAACCGTATCCAACTGCCTATCTAACCAATTACTGGCATTAACAATGCATCAATGCTGGGCCCCGTTGTCAAATGATCTGCAATGGAGCAGCTGTGATGCAAATCCCTGGAACAGTTCCGCGTGTCTCGATGTCAAGCACAAAACAAAAATCACTTAAGTTCGATTTCAATGATTCAGCCCGCGCACTTGGGCGTGTTTAACGTCGTAAATTGATATTTGCTTTGAGTGCTCCTCAGTTCTAACCACGTTCTGTAATGATGACATAGAGCAGCATGAAGAATGAAGCAGTCGCAGTCGTAGTTGCCATCGAAGTCCCTCTCTCTCTCTATCTCTGTTGATCCTAATCGTATTTGGACAACTAGGTAGGTAGAGCCCTACCTGTTTCGACGTATAACCACAAATTGTTTGCTGCTGCTGCTTGATGTTGTTGTTGCTATTCTCTTTCAATAAATTTCGTGTGCGTTTTCAGATTCACATCAGCAGGCGTCTATGTCCTTTTGGGTTTGTCTTAGGCCATTGTCAACGGCTCTTTGTCAACGAAAGGGGCCTGACTCACGTAGTTATGAGCGTGTGTGTGTGTGTTGTGTGGACCCAAATCCGAAACAAATTTCGAGGCCTGGCCCGGAGACCAACCGCCACGGCAAATTTTAGCGTTGAGCGACATTGTCTATATCTCTTCAGGTTTTTGTTCTTGCTGATATCGATCATTAGATAGTTGCCTATTGTTGTTTTTCTCTATCTATTTATACATTCACACACACGCACGCACACACACTACGTGTGTCCTATGTCATCAATTATTATGTAAGTTTTCCTCATCTCTGAGCAGTGTTTTCTCCCGGGCATTCGTGGAATCCGCCAGGACAGCGACATGACCACATGATTTACTAGAAATATTTAAGGCGTGTGTTTGTACTCATTTTCTATTCTCCTAATTTCATTTAACAATGTTTGAATACACGCGTGATATGGGGGAATTTGTTTAGACCGCTAACACAACCTCAACTCAAATTGTGATGTATTTCGGTATGGCTTAAAGCTTTAAATTGAATTGTTGGTTCCAGTTGAAAGCTTATGTTTAAAGATTTCATGTCTTTAACATTATAGAAAGAATCTCTAAATAATAATTAGTATCGAAACATTTCCAATATTAAACAGTAGATTACATCTTGGAACATTCATATTTATAATATATATACTTTAGCATATTTATTTTTTTAATATATATCTGTAACTTGCAGACATTTAACTATATTAATTTGTTTATTTAGTTTTTTTTCTGATTATACATCTATTTAATTCTATTTACATTCTTAAGAGCACATTCGTAATAAACATTATTAAATGTTTTAAGTAAGAAATTGAGACTGAAACATAAATATTACAGAGATATTAGATTAGAATCCAATCAAGTTCTCTATATCTTATCGATATGCATATCTCTCGTTTATTCAGCAGTTTAAAATGTTCTGTTTGGTTATGGCTTAAATGTTATCAGACTGCAATTATTTCGCTGAATTTCTCTTATCAGCTACAATCGAGTAACAGAGAATAAATCAAAGAAGATTGGAGTCCTTGGATGTGCCCGACTAACAGATACCTGCTTCAGCACTTATGGACCTCAATTTATTCGCAAATAATGAACAAATTTAATATATAAGCCTAAAATTTCACGTCTTCAGTTTTTGTAGCATTCGAGATTAAACAGACAGACGATAACATTATACGCCACTGGGCGCAAAGGGCATAAATGGTGTGCAATTGTTTTTTTTTTTATGGTATTTGGCAACACCAGGCTGATTAATGCTTACAGTCACACCTATCCAATTACAGAGGTGCCAATATACATATGTATACGGAAAAAGAAAACGAACCAAAAAATTTTGAAATTATATTTTACACCTGCAACACGCGTTAAAATCGCAAGTCAGAACAAACGAAAACGAAAACAAAAACAAAAACGAAAAGCCACAAGGCTAAAGGTGGCCCGTGCAGGAAGCCATAAATAACAAATACGAAGTACGAAAAGTCGTCGGAACGCATAAAACATATCATTTGATATAATTTCTAACACACTCCTAAGTCGCCGTCATACAATAGTTTGCAGTCGCAGGCCTCTTACCAATGCCTGACTCATTCTTGCGCTCGCTCGCTGCAGGTGCAGCAGCAGCTCTGAGTTTGTTGATTGGCCTCCATTTAACGCTGCGTGAAGCTGGCTGGGTAGACGCCTCTGGGCAACAGCCTTTCTAGGCGTTAACTGTAATTCGTTGGCTGCCCAGCAGGAACTGCCACCTTTGGCAGACAACAGAAGCCATTCTCAACGGGGCCATAGGAAGCCGTTTCATTTCTCTATATCTCCCTCTCTCTGTTTCTCTAATTATGGGTTCGCACATTCCTTAATTAAACAGGCTCAAAACAGAGAAGCGTTTTATACGAAATCCTGGCGCCGGCAGCCAATTAAAAAAACACTTGCTCAAAATCGTAATATCCCTATAGCTTATAATGTTTACGAACTCACACAAATCGCACCACGTTTGATGTGTGAAACAACGCCCTAGAGGGGTAGAGAGAACAATTTAGTGTAAAGATATTCAGGTTTTGTTTTAAGCCCAATAATTTAACAGATATTTTTCTTGTTTTTTTTCAGGCATGTAAAGAACTGAATGTGTAAAGTATAAAATAATTGTCGAAAGAGATAGCATATGAAAAACATGTTTAAATAAATAAATAAATAAGAAATGGCAAATTGACTTTAACAATTTTATTTGATTTTAATTTATATATGTTTAACAAATTTCTATTATTTAATTATATTTTTTTTTTAAACATACTTGGAGTTTGGATAAGCTAAATAAAAGTTCTCCAGGTGGTACTTTCATTTATAAGTCTAGATGAACGTTCAGTTAACTGGATTGACTTGATCTGATGATTCGATTCAGATCGAGCATGTATATACATATATACACTCCATGTAGTCGACCAGTGGAATGAAAACCCTACACCATCATCCAAGAAACATGTTAAGCAAAACTATTCTGACCAAAATTACGCATTATTTAACTGGCTTTGCTTCGCATCGACCTTTTTTTTTTGGGTCCTGTTTATAGCTGATTAGCAAACTGCAGGCAGTTATTTGAGTCGCTGTCTGGAGGAGACCTTTGAGATCTGCCGAATTTGGGGTTGCGAAGGGTCTGTCAAGGCGAGCAAGTGGCCAAGTTAACAGGCGAATGATTAATGAAGGAGGAGCTCGGCTATCACCTTCACACTTGCTAAATATATACATATATATTTTATTTTTCGACTGCAATTCGTTTGACGTTGACTGACTGAATGATCGAATGACTGGCCGAGCTGAGCTCACGCAATTAGTGCTGCGTGGCAGGCACAGTGGGGCAAATGAATCGAAACACATTCAACTTAGTATATGAAATAGAAGAAGACATATTCAAATTCATCTAGGAAATACCAACGCCAAGCTTATTTACTCAGTCGAACTTTTGAATGGAATATCGCCTTCTCTGTTCCACTGTGCGTGGCATTTTGCAGTTTTCGGCTGTCCGTTGCCCAATTGCCAATTGCCATTTTGCATGACGGCCTCGCGTACATTTTGACAGCTTTAGTGCAAGGTGTTGACGATAATTATTGGTAATTGGGCGGACGGACGGACGGACGGTGCGAAAGCTTCGACTCTCGTCTGCTCTTGTTAAGTAGGCGCCTAATTATTTTGACACCTGCCGACACAACGGGCGGCGCGTAATTACAGGGTATGCGAAGTTTCATTCACACCTCGATCAAGGCCAACAGATTTTAAGGTGCTGAGTGGCAGCAACAGCAGCTGCTTCCTGGCAACTTGCAACCGGGAACCGGGAACTGGCAACTGGCAGCCGGCAACTGCTGCAAGCAATCATTGATCAAGTCGAGTGCTTATCAACTGGTTAGCTAGGCACATCTCTCCAGGTCCTAGTTGATGCCTCGATAAGGTCGCGCATTGTTTGTGTTTTTCGGTTTTTGTGAACCCATTGTCAACGCCTTACGCATTTTAACAACGCAATTTGGGTTTGCACACATGTGCTCAGCAGCCAAAGAGAAATCCAGCAAACTAGCAAACTATCAAGATCCAGACACAAACACACATAGAGAGATCCTGATCATTGGCATTGATAGTGCGGGGTAAATAGCTATAATATGCATGGCAGCTGACTACCTTACTCTCGCTCTCTCTCTCTCTCTCTCTCTCTCTCTCGCTCATTGTGGTCTTTCTCGGTTTTAGAACATGTGCAGATTTGTTGTAGGTGTCAACCACATGAGGATCGCTGCGATAGGCATCTGTGTAGCCTATGCACAAGTGTGCATGTTTATGGGAACACCTAATACTCTCGTTTAAGGTAGATGCTTGAGGTTAGTTCTCGATAGGCGAATGCAGAAATAGTCGATTTTCTGTTTAAGATAATATCAAAGAGTGATATGTGTGAGCATTAGCTGGGCTAACAAACAATATGGAATTGAATACCTTTAAATTCCTAGAAGAATAACTAATATACGCTTGCACAAAAGGCTTTCGAATGAAATGATAAACTCTTATTAAATAAGTTTAACAACTTACAAAGTTCTTTTTAAATTCACGAAACATTTCTTGGATATAAAAATGCAGATTGAAAGCAGGAAAAGCTGAAGCCGCAAACCCCATTATGTGTATGGAGTATATATGTGTATGTATATAGACTTAGTGTTGCTATATGTATACACCATACAGTTAATGGGTTTGGCTACTTCAGAATCAATAGCCGCGTAAACTACGTCAAGTCCCTCCACATGTCTTGGGACACATATGAACGCTTTGATCTTGGAAAATTATAAAACCATTAGATCCTCTTATATCACGTGCAGCTAAAGTTATTTATCAGAAATGGAAAAGTATTTGCCGTTTTAACTGATTCTAAATCAAGATAAAAATTCTGTAATTAAGTTATATATCTTCTGTAAACTACACAAATTACTCACTACAGTTTACGTACTACACATAAATAGTACTTTTAAGCAAAAACAAATAAAAATCAAGTAAAATGTGTAAAGCACAATGCCAGCCATTCGGAATTTAAATATAAATCACTAATTACAGTATTGTTCTTTGTTGTATGGCGAGTGTTAAGCACTGCAGATATCAACCGCAAAGTGTCAATGAGTTGGACACTTGAGGCAAAACACTTTACACACATGCAAAAATAAAGAAAGAGAACAAGATTACTTAACATTTAACATTGCGGTTGTACAACTGATATTTCACTAAAATTTCTTTGTAGCGCCATAATTGATTGCTTCATTTACAGTGCCGCAAACTGGCAAGCAATGGGGCAACATAAAGTGGCAGTAGAAGTACATCAAACACGAAAGAGAAGGGACAAAGGGAGAGAGCAGAGTTGAATGGACAGACAAACAGTGAAAGTTTGACAGGTCTGCTAATTGAATTGTCGTTCCGAAGCAGCCAAAAAATTAAGAAAAAACTAAAGTTTACATACGAAATCCAGGGTAAATAAATACACCTTTCAGATAAATAGGTGCATGTGTAAGTATGTGTGTGTGTGTGAATGTCCAATGATAGTTGCTATGCTATATAAAATATATAGATCATATGAATATTTATTAAGTATCTGATGCAAACAGACAACTCTTGCTCAGATTTATATAGATTAGACAAAAAGAATAATTAGACTTTATTCAGTTGGAATTTGTACCCTCTAAATACAAACTAACATAATAAACCACAAAACACATGAACTAAAAGCCATAGCATAGATTTTTATATCTATATATAAAGCCATATCTATATATAAAGATATATCTATATATAAAGGTATATCTATATATAAAGATATATCTATGTATTAAGATATACATATATGCTTTTGTTTTGAACACACAATAATGTGCTGAATTTAATTTGAATGTCTGCCCAATGCCGCTGATGATAATGAACTAAGATGCTTTGGTATTCGGTTTAATGCCAAGTTGGCACAACAAAATGCCAGCCGAACGCTAATAGTGTCAAAAGTTTAATGATGAGGCCCGCCTGTCACTGGTTGGTGCCATCTGCCGTTAAGTAGACGGCTAAAGCACTTCTCCAGCCCAGCCTCGTCGAACACCCCACACGCTGGAACTAACCCAACACGTTTGCTATGTTCGTGAACGGAACAGCTGTCAGCGCGTTGACAGCCATATTGAGGATGCGACTAAGAACTAAATATATGAATTAATATATATATAAATAAAAATACTATATTCATATAAATAAAAATATATAAGAGATAAGGGCTGAACACATAGATTGATAAGAACTAAATTTGTGAAAAGACAAGTGAAAGTTTTTCACCTTATAACGTATATAAAACGAATTACATGCTTTGCGGATGTTGCCACTTAACAAGATATTTATTTGCATTTGCCCCTTCCAGAGTAAGAGATTAAGAGAAAAGCTGAAAGAGTGCCAGAATCTCTTTAGGAAATATAGTTGCTCTAGCTTTCATCATGTACTGAAAAAACTTAAGTTAAACTTCGGCCTTAATCAATTTTATGGCTTGATAGAAATAGCAAAAAAAAAAAATAGACAAAAGTATATCATCCTTGAGTTAGCCAAAGCCAATTTAGCCTTTTACATACATACATCATGACTCTCAGGCAGCGAGATGTATAGATTTTGTCAGTTTGCCGTGCGAAAATTAATAACATAGACTATGCAAAATATAGTAATAGAATCAACGTCAAGTAATGATTATATATATATATATATATATATATATATATATATATATATATATATATATATATATATATATATATATATATATATATATATATATATATATATATATATATATATATATATATATATATATTTATATATATTTATATATATGTATATGTATATAAGCCAAAAAACGGAAAGAAAACTAAATGTATATTGAGTACATTTGGGTGCAACAGTTCCGCAAGAATTTTCACAATTTCACGCGTGGAACGATCGACAGATCGATCGGTTGCACTTAAAACAAAATAAACGCAACAAAGAAACAATTAGCAGGGCCTCGAGAATTAGTTGGACATGCACAGCGTAAACAGAGGCAGGGAGAGTGAGAGCGAGAGAGAGGGAGAAAGGAAAATATGAGTTAGAGATGAGTTTATTTGTTGAAGCCTTGAACTGCCGCTAAATTTTAGTGTAACTCTATTTTTTGTGTTATCTTTTGTACTTTTGCCGCAACCCAAAGGCAAACAGCCAACCAAAACAAACAAACAAATAAACAGACAAACAAACTGACAGACAAACAAAAAAGGGCCATTCGAACCAGCCGAAGATCATTTGCAGTGCAACAGTTTCTCACACTGATGAGTGAAACTGTTGGAGTCGAACTTAGGTTTGGGGCGCAGTAAACGCTCACCGGGCGCTCGCTGCAATTGCTGCCAATTAGAATTAATGCGTTTTTTATAGAAACAGCTCGAATTTCCAGACATTGTCAACAATGAAAACAGCTTAGCACAGCACAGCACCAGCATCCACTGCACGGCGATGGAAAGCTATGCCAAGACCCAGCGCCCCTTTTCACAAATTTGCTAAATCCCCGTCGACAGTCATTTCCGTGCACTAAATCATCATATTGACGTGTCGCCGTCATCAACATCATCATTGTCATCATGAGCGTTATCATTGCCAGAGTCTCCAGCGGCGCAGCAGTCGTCGCGTCATTGCGTCCTCCGCACTCCAACTGGCCAATTTATGGTCGCCAAGACGCTTCGACTCCCGATAATTACATCGAGCTGCGACTGACGTACAATGGACAGCAAAATGTAAGCTGTATATATGTAAATTCTATATTATACAATATATATTAAATATATATGTCGAATACCTCTATACACGATACACATCCCAACCTCCAAGTCTCCGATCTCAACAGCGCCTTAACTAATAGCGTGCAAGTATAATATAATAAAATATAATATATTTTCCCTTCCACTAAAAAAATTTACTTTTTTGATTTCATTAATGAGTATACAAATTTTGAAAAAACATTTCATTACATTTTAAATTAATTTAAAACTGTTTGACTGAATGCTTTCGACTACGAGTCACAATTCCCAAAAGGCTCTGAATGATCTTGACTGGCATAAGAAGTTAAAAGAAGTATTTAAGGCTTAAGAATGTTTCTACAGCCTTTAATGCACAGAAAGCTTAAGAGATCTTGCAGCAGTTTGGAAACTTACAAGCTCTAAAATATTTTTACAAGAAGTCTTCAGATATTACTTAAAAAAAATTATTTCCATTAGGCGTGCACATAATAAAAAAAATATTAATTAGTTTTTTTTTACAATCAAATTTAAACAATAATATTATTAGTTAAAAAATATTTTTTTTTGTGGTAAAATTTATAAGTTATTTAATTATTGATTAAATATAAAAGTTATACAAATATTTAAGAATTTCCCACTGTATTTCATCTTCAAGCTGATCATATTCATCTAATTGAATATGTTCAAATCTTCTGATGATTTTCCTCTTTTAATTGAATACTGACAGGCTACATACGTCGTCGATTAAAGATTTTGTATGAACCTCTGCAATTACGCTTGCTTCAAAAAGATTGAGTATGCCATTAAGAACTTTTTTTATATATAATCGATTTGCCGGTTTCGCATTGTCTGAAACTAGCTGCTGAAATTGCAACGCTTGACGTGAACATCTTTTTTAATTTTCTAACACGATTGCATTTAGATCGGATCTTGACATTTTTCTAATTGTTGAATGTTTCTGTCCTCATCAATTGTATACGCACTCTTCAAGTAATTTGGATCATTTGTTTTTATGTCTTCATTAGCTTCTGCGTTAGGCAATATGGTATAACAAACTGTTAAATTCCCGACATTTGCCACACTATTAATTCCTTCAACAACTATATCATTCTGTGCGAGAGATATTATCAATTCATGTATGTTTCTGTTTTTCATTTCGATTTGTTTCTCAAGTTTCATAAATTCTTTCTGAAGCCGATCAAAAATTTGTCCTTTGCAGGACAAGCACTATTCAATGGCGAGCGGCTGGAATTTCTCATTATGCGTTTCAACATACTAAACACTTATCCAATCAACTCACCAAATGTGAGAGTAACTTTGAGTACATTGCCAAAGCCACAGGTGAGACTGCAAACACTTTCAGGCTTCTGCTAAAACTATATACCTACTATATAATCCTCGCTTATGTAGATCTCCTTTTACATCGCAGCACAAGCTGAAAGTTATTTTCACTACTAATGTCTTTATACATCAATCCAGTCGGGCAAGGAAACAACGAGGTTTTGTAGATAATTTAATTTCAAACCGACTAATTACTATAAATAACAATATAACAAATAAAATATGTTATTTTTATATATTTAAATTGAGAATCTAACAAGCTTCTGCACACTGGCTAAGATTTCTTTTCGGCATATTCATTTCATATAATTATTTTATAATTATATTTTAGACTATACATATGTAAGGCATAAAAAGCTGTTTTAATTTGTAATTATTTCTGACGTTTGTGCCCATTGTATGAGCTTTAGAGAGCTGCACTAATGCCCAACTTTTGATGTAGCCCCTAGCTCTGCTCGTGCACAGGCAGGCAACTGACTCTGCTTCCTGCTCTTGCGCCCACAACAACAAGAGAATCACCAGCAACTGCAGCAACCGGCCGCAGCTGGGTGCATATTACTGACATTTGCAATTGCAAGCATAATAAAAGTGGTCGGCGCTAAATTGTCAGCTGGTTTGGGGAGCTTAACTCTTGTTGTGTGTATTATAAAACAACAGGGCATAATTAAGGCTCTGAATTAGCCGCCATTAACGCCACACCCACAAAAGCCTCACTCTCACCTTCTCTCTCTCTCTCTCTCTGTCTTTTACTCACTCTAGTTCGTTGCAATTGAAATTAATTAATTAAATTATGAGCTAGTTAGATGAGCGTGCGACATGCATGCGGCATGTCAGTCAAAGTGCATTCAAAATGCAACAAAAGCTGCATAGAAATTACAGCTGTCACCAAGCCCAACACACACACAGGCTCATTCAGTTGGCATTGAGGACTAGTTATTGGCTTCGTTCGCTTTTGTTTTGCATTTGCACAAAATGGGTCAAACCCCAAAAACAATCAAGAGACGCAATGTTCGTCCATCCGTCTGTCTGTCTGTCTGCCTGTCTGTCTGTCCACTCGTCGCAATAAGCTTGGGCACTAATTAAGTGGGCGTGGCCACGCCTAGTTGACACTACATATACGTGCATACGTATGCGTGGAGTGTCGCGGTTTTCCATTATGGTCGGCCCTGCACATCCCAACGTCAGTTTTTGCGCTGGCAAAGCCCGACAGGCTTTTGATTGAACGCCGCAACACGTCAGCTGGCTGTCAAGTATACGCACTGTGGCCATGCCACTCTCACGCTTCATTGGCAGCGCCCTCCGCGGCGTCCTCGCATATAATTATACATACTATCAGCCACTGGGCACTCAGCCTCAACACACTAAACATTTATGCCGTGCAAATTTATAGAGCTTGCTCCAAAACATCCTTCAGAGCACAATAGATTTGGCCAGCTATTGTTATGCTAAAAGCGATGCGAAATTTGCCAAAGAGAGTTGTGCCAAAGATTTGGAGAACTTAAACAAAATATCAGGCAGAACAAAAAGTCGGCGAAATGCTGCTATCTACATGATAATTCAAGTTTTGGCCTGGAAATGAAAGAAGAACTCATTAAATTATTCTTAAGTATGGATCTGTTATGTCTCTATATATGCTTTATATACCTAAGGTACATTTTGTTAGTTTTCATGAACACTTCGAGCAACCCACTGTCGTAGGCGTTGACCCAGTGGACAGTCAAATGGATGAGCAGTCAGCGGGGCAGCCACGCACACATATGTCATGCAACAAAGGAGCGAAAACCTCCAACCATTACTCCCACTCCACATCGATTCTACTGTTCTATGATATATACAACGATTGTTATTGTTGTTGTTTTTGTTGTTGTGTTTTTTTAATGCCTTGTCCCAGATTGTTTATTATCAACTGGGAGCGATAAAAGTGTCCTGGCCTTATTGTATGTCATTTATATTTGGCCATAGTTGTACCTTCATTGTCGGTGTTGTTGTTGTTGCTGTTGTTGTTGTTTCTATTGTGAGAAGATTTCTTGCTGGCTGCTTGTCAACACGAAATGGACATGTATCAATTAATCTTTTGCCGGGCACTGGGAGCGAACAGTTGTGCCTTATCCAGATACACATCCCATATCCCATATCCCATATCAAAATTCAATGTGCATACCACAAGACGCACGCTTCGCCATGGCAATTTGTTTGATGGCGCTGCGTGTGCCCTCCTCGCGCTCCTTCTACCGCTCCTGCTGCTGCCAGTCGACCTCCAGCTCCTGCCAGCAGATGGGCGGGGGGTGCCATTAAAGGTCATGAACATAAATAACGTGCAAGTCAGTCGATGGGGCATAAATTCCCAGACACCTCAACGAATTTCACATGCCACAAGTGCTACAAAAATAATTATTTAATACTCGTACTCCTTGCCGTCAAACTCTGCCATTTACGTGTGATAACTCATCAAAGTTTAATGCTCGAGAAATATCAAAAATACAAGAAAACAAAAAAACAAAGAGCAAGTAAACAAAGTGCGTCCCATGTCCTTGTCTGGTCTTTCAATGCCCCTTTCCACTCAGTGTGCGCACATTGTACAATATTTGGTATTTGGTATGTGGTATTTGGTTCGAGCCCCGTTGACACGTACTTGGTTAAAAGGAAAACGACGAGCATATTGATTAGCTGCGTGCCCGCTTTTGATACGCATGTAAACAGACTCACAGATGACTGATAACATGCTTTTAGCTCTCAAAGCACTTGGCCAGCCGTTTGCTTTTCTATCTGTTCTTCTTCTTTTCTTTTCTTTTCCTTTTATTTTATTTTTTTTTTTTTTGTATTTTAGTCAACTTGGTTATGCTGGCTTGCACACACGGCTTGAATTGGTCATGGAACAAGAACACAATGTTGTAACAGCCAAAAAAAAAAACAGACAACAGCTAAATTTCTTATGAAATTTACAGCTTTCTTTTTAACTAAATTTGTGTTTTTGAATATGTAGAACAACTCTAGCTCTAGTTAACTCTAGATTCTATGAAATTTTTATAACTACAAATACATTTCATATGTATTTTAACGCTTAGCAATCTGTAGTAGATGAAGTTTCCAAATGAGCAGCAATTAGACATGTATTAAAAGTTCTCTAAGCAAGAGAGAGAGATAGACCTAAGCCCGAGCTGTGGCATTATAAATGCTCTTTGCAAATGAATGAGAATGATCTTAGGTGTGATAAGAAGTAAGAGTAAGCCATACTTTCTTATACTAAAACCGACTCGTTTTAGCAGCTTGTGTTGCGTTTGCTGTTCACAAATAAATAAAGCCTAATTTCATAAGCTATAATTGAATGAAAATAAATGCAATCTGCAAATTCTATCGAGTAACGTTCGAGTAAAGGCTTTTTAGCTAGACATACAGACAGGCGAATAGACAGAGGGACATATGGCAGGCGGACTGATGCAGAGATGGACAGCATAAAGATTGATTTGACTCTTAATCATAGTCGAGAGTAAATACAAATACAATATGTATTTGCCACATTCTTCCCATGTTCATTCTACACTAAAAACATTTTCATATTAATATAGTAAATTATACCTTTTTTCCAGTGTACAATGTGTAGCAACTTGTCAGGCTTAGCACTTCTCCATCATTCAAAATACTTTTTGTTAAATACTTTTGCAGATTACTCTTCTGATATGAATTTAGAATTCCTCCATATGGGTTTCATAGTCTAAGCCAGCAAATATTATGCAAATTAATATTAAAATATTCACTATTCACTGCTATCCATGTCTATCATTGCTATATCAGAGTGAACCAAAAAATATAATAAAATAATTCAGTTTTTACACCTGTCCCTCGTGCTGAGTGACACATCCTGCACACAAACCTACTTCTGCTCTCTACATGCAGTTCTTTCACACTTGGCATAATAAATCCATCAAACGTTTCATATGCTTATCATAAAATAATACGTCATCCGTTGTCTATTGTACGTGCCCATTATTTGGGTACCCCTTTTCCAACCATTTTCAAACGCTCGGTTTCAGTTTCCATATAATTTGATGTTTATCAAGCAGCAATTATATAATTTTCACAGTGAAAAATTATGAAAAAAGGAACGCTTGCATTTCTCTCATATCATTATAGATAATTTCTTCATTAGAAACCAAGCATTTGAGGGGAAACATTGAACAGAAACTGCTTTCGGCCTGTCAGAAATTGTGACAAGTCGCTATCGTAGCGTCTGTATCTAGGAAAAAGAGAAAAGAAAAACTATGACAGTTTTTCCAGCGAAAGAGGGAAGAATTGTTAACGTATTTGAGGGATTTTTAATTGCAAAGCTAAAAACAACAAGCGGCTTAGACAACTTTACAGTCAATGCGATTAGCAGCTGATGCGATTTTCATATTTTATATTTGTTGACTCGCGCAGCTTACAAATCACCAAAAATTCCAGCGAAACTTTGCGCAAACAAGTGAGTGAAGCAGAGAGAGAGGGGAAGAGGGAGAGGAGGCCAGAGAAGACAAAGAGACGAACCTGTTCTAATCGGATGCAGCACGGTTGCACTTGAAAGGATTTGCTCAACGCCATGTCCCAGTGACAGACTGACAAAAGCCCATTAAAGGATAAGCGAACCGCTGCCAGGCAGCCGCATAGTCAGGCAGCTGCTCAAATCCTCTTGCCACAATCCATAAAACGCATTCGCATCACGGTTTATTCTCGTTGTTTGTCCAGACCGCAAAAATGCTGAGCCCAGTTTTAAGTAGTTAGGAACGCATTGTAATGCCATTACGGGGTTGCCGTGACGAGACACCATTTTGCGTGGGCCGCGATTATCGATCAAAGCCGCAAAAACTGGGCACAGGTAACGCATCATACTTCGAATAGATAAAGCCATAAAGCGAACCCGTGTCACAGGTAAAGTCCGTCCCAACTGCAATACTCACTCATCATTCGATACCCTGCATATATATTAAAGTGCGCTAAGGGGCATATAATTTCTTATAAGGTAATATATCTTAATACCAATAAACAACTAATTAAAGTTCAAAAATTATCCGAAAAACATTTATAGTAAGAAATCGAGTTATTCATGCAACATATTGTCCAAATTTCCCAGTTAATATCAAATGGCTGCTGTTATTGTCACTAAAAACTTACTACAGGGTATCTCGTAGTCAAGTTCTCATATAGCACAGTCATCTCATCACTTCTTCTTCAGTTTTCCCTATATATTTTGACAAGTGCGTGTTTATTGTTATTATTATTGTACCTGTTGGACAATATTTCTGGCTGCGACCCTTACCAAAATGAAGAGATTTTCACAAGTTTCATACATACGGGCTTATGCCTAATGTCTTATATAATAATCAGGTTATGTAAACCCTCGAGCCAACCTCAATTAGCGTCTTTTCGGTTTACCGAAGCAATTTACGCTGGCCAAGCCAAGCTTCAAATGTTCCGTTCTTAAAGACACTGGTACACATTTTATATTATTTCGACTTTGCTTTGCATTCGCCATGCGCTCCAATTATTTTCTATTCGTATTTCGTTCTACAATACTCGCCCATCTGTTGGGGCAATTGTTCATTTAATTTGTTAATTATATTCGGTAAGTGTAACTAATGTCGTTCATTTGTGGTTTTAATGTCTGTGGTCTGAGAAATGCCTCCAAAAACTTTGCGTGGGTCAATGTCAAAGAAACTGCCGCAAGCTGGACTCAACTGTTTCCCTCCTCTCCCTCTCTCTGTCTAGGTTTGTTTATCTACACGCACCTGCTATATTCTTTCGGCCGTAATTGCCACGCTTTGTGGCATATAATCATTTAATTGTGCTAATCAAATTTTAGTGATATTTTGTTTGACTTTTGATTGCCACATTTAGCGGCAGGCAACAACACAAAATATAACAAAAGCTATCAAATATAGACGTTGGCAGTCCAATTATAATTTCCTATAGAAGAAAAGGAATATAATTCTCAGCAATTTGTGGTTGAAGCTATATTTTGATAACAGACAACAATTAGAAGAAAATTCGAAAATCAATCGAAATAAACTAACAAAAAATTACACATAAATAAAATTTTATAAAATATAAGAAAACATTTAAAAAATGAAATAACAATTTAAATATAAAAATCATATACTTTCTTCAAAGTAGTGTCAAACTAAATTCTTTGTTATCTTCCAAAGTTTTACAACTCTCCTATGTCAGCAAACAAATTAAGAGCTCTCAAAACTACGCCTCTTGCCAGTGAGCTGACTGACCTCATTACAAACATCTTTATGTAATATCTCTATATGATATCTCTGTCCAGTAACAACGAATCTATGGCTTCCAATTCAGAACTCAAAAATTAAGTTTAGTCACATTCTAAAGACACTCCGTGGTATAATTACCGCGAACCAGTGCACGTGATTAAGACCCCAGTCGAAATAACACAACCAACAACAACAACAACATCAACAAGAGAAATGCGACCGCACACAACAAGATTAAGCAGAAAAAGAAGAAGAAGAAGACGCAGTACATCGAGCGCATTAAAGGAGAAAAGAATCTCAGTGAAATTCCCAGGAAAGCACAAAAATCTCCGCACAAACAAAGTAAAAGATAAAGTCATAAATAAAATTGGAAGTGTGACCGTGTTGTTGGTTAAACTGAAACCATAAACCCGAACCCCCGCTCAAAAACACACACACACACACAGAAATATATAAATATACACATATATTTGTATGTATGTATGTAGGCAAGCAGTTTTGGCCCAATTCATTCACATAGTGCAGCACGCATCCTTTTTTGAGTGAAATGGCCCGAAATGGCTTGAAATGGGTTTTAGAGCCAGGAAGCATTTGATTATTTTTACGGCTCTTTGGGGCGGCCGCACGCTCCCAATTACAGGAAATAATTCGGTCAAGCAGAGGCGAAGTACAATAAAAAACCAAAAGGAAAATATATCCCACTGGCCGATAAGAGTGCGCAGATAAGGCGCGTAGCAAAGTGAAAAGATACGCAGCCTCTCATAGATAGCAATTGCGATAGTGAGTGAATGAGATGTGACCGTTTACCCCGGGCTCTGCGATGGGGTCACGTATGTCTGTCTGCTCTGAGAACTGCTCGACTGCTCGACTGCTTGGGCTGCTCGGGCTGCCCAAAAACATCGACGGACGTCCAAGCGTGAATGTCACGTAGCGAACGTTGTGCAATGCGCCCCGTGTAAATAAATAAAGTAGAGTGCGAGTAGAAGTGAAAGAGATCGCTTTCTCTCTCTCTCTCTCTGTCTATCTTTGCGCTACTCCAAGCCTGGACATTCACACGGCCAAATATATATCAACGATAATTTATGTGCGTGTCGACATGCGGGCACCGGGCTCCCAGTCAGAGTCACAATACCCAATTTCTGCTCGGCATCCCAGTTCCTGCTACCTGACGGTAGCTTGTGTATGCTTTGTTAACAATTTAATGGCATAAACATTATGATTTCTGTTATTTCAATAAAAGACAGCGACATACGACAGCGACACACAACATACGCCAGCACCAGCACCACCATCCATCCAACTATCATATGATGCACTACGAAAAATAACCAACTGCACTAGGAATTAGCTTAAGAAAACTTATAGAGAAATTTATGGAGTTTCAATTGCTAATTAGGAGAAAATTAATCCTGATGTAATTTATAATTTTAGAAATATTTTTACTTTAATACAATCATTTTCTTAGTTGCAGCTGAGTTGAAAATTCTCTCAGTGCAGCTTGTCTTATCAGCCAGTTTGTTGTCTCCTGCTCGTGGAACTGAGCGTGAGCGATGCGGCTCCAAGATAAAATCCATGCATTTGATGATGAACCACAGCAGCAGGCTGGAACCCAGCGAGCCGTTGAAATATTTATACGAGTGTTGGACGCACTGCGAAAATTATTATGCGTAACACGTTCGGTTTGTTGGCTTTTTCGGCGACGCCGGCAGCGACGTCGACTGCGACGCAAAAGCCCCCAGCAGGCGGTCAAAAATGTTAACAAGCGCAATTTGAACGCCTCACGGGCCAACCAAGAGCGAGAGACTAGCAGGGCGGGAGGTATCACGCTGCAGGCCCACTGAGACAACAGATACCGGTCCATTGCAGCATTTCGTTTCTGTTTTCTTTTCTTTTTTTTTTTTTTTGTTTTTTTTTTTTGTGAGTGTGCAATTGATTTTTGATGGCTGATAAATATATAGTTATGAATACGTTAACTGGCTCTGCGGCCCGCTGCACTTCGCTAGAAATGATTTTGGCCATCTTACTGCCATAATGATGTCGGCCAGCGCTTATCACTCAAACATCTGATGAGTTTTTAATTAATTTTTAAATTTCTGCTCTGAGTTGCCCGAATATTTTGATAATGGTTCATTGCTCTTATCTTTTTGTAAAAATATGATTTAATAATTGGCTAACTTTAGGTTTAATAAAGAAGAATTTAACTATAATGAATATAAAGTTAATATTTCACTATAATATATATATATAATGTTAAGTAATTTATGAATTTATGAATCAAACAGCTTTGTAATCCTTAAGCTCAACAAATATATCTATCAAAATATATCGATAAATTCATTATAAACAATTCACAAGATATATTTTTCTAACTATAAATCAACCAATTGGATTTCTAATGCAGGACACAGCCTCAGTCATTGATGACCTGATGAATATTAATTGGAAATTCTAATGGCCATGCAATAAGCTTCTCTAATTGAAACTAAATAAAAAAGGGAGAAATTTGGGATACATTTACAAGAAATACCTTTCTTAATTCCAAAAATCCAAAAACTCACAAAGCCTCTTCAAAACCCTTCACAACAAAATCGCTTTTTAATACTTTAATAATACTTGTTGATATTTTCGAAGCTGTTGAACTTCACCAAAGATCAGCATAAAACTAATTGAGGTGGACGATATTTTGATGTTAAAATAACATAAATGTGCCAAAAAAAAAAACATTTAAAAAATATTGACTGGGCCATTTCTGATTGCAGATTCCAACAGACAGTTAGATACGTTAAATACCAAATACTATACGAATTAAGTGGTTCGATAATCCTAAGCTTTACTGACTTAAACAAGCGTTAAGTAAATAGAAGAATCTTAACTGTTCACTCAATACTTTCAAGTTGTATGCTCGATAAATAATCGATAGACTCGTTAAGTACTCGAAATGCTTGTGCCAGAAACTGAAATACAACTTGCAATTAGTAGCTTCGGTGCACTCTGCTTGACCTGTGCCACTCAATTGCCGTAAATTAGCCACAAAAAGCGGAAATACGCCTCACTGCAAACGCAACAACACAAATTGCAATAGCAACGGCAAGAGCAACAGCAACATTGGCAAACACCATTAGCTCAACAGCATTGAAGTGCAATTGCAATTGGCGCGGCTGTCAACAACTTCAAGAATCGGACGTCTAATGGCAAATGACTTTGGCATCAATCGGTTTCGTTTGAGGTGTTAATTTGCCAGCGAATGAGCCAAACTTGTCAACATAAGAGCCAAAAAAAAAAAAAAATAAAAAAAATAAAATAAAAATGAGAAACTAAAATGAAAACTGGCTTGCAACTGGTTAGACTTAAAGATGTATCAAATTTATCATATTATTTCTAGCTGAAGCGGCTTGTGGACGAAGACTGGATAGATTGAGACATAACACGGTCGGTCTAGGCATCGGCCTTTCACAATGCTGGCCAATTTAATTACCACTTTAGAGCGATCAATTCCCCACTGGCTAGGGGCACACAAGGCTCATTTGAGATGCCGTCGACGATTCGTGTGCCTGGTCTAGGGCCTGGCAATAAAAGTGTCAAAAGTAACACTCGTGTTATATAAGACATCAACATTGCAGACGCGCCAGCAAGCCGAACAAGCAAATCCCTCAACTATTAAACACAACAGCAACAAAAGAGACGATCGTAGCGGCAGCTCCTGCGGGATTAGCCTCGAGCGGCCATAAAGCAGCATCAAATGCGAGAGACTCGAAGCGAGAGCTCAAAGCGGAATTGTAACTCCCTAACCAAGCCGGCAGACCGACCGGCAGTCATACAAAAGGGTTACGACTGCGATTATAAATAAATAACATTTCATCAATGCATCGAACCGAATGCGTCAATAACTTAAAGGATTAGGCAAACAAGAACTGGAACTGGAGCTGGAACTGGTAACCCCAATGGCGACTCCAACGCGCCAGTCTCTCGGCTTAAATCATAAAAAGAAGACCTTTTTCTGTGGAGTCTGCGAGAGAAAGAAACGCCCATTTGACGTCCACACAAAGCAAATCACACAATTTAATGGCTTTGTTGCTCGAATCAACTTCAACTCGGTTCGTTTTTTTTTTTGGTTTTTTCGAATACACTTTCAAGACAAAAAAATATTTTATAAAAATGTCAAATTACAACAAATCCTTAGATAGTTATACAAAGAAAAGGAAACACATTTTTATATTTTAGAAACATTTTCTATATATTTTTTACTACCTCTCTCTCTCTCTCTCTCTCTTTCTCCCACTATAGGGTATTTAGAGTTTCACATACTAAAACAAAGTTTTGATTTTTTTTTTGGTTTCTTTGCATTTCCGTTTGGCGTTTCTTAAGTCCAATTTATTTCAGCATTTAAAAGCCATAAAATATTTGTGGCTTAGGGCGCAACTGTCATAATTTAAATTCATTAAATTCATTCCAACAAAATGTCAAAGCAAAGTTTTTATTTATGCTCCGCCGGGGGGCAATTGCTTCCACGAACGGAACAACAATTAAAAAATGCTACTCAAGTAGTTTTCCAGCACTTGAAATCCAAGCAAAAGTTCGGGGAAATACCGTAAAGATGATACGATAGACCTTTGATTAGATGGCCATGAGATGAGCCAGGGCTCGGCCACGAACGGAGTCTGGGGCATGCAGGTAATGCCCAGCATATGCTCAATTTGTGCGTGCCCCTGGCCGTGGCATGAATGAAGCAATTTGTTTTGACTCAAATACTACGTGCGTCTGATTATATTTCTTGTTCTTCTACTTCTTCTTCAACATTTTGGGTAATCGTAATCGTGTAATCGTCATCGGGCATCTCACACGTTGCCTGGCCGAGAAAACGCACCGAAAATTAGTGGCCAATTGGTTCGGTTTGCTATGGCCGAGGAAAAAAAATTAGATTTATTTGGCATATGGCACAGATCTCTCTGGTAGCGATTAGAGCGCTTCCACTACGTGTGCCGCATACGTATTGCCCGCTCATTCATTCATAATGCGACACGGTCTGGCTGCGAGTCCATGAAATGGGATTTATTTTAATACTTGCATGCGTTTACCACTTGTTAAGTGAATATGCCATTAATTTGCCAACCAAACTTGCCGTGCAATAAATAAACATCAACTGCACATCAATTGCAAGCCCCAATAACATTAAGGCTGAGCTTAATGTCAAAAGTTGCGCAGGTCTCAGTGAAATGTGAGTTTAGGTGTGTTTGAAAACTTTATTAGAACTGAATGAATGTAAATTGAAAAACGATTCTTGATATATTTAATGATTTTTTTAGCTTTCATAAGAGCAGAGCATGCCGAAGCTTAGCTATGTCAAATAATGTAGAGGCCGAGACTAAATATTATAAATAATATTCATTTCTTTTTAAATATCTAAATATTGAAGTTGTCCGTTTTTAATCTATTGTTTAGTCTTATCATACACCGACTTTGTCGAGCCTAGCAACGAGGCTACGTTTAGCATTTTAATGTAAGCGCAGCGATTGGGCCTACAGACTTATGTATTTCAAAGAGATTGCGGTTTGTTTTGCCATTATTTTTTCTCTATCTTTTACATGCTGCTTTCGCTCTCACAGCGCATCGACTTGAACATTCTTAGTTCATCGTTTGATTATTGTAGCTTTTGTAGCTCCTCAAAGAAACCACATTATTTACGTACATATAGTACTGAACAGCGCGACAGTTAGAGACAATGGATCGCATAAGTTTTGTATTTTAGAGTCCCGAGTAAGTTTGCATTAGCTTAAAAATTTTTGAATATAACTTTACCGATAGAATGTTGCGATCTTACAGCAACTATATTTCTTCATATATCAAGACCGCATAATTAAAGGGACATTCTGTTGAAAGAGATCAACATTGACTCACTTGCAACATTTATGGATCTTAGCTCTATGCAGAATATACTTTTTCGATTTTGACTTACCAAGTGGTCCGCGCTCCTGATGTATGATTGATTGTGTAGATCAGTCGATTGACAGCTCTAACAATGAAATGGATGATATATTTATTGCCGAGTTGACAATCGGGTCGATCTGTAAGGAAAAGTTATATTGTTTATGATAAGATGATATTAATTTTCAACTTTTAAGGTTTTAGCTTAAATGCATCATAACTGAAAAAGTTTTTGTCGTAAAAGAGGGAAAAAGAAAAAGATAGATAGATAGAGAGACAGAGAAAGCCAGAGAAATGCCTACAATGCTCTGCGCCCAAGAAGTTGACAAAGAAGAGTATATATCTGAAGCTACAACTTTCTAGCTACAATTCATAAAGACAGATAACCGAATATACTCTTTTCATTTCATAAACGCCTAATTAAATAAGGAAATGGTTATAATTATCATAAAGAAACGGAATAGTTTTCTTTACAAACCCCGCATTAATGGCCTTACACTTGCCAGCTTCAGAAACATATATTTAGTTATAAACATCATGTTTTATTAGATGCATTAATATAAGAGTCAATCAGTGCTGGAAAACTGACATGTTCTTCACATATTTGCTGCTTTTATGACTTGTGACAGCTGCCAATTTTCAAATGGTATCTACCAGGGCTCACGCACACACACACAAATACACCCACACACACACACATACACACACACACACACACACACACCGAGTTCCCAGACATCACACATTAATGCGCAAGTAAAAGGCAAAAGACACATTTTTAAGCGAGTGGGAATGAAGCTGCTGTAAGTGATGGACTATGAGATACTCTATAGAAACTCTATTTGAATATATATGTAAGTGAGCTAAAAAAATAAATTTAAAATACAAAAAATTTGATTTATTTTCATAAATCAAGACTTTCTATATGTCCAATATCTGCTGATATCAGTCGATGTAAAAGTAACTATTTATACAGGGTATTTAATTAACGGCAATTGCACTTGCAGCTGTCCGTCAGAACTTTGACTGAACTTAATTTACAATCGCGCAAAATAAGAGCAAGACAACGACATTTATTCATTTGGAGCAAACACCTGCAAAAGCCGCCGCCACCTACCTGTCTGTGTGATGCAGTGTGGTGTGGTGGCTTGGCTTGGCTTGGCGAGGCGTAGCGTGGCGTGGCGTGGCGTTGGTTGCATACCATATTGAAATGCAGCAGCGTGTATGATTTTTGATTTATGATCTGTCACAAAAATAGCCAAGCTGCTACTCCCTGCTCTAGTATAGGTGCGCCGGTAAAAAGTCTATACAGAAATGCGTGCAATGCAAAAATGCGAAAGAGAAAAAGAAAATATGTATCTGTATTTGTATCTGGGATATAATGAAAGCCACTGAAGAAGGATGGCAGTAAAAGATATTTACGATGCCCATAGCGCGTCCAAGCCAAAGTTATGCACAAAACTTTCTATAGAACTCAAGTTGAGGTTCTGGGGAGCTTCTCAGTTTTTCTTTTTTTTTTTTTTTTTGCTTGCTTGCCTGCTGCCTGCTATCTTAACACGATCAAAGCCAGCCACAACAACAGAAGCAATCAATTTTCGTTGTTGTGATAGCCGCGGGTAGTCAGACAGCACCGGATCCAGACCAAACTACAGCATACATACACATATCCAATGCGAAAAGCTGCTGGCGATGGGGCTGCTTAATAAATATGATAATGCCTGGAACGGCGAGGCGCGACAGAGCCCAAAACAGGCTGCTCTACTAATTAATGTAACAACTACATGGGCAGTCGTAACTGAGCCGCCGCCTAGCTCTGGCCAACATCCTTCTTTGGCATATTTCTGTCTCTGGCTTAACCCTAATAATAATAAATAGTGTCAGGATTAATTGAATCGTTCGCACTTTGCACGTTTCGCGCCGTTTCCCAAACGTGTCACACACGCTGCGACGACAAATGATATATCGCTCCTATTCAGCTATGCAATTTATTATACAATTATTTATGCCAAGCTTCACTCCGCAGCCCTATGGAACGACAACAACTACAAGTTGCTGCCCAACAACATGGCAGCGGCCACCATTTTATAGTTCATTAATGTGGCATGATTTACGCACAAATGCCAAAGCAGCCAATGCAAAAATAAATGTATAAAAAATTGTCAAGCAGCAGCAGAAGTCGGATATGAGACTCTAGATATACATTCATTAGAATAACAGTCTCTTAGATAAGACAGATTGAAGAGATAAAGATGCTGATAAACATCTGAGAGCTGAGAATTGAATTGAATAAATCAAATCTGTCGTCTATATATAAATGGAAAAATATGCTACTATATACGGCATTAAATTTACGAACCAGGTATGCTTTCTAAAATATAAAATTCTCTTAAAATTATATTTTTAAGCTTTAATTGAGTGTTTATAAAACAATTTCAAGCTTAGTACAAAACATTTTGTCAGCTGTGCTCAACATGTTTTTATTTTATTATCATTTATATATATTCCTTGATTATTAAAAAAATAGTTGAAATGAGAGCTGAACAGATTGAAAAGTTAAGTATTCTGATCAGAGATCCAAGCTCTTGAAAACAACTATAGCTGTTCATAAGTTCAGATAATGTTTGTGTATATATAAATTCAATATAGTCTCTCTATAGATATCTACAAATAAGTAGAGAAGAATATAATATAAGATATATAAATTTTAAAAAAATATATATACATATATTCATAATATATACGTAATATTCTTCTATTTTCATATAGTTTACATAATTCTGCTGCAGTGATATTCTTCAATTTTGATACAGTTTACATGTGCATAGCTTTTTGGTTTCAGTATAAGATATTTTTGCATCTGTGGCAAATTTTTAATTTTATGACTAAAGTCTTAAAATTGGTAAAAGGCAAATGCTTAGTCAGGGGCAGCATCATAATTCATATGTCACGTGTTACCGTTAAGCTTTAAATGCGCTTTAAACAACGTAAGCCAAATGAACGAAATAAACGTATGGTAAGGTATTTAAAACAAAGTGCTAAGTGTGCGTGTGTGTGTGTGAGTGTGTGCGTGTGTTAACCTGGGCCAAACGAGGCACTCAGCGAGCTGCCTGCTCAGCTGATTGCTGCATCGAATTGTTGAGCGAAATGGAAGTGAAATCCGCTGAGACCAAAGACCAGATATAGTGAGTCAGTAGGGGAGCGGGCATGGGGCATGGGGCATGGGTAGGGGGGGCTTGGGTAAGAGGGGCACAGCACAGCATATGTGAAAATAATCGCAAGCCGGCGCATAAATAATGGACTCAAGTGTCAAAGGGGCATATCATCAATTTGTTCATTTGGCGGCCTACCCCACAACTACAACCCCATAGCACGCACACACACACACACACACACACACACACTCGCCCCTTTAGCCATGCATATTTATTTCAAAAATAAAACTGAACAATGCGCTGGCATTGAAGAAGTAGCCAGAGCTCCAGAGTTTCGGTCTTTTTTCCAAACAAATTCGCTGAGTGCTTAAGTGCTTCCGAAAGTGAAACAAATCTGTGACATGTGTTTCAGTTTTGCTGCCTCCTTCCCGCTTTGTCTCTCTTTCTCTCTCTCTCTCTCTCTCTCTCTCTCTGTCTCTCTCTCTTTTACACTCTCTCTATGCCTGTAGTAAATTTGCCTAAAGTGCCAGCAGAAAAACGAGAACTGCACCAGCTACCGAAAACTGTGACTGAAATGCAAAGAAAAATGTGCCTGACGCTTTCCTCACTGCGTGCCCCACTCCCCCCCCCCCCCCACCCACCAGCTCTTACACCTCTCGCAACTTTGTTGCATTTTAATTCAGTGCTTTCTTTCTTTCTTTTGCTCGCGTCTTTTACAACGCGTTTGGTTTTTTTAAGCGGATTTTCAGCGCTGCTTTCCAAACGGAAAAAAATCCCCAAAATTGGCTAAGAAATATTGTCGCAGCCAGAGACAGAGAGCAACAGAAACAAATGCTGTTACCAGGGCTACGCAGTGAATGGAGAGTATAAAACAAGGCACCACTCTCTCTCTCTCTCTCTCACTCACTCTCTCTGTCTCTTTCACTCTTACTCTGTGCTTTTTACTGGGCGCGTAATTTATGTGAGCTGCTTAGGGAGCGCATTCACGGCATGATATGTGGGTTGCACCCACAAGTTGAATGCATGCTGCGGGCCAGTGCAAATTAAGCCGAGCTAAAAAGTTTGAATAAAGAGTATCTTTAAGAAAGCTGTTCACATGACAGAGCTGATGTCTAGCTTACGAAATATCTATCGTTTATCTACACACAAACAATAAGAGAAGAGGGGCAGTTCATTTGCAGACTTCTTCTTCACTCCTTTACCAAATGAAACTCTTTTTGGACCGTCAATGAGTATTAGATTCTTATTTGCTTAATCTAAAATGTCTACAATATATTTTTTGCATATATATATTTAATTTTGAAAGCTATAAAAATATATAAAAAAGTTTATTCAGATACTTTCTATATAAATATACATATATTTTTTTTATTATAATCAGTAATACATTTGCTTAGCCTTCAGTTAGTCTATAAATATATTATTTCAGTTGAGACTCTTCCGAATGCTGTCTTCGTGGCTCACATTGCTTAACTGATCCTCAGCAGCACAATGACGCCGTTCAAAAATGGTTAGAGACGTGGTTAGAGCTCGTGGTAAAAAAAAAGATAGACGAACAAATAAAAGGTCAACACATGGAGAAAAGAAAAAAAGAACAACAAAAAAGCAGAAGCTGCTGCAATAACAAACAAGGCCAAACAATGTGCTGGCCAAAACAAATGCCAAGAAGGGGGCTTAATGCCACAAATTGAGCAATTCTTGGCATATGCATGGCCCATATCCTTGCTGGCTCTATCGCTGCGCTGTCTGCTAATGCAGCCATTTGAAAACTAATGAGAAAAAACCCAGGCGGCAGTCAGAAATCCGCTTACAGTGATGAAAGAGCGAGCGAGCGAGCGAGACAGATGAGGAGGAGCTGCAACGAGCTGACGACGAGCTGAAAAAGGAGCACTAGCAGCAGCCACTGCTGCAGCAGGCGAGTGCAAATGAATGCGCATTTAAAATTAAGCCATAATCCTTTTACAATTGATGCTGTGCAGTCAGCCAGATACCTGTATGCCACACACACACACACACACACACACACACACACACACATACACACATGTCCTTGCAAGGACAACACACAGCAACTGCCAAGCTGTTATTCTTGTTCTTTTTTTTCCATTTTGGGCTAAAGCAATATGTTTGTGTTGTGACCGGGCTTAGCCAGCGCAACTAGGTGTGAGGGCATATGGTTTTCTTTGCCCCTTTTGATCCCTTCTAATATATTGAAATAATACTCAGCAGACAACAGATCAGATCGGAAGGCAAACTCTCTATTAACATTGCTATAATTTATGGGCAGATAAATCCTATTCAAATATATATATATGTACGTCTATAGTAAGAGATTGGAAAACTTGAGAAACAGCAGTCGAGTGGAGAATTTATAAATTGAAGTAGCCCGATTGAATATGCTTATGACTATGCCATCAATATAAATAAAATAAAAAGAAATAAAATTTGATCAGCCTTTAGTCATATTCTGAATTTTTTTTTGGATTATCGCAGACCCAATGATGGCTGTTTCAATTTTGCAATTAAGTTAAGTATTTGAACATAGTACATAAATTTGGTGGTCGAATGGTTGTGACAAAATCGATTTGGGTCGCTCTGTCGGCTTCGTTTGGGGGGTTCATTGTTGGCGTATCACTTGGATGGTCAGGCCCTATTGAGAATACAAAGTACATCGGTGCGACGTACATATTCACGCCGAGTATGGTGCACTGGGTTTTCATATGCTCAATTATTGCAGTGGGTGCCGCCTTGATGTGCATACCAGCTGGCCAATTGATCGCCACGTTTGGCAGAAAACCGATCATGATGGGAATGGTGGTGCCGTGCCTACTCGGCTGGGGTCTGGTCATTGGCGCACGCCACTTGAGCATGATGTATATTGGTCGATTTTTGATTGGAATGGGTAACGGCGGCATCAGCGTAGCCGTTAATATCTACAACACTGAGGTGGCCGAGCTGAATATTCGCGGAATGTTGGGGTGTTTCTTTCATTTTATGCTAGTCCACGGCATTCTGTATGCCTACATTGTCGACTCATCGAATCATTTTCAAGCGTACAACATTGCATGCGGCCTGCTACCAGTACTTTATGCTTTAATACTCATATGGGTGCCCGAATCGCCGGTGTATCTTATACAACAGGACAATGCCGAAAAAGCTGAGGCCATCTTGAAATGGCTACGTGGCGCCGAAGCAAATATTGAAAGCGAAATGATGGACATAAGGACAACAAGCATAACGACCAATTACAACATCAAAAAGGCACTGTATGAAAAGGCCACATTCAAAGGCCTGCTCGTTGCGATCGGATTGATGCTATTTCAACAATTTTCTGGCATAAATGCCTACATCTTTTATTTGAAAAACATTTTCAAGGAAGATCGCTTCAAAGGATCCACATACATATATATGATAAGCTTTGGCGTTATCCAACTAATTACCACATATGTTACAACAATTATCATCGAAAAAAGGGGACGCAAAATATGGCTATTTGCCTCGGCCCTTGTCATGCTCTTGGCATCGATTCTAATGGCGCTGCATTTTCTATTTCTAAGGGAAACCGATACGCAGGGGGTAGCAGTTGCTGGCATAATATTGATTGGCATTGGACACTCGTTGGGCTTCGGGCCCCTAGCCTGGGTAGTTATGGCCGAGCTCTTTGAGGAGAGAGTGAAGCCCATTTGTAGTGCAATTGTTTCAACATGTTCCTGGATCTTTACGTTTACGGTAACAGCCATATTTCCATTTGTCATCAACGGGGATGGTCCAGCTCTCATGTTTGCAATATTTGGGCTTTTTTCTTGTGGTGCGTGTATTTTCATTATCACTTACATACCGGAAACACAAAATAAAACTTTGCGGCAAATTCATCGTACACTATCATAGACGACATTTCTCATATTTTTGTATATCCTGAAGCCGTTAAAAATGGGAATTCTGCATATTTTGGATTTTGGATACCTTTCCATTTCCTCCTACAAATTCCTGCAAATGTATTGCACGTTCTAGAGGCATTTAAAGTCTGGTGAATATCATATTGTATTAGCAAGTAATGTGTATGCTTTAAAAGAATCTCCGAATGATTGTAATATTAGATCTACGCAGGGTTCATGTTATCTTCTAGTCGAACAGTTTCAATTAGATCACTCTAACTTCTTCTATTTGGATGATGACGGAAGCTGTTGAGAAATAATATCAATCAGCCCATTATCCCTAAAATCTATGCCTCACTTGGATGCTAATCAGACTGAGTTGCCTTTCCGCTACCAACTTCCCAAGAAGGGCTTGTTCCGTTTCACAACTAATCAAATCCTTAACACGAGCATAACGAGCGCCTTCTAATATTATTGTAGCTGTAGCATGTCTCTGTTGCATCTATGCCAGTTTAACATTCTGGAAGCCTAGTGGTCTCCCGCTCAACTGATCTGGCAATACTAATCCCCCTCGAAGCTTACATGTTTCAGCTCTTGGCACAGTCCATTAGCGCGTGCAGCTGATGCAATGTCTGTGGGTGAGGCGACTTTACACAAGACCAAATAGTAGCGATTGAAAATCTAAAAGCGTTGCCAATTTCTGAATTTGTATCTCCGACAAAAGTTAACACATTGTAGAAAATCAAATAAGAAATTCGTTACACTCAAATGCACGCAACGACGCACTTAATTTCAAACAGGATTTACGAGGTTGACAGACATTTAACGTGCCGGGGGAGACAGAGCGCAGCGAGTTTAGTGTAGGGAACACACACATACACCACGACTCGCAGTCTGATGTTGGGCTGGCTTGGTCTTTGGTCTGGCTGTTGCGCTTGCGCTTGCGCAGCGGAAACTTCGAAAAGAGCAAATCGCTTGTGACGAAACGGAATTTTCAACGCTCGGCAACGAACCGAATAGATGCAAAAACTACTAATGAAATGTCCTTTGAGCTCTTTGAACTCACAACAAGAAAACAAATGCGAACGGCTTCCTTGCCCAGCAGCATCTGACAGCCTGCCTAGCAGCGTCTTAAGAGTGTGTATGTGTGTGTGGCATATCGAATGGTTCAAACAGAGAAAGAGAGAGAGAGAGAGAGAGAGAGAGAGAGAGAGAGAGAGAGAGAGAAGAGGGAGGGAAAAATGGTTCGCTTCATTGAATTTGGCTATGGCAAGCAGAGAGTTGGCATGTTCCGTAATTTGTTGCATGCAATGCGTTGCAATTTGCTGGCCCAGCCCTCGTCCGCCTTGCAACAACAACCTCAAGTGCCATGGCTCTGGCATTAATATTCAATTTTCTGAGTGTACTTAGTGCAGCTTAGATGCGATTCAACTGCATCTGCCCCAATTAGTTGCAATTGTTGCAATTCGCCACGGGCTCAAGTGCCAGCCAGCAAATCCTAATGCAGCAACAACAGCTCACAGCATCTGCTTCTTGTTTCAGCTATTAGCTCAATTATACGAATACTCAAATATTGCATCAACCGTTCATGCAACATGATAAATTGGTTACCTAAGTGACGGACATGAGAGTAAGCCAGCATAGCATGACTTTAGAGCAACTGCACTACAAAGTAAAGCTTTGAAAATTATGCAATTATAATATTATTGAAGCAGAATATGAAGATAGATTGTAACTACATAAGGTAAACCATTATTTCCTAATATTTAAACATACATATTTCTCAAGAAAGTTTTACTGAAGTCTTAAAAGCATGGAATATTCCAAGATTTTTAGAGCTTGAGCTATAAACAGTTTAACTTTAGCTCACGCATTGCAAACTTTGAGTGTTCTGGACGAAGTAAAGCTAAACTGCTTTGATTCCATTAAGTTGACTGTGATTGCAGTTCTGAAACCGAATCTAGCAAATCAAACTACTTTGAAATAATATTGAAGTATTACACATTAACAAGCTTGATATGACCTCAGTAAAACTCAAAGATTTTAGATCTTAAGAGCTACTTGAGCACTTTATGCATATAATTCCAATAGTATTGCATGTGAAGAAGACGTTTTTTCGCCTGAATCGACAGACGAACAGCTGTGAAGGGTTCGCTCTGCGCATTGCAACTGGGGAATATTCTGGAAATGTGCTTTTGTTTTTGTTTTTGACAGGCAGCTGTTTTGCACCTGAGCCAAACCGCAAGATGCGTAAACAACAGTTAGTTGTATTTAATTGATAAACAAAGCAGACGCAGCAGCAGCAGGAGCAACAGCAGCAGAAGCGGGAACAACTGCAGTAGCAACAGCAGCAGCAGCAGAAGTGCAGCACAACACAGCACGAGCCTGTCACAAGACAGAGGGCACGAGACCCTGAAGGCTATTTGACGCAGCTTGAAACTCATTTGGACCAAAATATTTGCAACGTATGAGCTGCAGATTGCCGATTGTGAAATGCATTTCCATGAAGCAGCAGTGCAGACAAAGGGCTCAGCCAAGGGACTACCGAAACGGCAGCAACAGCAGCCTTGAAATTGCATTTTATGACTGGACATTAAGAGGGACCAGTTGCAACTGCAATGTCCAGCAGCAACGGCAGCAAGCGTGCCAAATCAAGCGACCCATGCGAAGTTGACATTTTCCAAGCTACTAACTAGTCAACAGCTCAGGGGCACGGCTGCTGTCCTTTGCTTGCCTTTGCAACGCGCATGCGTGGCCAATCGCAATACGTGTGTCCAGTTTTTGGCGGCGGGCATGCTGCACGCGCCTTTAGTCACACTAAATTATGACAGGATGAGTGCAACTGCAGCAAAGCAACTGGCAGCACCTTGAGCAGGCCATTTAGTACACCCACCTGGTAGCCCATTATCCATTATCCTTTAGCAACAAAAAGCGTGCCTAACGCGTTGCCAGCTAGACAAATGTCACATGTACACATGCATACACATACATATACATATACATACATATCTATTTCAGTCAATTGTTAATCTCAGCCAAGGAAATCAAAGACAGAGCGGCCGAGAGATAAAAGAAAATAATATCAGAAAGTACAAGAAGCAGAATAGATGGAAAGAGAGACGAAAGGGAGAAGCGAGAAAAAAGATATAATCGGAATAAAGTTGGTTGTTAAATATATATATGTATACATAAATAAATATATAAAAAGAAGTATGAAACATATAATGTTTTCGTCGAAAAATATAAAATATGGCAAATGATTTACTATAGCAACTATAAAATTATGGCTTTCAAATAATAAATTAAGAATTACACGAATATATAATTAAGAAAATAAAATAAACAAATAATTACAAAAAATCGTTTGTTTCTAAGGATATTTGTACAAAAAATACATATATATAATTATATATATTGTAATTCATTTTATGTAAAAAAATATTGAATTAAAGTAAGTTATATGATTAATTCCATGTAGCTGGCGGGGAAAAAATCATTTGTAGCTTATATAATCCATCATTAAAACCTAAATCTATTGAAAGTGGAAAATCAGGGTATATTGGTTGTGTTAAAATGTATGTGACATGCGGAAGGAGGTCTGGCAAACCCCAAAAAATTTATAAACTCTTGATTAAGCAGACGAACTGAAATGATTTAGATGTTCGACATGTTCGACTGTCTATCTGAGTGTCGGTCTGGCCATAAGAACTTGAGATTTATATATACATATATATTCCTATATATCATACCCAATCAATTTAACAAGTATCAGATCACAGTGTATGAATTCACTTCGCATTTTGAGCGTAGTTTTGATATCAGAAAAGCTGGACACAGCAAATTTGTTGTAGACGTTCATGTCATGAATACATAAATTCGCATTCAAACGTATTTCAAATACTAGTGACTTGTACGTCTCCAAATATACACATATGAATAACATTATCCCGCGCTGAAAACTTGATTAAAGAAGAAAAGTTAGTCAACAATTGAGTTGTTATAAACGCAGCTCCGAAGACTGCACAGTAAAAAGTTTGATATGCTTGTATAAAAGAGACGTAGAATAATTGGAATGGCAATTCGTCACAAGCTTAAGGTACCTCCTAGTTGGGCACTCCTAGACTAGAGCACTCTAATGTACTAAATATATTATATAAATATATATATATATATATATATATATATATATATATATATATATATATATATATATATATATATATATATATATATATATATATATATATATATATATATATATATATATATATATATATATATATATGATTTCTCCGTTTACTGTTATCATTTTTATTAATTACAAAAAAAAGGCCTAATTGCGCAGAGAGCGTGCAAGGCAGGGAAGGGTCTGTTCAGCATCGGCATCAGCTGTTGTTGGGTTATGCCTTGAGCCTTTGAGGCTTTCGGCTCGGTTGCTGCTTTTGCTTTAGCTTTAGCTTCGGCTTTTTTTTTTTGGCGTTCATTGCCGCATTGCCACATTGACGCGTTCACACCTTGATGCCTGTTGGGACCAGGGCCCGAAGCGGCATTTACAAACAAGTTTCTCAAATATATATGTATATATATATATATATATAAATATACATGTATATAATGTTTTTTTTTTAATATATATACATTTTAATATAAAAACTGCGGCTATTTAAGCGGTGCACGCCCCAAAAATAAGAAGCCCAGTGCAACAGGCTTGTTGCCAGCTGCTGGCTTGTGAAGCAGATTAAGGGCAAGCGATGAATCGCTTTGAGTGTTATATAAGTCCACCTGCTTTGTGGCTTTGTGTTATCATTCATAATTTTGCACGCTTGTGATTTTATTGCCATGAAATTGCCAATAATTACGAGCAAAACGAGCCGCAGATTCTTACACAGATTCCATTTAAGGGCATATTAGCTTTAATCTGCAGTGCTCATTATGCTGCAGTTGGGACACTGTAGCGAAAACTTTGTTGCAACTTTAATTTGGCTGCGAAATGAAGCAACTTTGTCGACGACTTTGCTTCATGCTTTTTCGCATTCTGGTTCTGATTCTGATGCAGATTCAGTTTCAGATTCAGTTTCTGTTTCTGATTCTGATTCTGCTTTTTGCCATCGGCTTTCGCTGTGTTTGGCACAAATTGGCTTAAGCCCGCGGAAAACGTTTTTCATCAGACTATGGCAAAAAGTTTTCCGGCACTTTTGTCACAAGTTTTGCCAACTCTTCCTTTGCCTCTCTATCCCAGCCAACTTCGGCCCAACTCTCGCCCACTTTGGCTCTGTGCGTGCGTAATTGCATTGCATGTTGCGCTGCATTAAACATTTCATAATTTCATTTGCTTGCTTTTGTCATTGGCTTACGTTTGTTATTTGGCAGTTTTCCACAAAAGTTTTTCATCACTCGCGTGTTTTCATAAGCTGTCCACAAAGAAAATATGAAAAAAGCAAGCCTTCAGTAACGATTTGCATATCATTTCTGTCTTTTTGTTTATTTTGCCTGTAAACACAGGAAAAGGATTGTATATAATTATTGTCTGCAGATTTAAGTGTAGTTAGTGTTGCCTGGATTAATTTTCCCTTTAACTGTAAACTTTTTAAATATTCGCTTATCCCTAAACACATTTCGTACAACTGCAACTATAAACTAGTTCAAGCTCATCTATTCAAAATAATATTCCATTAAGCTCTAATAACTATCAAACTGAACTCAAGTATTCTTGTTAAGCTTCTAGAAATGCCCTCGAGTCGTTTCGACTGCCCACTTTCTTCTGGCCGCCGCCACTTGAGCTTCAACGTGGGAACTAAACAGCGCTCAATCGTTGCAATATCTATGCGATTGTTCTGGCTGTCAAAATATTGAAGGCAAGCCGAACTGAAGAGAATCTCGTTTCAAATGTGCCGCATTCCGAAACACAAATTCGCAAACTCATCATCATCATCAAAATTGAGAAGCGTAGAGAAGGGCGTCAATATCAGAAAATAGATAAAACAGAAGCCGAAAAAAGAAATGTAACACAAAAAAAAAAAAAAACAAACTCAAACACACACAGACAACTTCCCACCTTTCTTAACTAATTTGCCAAGGTTGAACGATGCGAGAACAATGTGGCCAAATGTTAATGTCTTCTAATTGCTACAAGCCACACACACACACACGCAGAGAGTGAGTGAGAAAAAGAGAAAGAGAGAGAGAGAGAGAGAGAGGGAAGTTAGGCGGCAACTCTTATATGTCACCTTAATACGATTCCCAAGTTCGTGCACACAAAAACTTGTCAACTCGTCATCGTTTTTGGCTTTGCGTGTGGCACAAAACTCCACAAAACTCAACTGCCTACTGTTTGGTTTCTGTAGCCTGGACAATAATGCTGTGTCGGCATCTTGGGAAAAATGTCGCACACGTCGTTGCCGTTGCCGTTGCCGTTGTCATTGCCATTGTCATTGCCAATGCTATTGTCATTGTCTCATAGAGTTTGTCATATACTCTGCACTCATTGTCACCTGAGCATTTGGTCTACTCTCAAGTCACTTAGACGCACTGGCCGCCGCCTTTTGATCGCATCCTATCCCACATCTTTGCTTGCTTTGCCGCTCGATTTGCTTTCATTCGAAACTCATTTGGCTGCACTTGCGCATCCCTAAAGTGTTTTGCCAGCAACAATTTAGCCCTCGCTTAGGTGGGCCCGTCGCATCTCCTACAAACACACATTGTACTCACATTGTTCGACTTTGCGCAATTGTTTGCGCTCAATTGCCAAAAATTGTTTGAAGCCTTCCGTCGTTGCTTTAAGGCGCTCAGCATGCCCAGCCGGCTTGCCTGCCTGCCTATCAATTTTTTTTTTTTAGCATTTGCCACTGATTGCTGGGTTTGTGTGCGGTCCTTGGCTGGGAATCGCTGCAGCTCAGAAAACATTGCATTTTCGGCATCGACTTTGCATACACTTAAAATGATGTGTGCTCTACTCCACGCCGCCAACGTGGCTGGCCAGCTGACTAGACCAGCCACCAGCCACCAGCCGCACAGTGACACAGAGAGAAACAGCTAATCGAAATTGTGATGAAAAAACTTAAGTTTTTTGATTGAAATTGTTTACTTCAGATATTTATTTACTTATTAATGGGTTTATTGCATACTCAAGTTGCCTTATATATATTACTCGAGCCTATGAAATCTACTATATATATTTAAGTATATTTATTAGGAGCAAAAATAAATATAATTATTATTTTTAATAAAAATGTCAGAGGGACATTTAAAAATTTAAATTTATTTCAACTGCAAGTATTGAAGATACATTTATAAACATATCTATAACTATGTGCGTGACTGTACTCTTCTTGGTGACCAGAATCTAAATGTGAGAAGAGGAGATTGAAAGGCGCACTACCAGATACAGTAATAGACTGACTACGCGCCACAGTAAGCTCTCGCGAAGCTTTTTTCTAGCCAGCCCTTTGAGGTGATAGAAAAGGATGACTTTTGCCAAAACGATTGGTCAAGTTTAAAGTCCAACTTCCAATATGAAAATATTGTAATAGTTATTGTAATCGTAATATAAGTTTAAGTTTTTATAATATATTACGTATACTAACCAGATATGATAAAGATGAAGCTTATAAGACATTATGGCAAAACTTGTCGACCCTCTATATGAGCGATAATATTTTGAGCTTATGAGCTCTAATCAGCTTTGTCACAGCGGTAAATGAACTATATCTATACTGTAGATAATAATATATATTTCTTACTTCCCTTAAGATCCTATTGAGGTCATCTGCATATATATATTCTCTATTTGTATTCATATATTCTATATATACTTATTGTCAAATTAACAATACAAACATAATTCCTATTCTCATTCCATTTCGATATTCAAACTCTAATTAATTTCAGCCATAAACAATTATGCTTTGCACCACTGTACAACGTACACACACACACACACACTCGCTCGCTAGCAGGCACGCACGCACTTTGTGCCACTGTTGCTGCAGCTGAAGCTGAACTGTTTTGCATGATTGACTGTTTGACATAATGAAACGCATGCAGAAACAAGCAGGCGAGGCGTAGCGAACCAACAGCAGGCAGAGGCCAAGTAACCAGATTTTGGATGCCCACGCAGAGTTGTTGCATTTGTAGTAGTAGTAGTAGTAATCATTGTTGTTGTTGTTATAGTTGTTGTTGTCGTTGTTGTCGTTGTTGTTGTTGTTGATACTAATCAAGTGCATTGCTGCTTGGACTAGTGGGTGGCAATCTGTCATTCAGCTGGTTGCCGTATTGTGGTTTTTGCCAGCTGATTTTCTTTTATCAACGTTGAAACAGACGGCAGTCTATGATTGCAAACGTTCAGCGTTGTCGTTGTTGTTGTTGCTGCTGCTGCTGCTGCTGCTGCTGTTGGATCTTCTAATCAGTTAGTGCACAGTGCACAAGGCAGAAAGTTGGTCAGCAGTCGGTCAGGGCGGCTAATGAAAATGAAAATCTGTGTCAATGTGCATTGTTTGCATATCGAACAGAACTTGGTACCAAAAATTGTGTTTGACTACAGTTGAAGTTCGAGTTCGAGTTCAAGTTGTGTGGATGGGGGGATTGTGTCAACAGCAAAGAACGCTTTTTGGAGATTTCTTTTGTTTAGCATAGAAATTAACTGGCGACACGCTCCGGTGTTGGGTGGGCTGATGATTGCTGCTCAGGTGTAGGCAGCAGTGTCTCCCCCACTTGAATCACACAACACTTCAAAGAGCATATGACAAGCATTTTTCGTTGATGTTGTTGTTGTTGTTGTTGTTGTTGTTTTCTGTCACTTCAAATGGCTGCTGGACGGCGCATATACTCGTTTATGTGTGTGGGCTGCTCAAAAGCCAGTTCCAGTTCGAGTTCGCGACGAGACTATTAAAGACAAACGCCCACTGTTTCGCCAGGTCTTGAGGTCTTCAGAGCAAGTCGCATGTGACTGACGTGCATTTTTCTTCTTGAATTTCGACTGACACTGAAGTGATGAAAGTGTTTCACAATCAACTAAGACACTGCAGGCGGCAGGCGGCAGCATCACAGGCAGGTCACAGCGCAGCCACAAGTTGAACGACCAGAGAACACCCAGCAATCAAAAACTATGCAATTTGCTGAATTCTGAAGTTTAGAATATTTAAAGACTTGAATTCAAATGGATTTTGAGACAGACATGACTAGAATGATGCTTTTAGGTAAATTGCAGGTGACAAGATTATACCCGTCTGTAGAGTACAGGGTAGAGTGTACCAGCAGCCAGACACATATACACACATACACAGCTGAGACACCCATGCAAACACACACACATACACACAACAGGACGCCATGAGGTCTGCCGGCATACAGCTAGAAGTAAAGTGAGAGTGACTTAAAGTGCCTGTTCATCATAGCCTACCACGTCCTGTTCGGGGCGTCACTAATTTGTGTCACATTTCCTTTTGTCCTCTCGTGCATTTGCTACACTTGTTACACGGTTCACACGCCGTATGCCTTACATCTTCCGGCCGACGTCTTTGGCCTTTGTCTGGTTTTTCTTTTTGGCAATGAGTTTTTTTTCTTGTTTTTGCGGTAGGTCCACATCATCGATCGATCGAGCGCTTCAAATGTCATTCATCAATGCCGCCAGCCATCACAAATTGCCGATTCGTTACAAAAATGTGTGCGACTAGACAATTGTCCAGCCAGCCGCGCCGGCACCCACTCTCTGAAGATGCCTTACTGTGTGGGCAAACTAGCTTCCACATGCTAAGGCAGACCAGACCTCTAATCCCAGCAGCCAACTCCAGCTGAGCTAACTCTGTGCAGTTCGTGAATGTTTCAAATAATAGTAAGAGATGCTTGTTTAAGTTTGAAATAGTAATGTAACAATTTCATTCATTTGATAAACTTTACTTAACAAAAAGTGAAAAAATTAATTATTTTTTTTAAATTTTCATAGTAATTATTTATAATTATTTTCATATTCTTTTATCGAGCTATTTCATTCATATTTTCGTTATGTTATATAGTTGTTTTTTTCTTTTCTTTAAATTAAATTTGTTTACTTTCAATTACTTTGCTTGAATTCAGACATTTTATAGTTATTTATTTCGATTTTATTCTAAGCTTTTGTAAAATTTGTCAGCATTATTATATGAAGTGCACTAAGCACATATCCATTCCATACGTATAACTTTTAAACTGAGTTTTTTAATTCTGCTTTTATAAATATATATACACATTGAATCTTAGCTGCAAGCTATATACATTCTATATACCTAAAAGTTCTTTAAGCTATGAGCATAAATTGAATATTCAGCTTATTAGCATGCACTTAATATAGAATGCTTCTTTACAATTATAGGACTAAGGCTAAATCCCATTGAGATATACACTCAACTTTGAAATTAGTTGTTATAATTACTCGAATATTTATGTATTCTGATATCAATTATTTATTATCCTAACAAGATTCTTCGGTTTGTCAGAAGATAAATAGATACACATGTTAGAATCATATTAAAACAAAGAATACTAAAGAAATGTTAGTGCAAACTCAAGAAAAACAATTTTGACCCATATTAAATGGGTTGCCAAATTAAGAAGTATCGACAACTCAAAGTTGTGAACGTCTAAAAACACGCTTCACAAATGAAACAAATAAAATAACAGCTAGCCTATACAGTCAATGCCTCGTTACAGAAATTTACAGCAAAGCAAATCCACTTCAAGTTATGCTACTGAGTAACATATACAACTAGTCAGCATTGGAGCACGGCAGCAAACTAGTTTATCTTCTAAAGGATCAGTTGTGGGCATAAGTTGGTCTACCATTTAAATTCATAATTCACTTGAGAAGGAGCATTTCCAAATGCTTTGCTATGCATACAGTAGTCGCCATGCAGCAACATGACTACACGACATTCGAAATGCATTTCGGTGCTCGGGTTTCAGTTGGGGTTTCACCCACTCGACAGCGCAATTTAATGTGCATCAATGAACGCTTTTGGCTATGATTTGGCGTATGCCATTTAATCTGAGATAACAGCAACACCTGCCGCAGTTGTTGGCTCCTGCAGCGCCAATAAGCAGATAAAGAACAACTTCGATGCGCGCACTTCCTGTTTAGGAGGCCTCGTCGCTAGACCTGGTAGCCAGTTGGCCTTCGCTTGGCTTAAATCAAATGCAATGCAAACTGCAGCAGCAGTTGAGTCCAAGTCCAAGTCCAAGTACTAGTGTAAGTCCAAGTCCAAGTCCAAGTCCAAGTCGAAGGCGATGCGGCTGCTGCGGCTGCTGCGGCTGCTGCTGGCGCACAAAATTAATTAAGTTGACTTCTGGCATTGGCAATGGACTCTCTGGCAGCGGAAGTCGTCTGTTATGTTCTATTTGGTTTTTCCGCTCTGCGGAAATTATGAAAAATGAACGGCCAGCTAACGAGCAGTCCACGCTGTATATATATATATATATATATATATATATATATATATATATGTAGTCGAACATATCGTACAATCAGTCGCACATGTTGCAAGCAAATACTTTGTTGAACACGCTGCGAGCGTGGGCGGTGAACTCGTACATATTTCTGCACACAATTGATGAATTGTTAAAGCGCCTTGATAAATGGGAAATCACTCGGCAAACAAACAGTTACTCAACAGCTGTGTGCGGTCCCCCAGCCGAAAAATGCTCCACTAATCACTCATTAAAGAGCCGACAGACACACACCTCAAATGCAATCAGCTTTTGTCTGGTATGCACCTCAAAAATACTCAAATGTCAACTGTCTGCGGTATCAACGACTTTCCTATCGCTGTATCTTTGTTACCAACAACAACAGCAACAGCAACAGCAACAACAACTACAACAGCAAACAGAATTCTGTCCACTAAACTGTCACTGACAATTGGGCACAGTATTGACAGACAGTTGAAATTGATTTTGAGAAAAAAAAAACGAAACGCTTAGCTTTGAGATTACAACACATTAACTTGCTGTCAATGGGCTCTATCTAGGGGCTTGGCTCGCCTTCGATTCCCCAAAGGGGAATATGACTCTCAGACTTTGGCAAAACAATTGTTGTGCTGAGTACAGGTCATGACTGGGCTGCAGTAAATACAAATAAGTGTTGGAAAACAGCACTTTAAATGGCAAATCATTTACAAGCGCAGCAAAGTGTTGGAAAGTAGCATCTGAAGCTATAAATGGTTCGAGAGTTACATTTAAAAAACTATAAAAGTTTGTAGAAATTAAATTTTTGAATTTGTTGCGAGATGGCAAGTGTGAGCTGTGCTGAAAAGATTAACTAAGGGCTGTAATGAGTGTGAAAAGTATTGGAGAGTAAACCTGAGAGTGTTGGAAAACACAGTTGAAAAGTGTAAGCATAAGAGCTCAAAGTTTTGAACCTTGTTGGAAGCTGGCTAGCTCTTTCCGCAACTCTGACTGGAATCATTTCCGAAAGTTAAAGTAAAGGCTAAAGTCTTTAAACTAAAGTTTACATAGTTAATTTCAATTATTATTTATAGATCAAATCATTTAAATGCCATGAACGTGGCGTTATTGCTGAAATAACTAATTTGTGAAAAGAAAAGAAATTACAAAAGCTGCTTGAGCGCTTGTAAACAATTTTTGGGCAGACAGACAAAGGCAATGAATAAAAGTTATAAGTAGGAGCGCGGCTCAATGTTACATAGTTTTGCTCATGTGTATAAGCACACTAAGGGTAAATGAGCGCATTAGCTTAAAAGAGAAAATAAACTTTAAGATAACTCATTACAAGCAAACTTTATCATTTGAGATAGTTTAAAATATTTTGTTTAAAATTAAAAGAAAAACACAACTAAAATGAGTCTAAATTATTATAAAATAAAATATTTTGTAAATATATTTTAAAAAGAAATAAAGATTCTACTTTTGATACAGTTTTAAAATATATATATATATATATATATATATATATATATATATATATATATATATATATATATATATATATATAAATTGCATATCTAACTATGCAACCATATCTTAGTATCTCTGCTCTATTAAGCCCTTTGCAGTTAACGCCTTTCACACTTACACGTAGACAATGTTTAGGAGCTGCTCCTCTGCCGTTTTATGTTGATATCGTAAATCAAATCGCGAGGCAACCCCCAACAAAGTGCTTTCGCTTGTTGCGCGCATCTTATCGCACTGGGCAGCAGATAGGCTTGATGGGCATTGCTTTGGTGTTGCTAGCCACACGCACCGCAATTCATTCACGAAAGTAAAACTTGTAATAAAAATTAAAATCAAATTCGATTTTTATGATGGACGCACACCACAGCAATTGCAGCCAGATGACAACGGGGCCACAACTTTGTAGCTACATAAAATGAAGTTTTAAAGCCATCATTAACGTTATCAGTTGGACCTAATATAGTCGAAGTCATAGATAAAACAGTGCGAACGAACAGATAGAGACAGAGAGAGAGAGAGAGAGAGAGAGAGAGAGAGAGAGAAGGAATGAGAAAGAGAGTGGGGGGATCAACAATTTGACTTTAACTTTCCTTTGACGCCCCACCAAGCAGCCGGCTTGGTGTTTTTCGGTTTCTTTTTATGAACTGGATTTAAACGCGATTTGTGAGCTGGCTGTTCGACATTTGTTGTTGTTTATTGTCTGTATGTTTAATTAAAAAAGTAAAACCAGGTTAAGTACTAAGCCAAAGCGCAGCATGAGCATCGACGGGGCCTGGCCAAAATCTCGACGGCGACTGCCATTAAAATCGCGTAAATCTCGGGCCTACATAGGGCCATCAAATAAAAGTTCATTAGTTGGGCATAAAAAAAAAGAGTAAAGCAAAACTAAAGCAACGAAATAAACTCATGGTAATGCAGTATGAAAGTGTTGCTTAATTTGTAACTAGAGTTTGGCTTTAGTTTTATTTTTATCTGTTTGTCTGTCTAACAACGCGGCCTAACCTACAGCTTGGTATTTGGCAAAATGTTTTTCTCGTCCAAAAACCAGCTGCCGATGCCAAAAAATTATGCTCGCTGCCAGTTGGCCAACAAACCAAACTGCAAGCAGCGTCTCGGTTTCGGCCAAATCCAATTTGCAATGCGTGTCACCCTCGCACGGCCTGGAACGAAATGCCAGCAGGACAAACGCAGAGCGTGAAAATCCTTTTGGGGCACCAACACAACACACGCAGCCACACCTTAGAGCTGTGCGTATTGGGAAAATTTTAAGTGTGAAAATTGCTTATGTCTCGGCATTCGCATCTGCAAAATGTGTGTCTAACGAGTGCACAAAACAGAAAAAAAATGTGCAAGAAAAACCTCAACAATCATAAAAATTCCTATACAATTTTTGACTGCGCATTGCCAATTTCCTAATGGGATTAAGCCGACTAAAAACTAAAGGTGCAACGCATAGAAAACGTTTACGAAATATATTTATAGTTTTATATATGCGTTCATTTAAATGTAGAAATAGTTTAAGAAAACATATTATTATTAATAGTACTTAAAGAAAATTAAATAAAGTCAAAAAAAATTATAATTAATATATAAAATACATTTTTAAAAAAACGTTTGATAAGTTTTGAGCTACACTTTAAATGACATTGAAAAATATTTTCTTAATGAATTGTATATAATTTATACTAATATAAAAATATATCAGATTATTCAGTTTTTTTTGGAGGTAAATTTTTCAAAACTAATACTAACAAATAAAAATTCTAAAAACATTAATAAAAAAATAAATAAAATAATTCTGTATATAAGCAGTTAAAACATAAACATTATTTAAATAATGTAATTTTTATTATTTTTTTCTATTTCTTGATTTGATCATTTATTTACTTATTTATATATCCGCTGATTGGTGCATTTACTATTTTATTTTTCACTTGCTTACTTCTTTATTAAATTATTTCTTTTTTTTGTTATTGATCCATTTTTTATTTATTAATTTATTATTTTTTAATTTTAAATTAAATAATATTTCTGGCATTGGATACTGGCATATATGAAATGGATTATTGAAGTTGCTATACTAATCTTTCCAATTTAATTTATTATAGTTCACTTTACTTATCGTACAATGGCTCAATGCAATTTTGAAATAAATTAAATTACTTTAAAAAAATCTACTTGGCCTTTCCAAAAAAAATGGGTCACGTTGTGGCCATGCAGCGGTTGCGGCTTCAATCACATTTCAACATAACTACAAAAAAAATTAAATCTAAATTAAAGACAAATTTTATTATGGCGGTCAGGTAAGAGACGCGGACCACACCTTTAGCACGTTTTGATGGCAATAACAAAGCCCAAACGAAACTGTGACTGAACAAAGCGCTAAAAATGTATTAAGCTATTCATAATTCACACAGAGCAAATGTTAATGAATACTCCCCCCCCCGGTGCGTTAATGAGTCAAAGCGCTGAAATTATTTGCATTCACTTCATGCCACTCAATGAAACTAAATTAAATGTATTTACATGCCACACAAAAGTTTATAAATCAACTGACAGTTGCAATTAAAAAAAAAGCAAATTATTATTTTTTAGCTGCAGCTGAAAAAAACTGCAGAAAATGCATAAATCGAAACAAAAACGAGACCAAAAAAAGTGAAGCTGAACTGAGCTGAAATGAAATGAAACTAAAAACAAAAACAATTCTTTTTCTATATTGAAAATAATAAATATATTTAGATATATGTATAAGGCAGCGTGAAGTGCGGAAAACTGGTTAACGTTGCAATAAAATTGCAGCTATATATATATACTATTCATATATATATATATATATATATATATATATATATATATATATATATATATATATATATATATATATATATATATATATATATATATATATATATATATATATATATATATATATATATATATATATATATATATATATATATATATATATATATATATATATATATATATATATATATATATATATATATATATATATATATATATATATATAGAGGTTTGATTCAAAAATAATTGAAAAAGCCTTTGATACATGGAAAAAACAGAGTTTTCCTTGTAGCTAAAATGTATTTTTATATAAACCAATTTCAAATATCCTAACTTATATTTTACACTAAAAATTCTTTAGGTATGATACAAGAAGCCAGCTAATACCACGTATTAATCAAGATTAAGCTAAATAGTTTATATAAAAATATAGATAATTTATGTGAATATATTTGCTATAAAATATTAAAACCAAATAAATTGTTATAGAAAGATTTTATTTTATTTTATGAACCATTTCATTTGTAAGGAAAAAAAATGTTTTTCCTTTTCGGCTAGTAAACGGAATTTATTTAAAAATCTTTTAAGCGCAAAGTGTTGGAATATAAAAAAGCTTAGAAATTATCTTAAGCGATTTGTTGCTCATTCAATTATTATAATCATAATTCATTACACATAAAAGATATTAAAAAGAACACAAATTCAACTATAGACTTAACTTTAATGCAATTTATTTATTTCGATATGCCAATTTAGATAGCAAGCTCGATTTAATATGCATTGGAAATCAATTGTATTGAGCAATAGCAAAAAAAAAAAAACAACAACAACTGCTGCAATCTGGCCAGATGGGGGGAAAAATCATTTGGTCTGGCATAATTTCCTGTTGGGCAAAAAACGCAAAATTTATGAGCACACAAAATAGCGCAGATACCGAAAGCCCAAAAACATGATCAATTATAGTGCGAAATGCAAGAAATATAGCTGGCCAAAACAAATGAGCGGAGTGCGCAGTGGATAGGGAGGAGGAGTTGTGAACTGTTTTACCTGAGTTGCATTTGTTTAGATTGCGAATTGCGGGCGCGGCTCATGTGAGTAATTCATTTATGCCATTGGCAGCAGTTGGCCTGGTCTAGATGACTGGCTAGCTGGCTGGCTAGCTGGCTGGCTGGCTGGCTGGCTGGCTGGCTGGCTGGCTGGCTGGCTGATTAATCGCGGCTAGTTACGGGCGGCAATTGCAAAATTAGCCATAGATAGCCGCACAAAACTGGAATCCAAATACTTGCCACAGCTTTCAACACCTACGTGAGGCAACAACAGTCGCAGCGAGCCATGTGCAACAATTATGCAAATGGACTCTGTGTGAAAACAATGCAGTGAAATCATTGCGACGACGCAAATTAATTACCAACTGCAACTGCAATATGTATTTCAAAAACAATACGTGAAGCTCATGCCACACGCGTGGGCGTGGGCGTGGGCATGCCAGCCCAGCTGAGTGTTTTGTGTGTCACGCTAATGAGACAATTGCTTGCAATTGTTGTTCGCTGTCATTAAGATGCAGCTTAGTTTCGTTTTGGTAGCTGTCGCAGTTAGTCCAGCCCCCACCGCCCTGCAGCACTTCCTGGCCGTGCAACATGTTGGACATGGCAATGCACAACTACTTACAACATGCAACTTGTTGACGTGCACACTGACTGACCCAATTCTCAGCAAATAGCATTGTCATCGCTTGTGGTAATGTGACATAAGGTGCTGCCAATTACACTGCACAACAAAATAATTAGCAAAAGCAGCGTTGGGATAGTCGTACAACTGTTATTTCGGGTTCAAAAACATGGAGTGTTAATAAACAGTTAGGTTTATTAAAGAACCTATTATGTTTTTTAATTTAAATTTCATTCAAAGGCAACTTATGTATTATGTGTTATTGAGGCTGTGTAAGAGCAATAGAAAATGAAATTTGTAGTCAGATATTAAGTATTTCTGGTTCCATTTTGAAATATGGAACCAAAATGTATAGAATAAAACCTCATTCAAATAGCCGCCTCAGCTTCACTTGTGATATTTCAAGCACAGAGTTCTGTCTTGAATGAATCAGTTCATTATGACGGCCTTTGCGTCTCGAATCGAGTTACGATAAATTCGGCATATTCTTCACTTCATACTAATCTATATCTGGGCAAGACTGGAGAGCTGTGCGACGAATTTCTGGCGTACTGAAGCCATGATGACTCTCAACTTTAAAACGTACTGAATTTCAGTAAATTTATTTAAATATTTGCAATACATTTGGCAGGCATGATTCATGATCTAATGGCAAATCTTATTAAAAATGTTAACTGCTGAAAGTTTTCAATAACTTAAGGCTTAGTTAGCTGCTGAAATATAGTTATCACAAATAGTATTACTCTTGCTTGGTCTATACAGAATTCGAAAATATTTCACTACAAAAACTCTTAGTGTGTGGCATAAAGAAAGCAAAATAAATTATGCAATGTGAAAAAAATACATAAAAATATATATAATATATATAATTATAACTTAACTTACATACAAACATAACTTTAATATTTATTTTTATTATTCGTTACTTTAATTATTATTTATTTTATTAGCAGCGCAAGGTTCTTTAGTGTTGCCCAACTTTGTTGAACAGTGTGAATATGAGCGTGATTATAATATAAATGAATGTTTGACTGCCTGCTGGTGTTTGCCTATCTACGCCATGTTTGCATCTTAATTTGTTAAATGTCTTACTATTTCTGCTGTTGTTCCCGTTGCTGTTGCTTGAGAGTTGCCTGACAGTCAGTCTGGTCTAGTTAGCCGACTGTCATCATTATTTTTGCCAATATGCACTTAGCGTTTTCATGAACACGAGTGCTGCGCGTCGGTTAGAGAGGGGAACGAATAAGCACCAGCAGAAGCCACCTAATCGGCATCTCATATTGTTGCCTGCTGCTGCTGCTGCTGCTGCTGGTGATGCATGTGGCACGCAATTGTTATTGTCTGTGGCATATCCTTGGCCATTGAACTTGGCCGTGTTGCGGAGCGTTTCGTGACGGACAGTCGACCGTTGGCTCGCATAGTCAAAAATATCATCAAGCCACAAAAAATGAAAAAAATTAAAAAAAAAAAACCTACTCAGTCATCATCAATGCTTGTTTATATTTCGTAGACATTCTTCCGTTTTTCGAGACCTTTTTGGTCAGCAATTGACGACGCTTGACGTCTTAATTTTTTCTGGCTGCTGCGTTGTCAAGTTGCCAAAGCACTTGAAATGAAAAACTTCATCACAACAACTCGAGTCAGGGGCACAGACTGAGACTAAGACTCTGACTCTGGATAAGACTTTGTTGCATAGAGCTCAACCGTATGTGTGTGTGTGTGTGTGTGTCTTCCACTGTACACTTGACGGCGTCTCGCTGCATACATTGGTTTTTGGTTACTTCCCATTAATTGCAATTGCGTGTCTAAAGCTTGGACCATTGTTTGTTTGTTTGTTTCCTTTTGTGAGGTTCGGTTGGGCTGCTGCTGCTGCTGCCAATAACGCATTCTGTATCTTGTTTCTTTTTTTCCTCTTTTTTTTTGCCTACTCTGTACAAATAAACATTGATCTTGAAAAATTATATTTACCCAACTCATCAGCAAGCGTCATCAGGCGACGCATCAGTCACTGTTTTCTTTGCTGATTGCCACGCAGATGCCAATCGGCCAACACTTTGCACGACGTGTATTGAACTCCACATTGCGTTTTTCAGTTTTGCAAGGTGTTAATATTTGCTTATTAAATACGAGACGTTTTTATGAGCTTTGTGCAAATAACGCGCATATGCTTAATGAGCCCAATCACGTTAATTTCTTGTGCAAATATTGGAGCTAGCAGCAGCTCGTGCGTAAAGCTCCATTACCTGCGAACACTATTATGCTTATGACAGGTGCTTGCAGCTCGACAAAAGGATAATGAACTGATCATATCAATTGAATTGCAAATGACAAGGCATTGACAAGTGATTGATGTGGCGTAAATTTCTTTATTATATTTATCACTTTACTCAATTCTCAAACTTACTAAAAGTCCTTTAAAAATATGTTTATATCAATTATCATTAGATTTTTACCATAAAATTGAAAAAAAGCGATCGCTCAGTTGAGCGATATCGTCAGAAGTCTAAGGCAAAACCAAAGCAACACTTTTCCTTCTATACCCTAAGCCCAAAGAAAAAGTCCAACAAAATTATATTGCTTGTTGCTTGTTTGTTGTTTTCTTGTAATCGAGACCCACTGACTAACTAACGAGCAACAGCAACAACTCTAGCATTGATCTTGTCTATAAGCAACAGCAACAAGAACAACAGCATAGAAAAAGCAAAAATGCGGTAAATATCTGCAACCAAGTTTAATTTTACGATTTTCTTTCTATTTTGTTATTGTTGTTGTTGCTGTTGTGTTGCGGGCCGCTTGAAGCACGTGAGCGAGCAACACACACCCCCAATGCATAAACTGAAACTTGTTGCACAACAACAACAACAACAACTGCAACAACAACAACAATGCTGTGTTGACTACGTCATTGAAGTGGAAAAATCACTTCCGCGTATGTGACCAAAGCGAAGCAGCCAGCCAAAAGCATATTTTTCGCTTGGCATTAGAACAGAGTAAAGCAAAAATTTGTGTAGAAAATTTTGCTTTTGCCATTTTCTGCTGTGGCCGGCAAAAAAAAAAAAAATTTAATGCGAATTTAAAATGTTGTCGATGATAATCTATTAATTATAGCGTTCAGCTAACGGCAGCCCAAAAGGTGTTGAGCGGACACCGAATCCATGCCAAAATTGTGGCTGGCGAATGAAGCTCAAGTTCAGCGGTTGTGTAAACGGTTTTCCGCTGCTCGCTCACCACATCGAATGGGGTATATTAGCTTTCAACTAGGCGCTCGTAAGGTATTGAGACAACACTTCTTTCAGAATTTACCCAATAATTACCACAACAAACTGAATAAATCTTTAATAAACCTTTCTGTTTTGTGCACATGATCGTAACGAGTATTACGCTGTCGCTATAGTCCTGTGTTGGTTAGTTTCTTTCTGTTATTGTGGCCGAGCCTTTGGCACACGCACCTACTGACAGAATTCTAGTTATGAAATTTGAAAATTTGTGAGAGTATTCGAGGCAGAGGAGGGTATATTAGCTAAGATATTATTTTAAATTTATATAGATATAATAATATTCAATAATTTTCTTAATAAATATTTAAAAATCAATAGAATTAAACTAAATTTTTTTTTACATATTTTTTTTTTAAGATGTGGAACTTAAAAAAAATACATAGTTGAATTATTTACTTTATCATAATTTTTAATATAATCAGGTAATTTAATAGAAGCAAATATTACACTGAAAAAGTATAAAATTAAATTAAATTAATATATATTAGATTTCTATACAACATTTCATATACTAAATCCTAAAAATACAAAATATCGTGTATAGATTTAGTTTAAATGATTTTTTTTAAACATCTCTTTATAAATAACCTATTTAAATTAGTAAATTATAGTAGAAATAAATTGTTTATAGTAATAACAATATATTTTCGATCATGAAATGTCTGATATTCCTTTTTATTTATATTTCTTCCCCTGCTTGTAAGCACATCGAATATTCGCTGTAAAAAAACATGGCCCGTTTTTCTCGTTTCTAACTGTATGAAGTAACGCCCCTCAGCAACACCTAGACCAACACCAGCACCAGCACCGGCACCAGCACAACAGCAACTGCAACAGCAACTGCAACAGCAACAGCTAAGGCAACGGCAATGGTAACAGCAACAGCAACAGCAACAGCAACAGCAACAGCAACAGCTGAAGCAACACTCCGGCAACAACTTGTCTAGCAACATGGCCAAGCAAATTAAGTTGGCACTCTTTAATAAGATGATGATGGTTCGGCTTTGATATATCAGCGCATCGCGACTCTGTCTGTTGCCCGAGCCTGACTCTGTGTGGCTGGCTGTGTGTCTGGCTGATTGCCTGGCCAGCGTGCCGGGGCGTTACAGCAACTATTCTAACTCTCTGCGCAACAGGCCACAAAAAGGTGTCGTGCGCTTGCTGTACTTACTGTTGTTGTTGCTGCTGTTGTTATTGCTGTTGTTGCTGTGTGGCGAACGGCATTGACAGATTGCAACTGAGCGTGAAAATAGTTCCCATGTCTGGGCTAGTTGGGTATTTTCTTTACTATATAAATTTTTGTTGCTCTTTTGCTGCTGCTGCTGCTGCTGCTGCTGACGCTGACGCTGCCGTTGCTGTTGCAAGTTCTAATGCGCGTTGCTTACTTGCCGTTATTGCTGCTGACCAGCAACAGTTGTTGTTGCTGTTACTCGACAGTCATTATATGGAATTTTTTTTCGGATATATCATCTTTTGGCTCTGACGGACTGGCTTACATGCAACACGAAGCGCCCCACACCCCACGCCTCGCGCATCATTCGCTGTTGCCGGCGGTTAATTTTTGTGCTGCCGCTGTTGCTGCTGCCGACTGGTGGACACGTCTGCCAAAATGTTTCGTTTTATTCTGTTTCGGCAACAGCAACAGAGAGCCAAGTACTTTTGCTATCATTGCAATTTATCACGGAACGTCGGCGTGGCGGTCCTTTTTGCCTTTTGCCTTTGAATCCCCTCCCCGCGCTCCGGCTTGTGTGAGAAGTGTGCGTACGTGTTGCTGATGCGCCGCAGCTGATGAGGCGACTCGAGACTCGAGACTCGCGACTCGCGACTCTCAGCTTTCGACTCTCGACTCACGGCAATGTAGCGCTGCCCACTAACAAGCATTGCCCACTAATCATAAAAATTATGAGGTCGTTGGCGTCGGCAGCGCCGCCATTTGACACATTTTCAAAGTATTTTTTGAGCTATGCTAAAAATAATTGCAAAAATCAATTACGCTTATCAGACAGTTGCGGCGGGTCAAGCTTGCTAACACAAACGGCCTAAGCCAATGGGCATGTTTCACACACACACACACACACGCGCACACACACACACACACACACACACACATATCCATACACATAACACTTAAGTGTATCTCTATAGAGACAATCAAGAAAGGACAGTTAACAATTCTGTTGAACACTGGTCCCCAGTTGCTATTTAGCCAAGTTTAACTTATAGTGCAAATTACAAATTTTCTTTAAGTTTAATTATACATTTTATAAAGTTAATTTGCATTATTTTAGACTCTTCTATATGGCTAAAATTAAATTAAATTACTGAACTATTTATTCAATTCAAAATAAATATTTCTTTATAATTTTAAAAAAGACTTTTTTTATTTTTGTACGCAAATAGAGTAATGCAATTGTATAAATAATAACAAAAAAAAAAATAATTAAAATATTTATTAATTTCAATTATTTAATAATTTCATTCAAAATATATTTTTTAATAATTTTACTTCAGCTTTTTCACTCTTGTTCTTTAGAAATATTCAACTATTGAATTGTATTAAATAATAATTATTTAAAAAATATTCTTCTTTTAGTTATATATACTTTTTTAAGATTTTTTTTAAATATTTATAAATATAATTTGCTAAAAATATAAGACAATTTACAAAAAAGTGAAAACTTGCTTAGGCTTGTTTTTCTCCTAAATGGTTGCCAAAATTTTTTCCGATAGCTACTTTATTGTGGTTGCATATTATATCATATACTTGCTAATTTGAGCCCACTGTGCATTGATAATTTATGTTACGCATCAGTTACCATACTTTATACGCGCTCAGATAGTGCACTCATTCGCATTCGCATTCGCATTTCGCATTCTCATTTGGAGATTGCGTTGGTCGCGAAACTTAACTCGATTTCATTTCCTTATCATTATCACCTTGGCCCCGAACACGGAGCCCGGCCACAGAGCGAATTGGTCTCGTCGGTTGTCTGGAATCAGAGAACTCTGAGCAGCGAGAGTTGCGTATATATATTATGGACCTGGCCGGCCGGCTGACTGGCTGACTGGCTGGCTGCACTTGCCTTATCTCAGTTGGCCTTAACGTAATTCAACATTTAATCTTGTCTCGGTTCTTAAGTGTCTGCCACAATTTACGCGCTGAACCCGATGGCTCTCACAGCTCCCAAGGTTGGCCACACTTGATTTGTGTTCTGACTTGTTTCCATTTTTTCCACTTTTTTTCATTTTTTTTTTTTTTTTTTTGGATTTTCAGAATTTTTGCGAATGGCTAATACTATAACTTTTACACTTGTTACACTTGCTGCAACAGGTATAGTTACCTATGTCGTAGTAAAAGGGCACGCGCCATTGCCTGATTTATGGCTTTTCAATGGCCTTTTGCTCGTGGTCCTTGCTCTGGCTGCAGTTCCGGCTTAGTCAAAACGTCAGCAATCGCTAGCGGCATGACAAATTGACTAAGCCCTATACCTGGCCCAGTCTGACCTGGCCTGGCTTAGAGCGGGCCACTCATTAAGCGCGTCGCGACACACGCTGCCCAGGAGGTGTCCGAAACTAGGTTCACAACTTTTCCCAAAAACAAAAAAAAAAAAAAGTCATGAAGAAAAACTGTTTCTAGTCAATTGAATTTTATGATGTGCCTTCGTCAAGGTCGACCAGTGTTGAGAGCGCGCGTGTTTCGTTAAGCGTGAAGAATTGTGTAAGAAATGTGGCACAGGCACCAAGTGTTGCCAGCTCCCCTCTTGAGCAGATCTTACGCTTCCCCCTGTTCACAGCTCAAGCAGTTGCACTTTGCATATGGCATTGAAATTTATGACACTTTCAGCGCCAACAGCCAAACAGCAAACGCGCGTGAAGAGCGCTTACAATCAACACATATCACACTCATCATCAACTAGTTGATCATCATTATCATTATCATTGTCATCATCGCGTTTGCACTTGCCTCAAGGCCCACGCAGCAGCCACCGCAGCAGCAGCAGCCAAAATTAGTTTCGACTTTGGCGGCAAATGTTTACACATGGCTGAGAAATGTAACCGAGTGCGAAAGAGAAGCAGAGATAGAAAAAATCTCTCTTTGGGTGGGTGTCGCACATAAACTACCAAAATATTTGAGAAAAGCAGAGAGAAGCTGGGCAGGGTTTGGGTTGGGGCTCACACGCTGTGTGCTGCCGCTTGACAAATGCAACCGCCAACAAAGACGCAGTTGGTGGTGCATTTCTTTGGGCATTTCTTTTAAAAATAAATTTATGTGATAATTCCTCGTATTGGCGGCTGCAGTTTCCCCAGTTCTCCAACTTCAATGAACATGTAGTCCAGTTTTATATACGTTTTCTTCTTCTATCTTGCGGTTGGCTGTCATTGAACTTCTACCCAACTAATTGCAAACAGAAAAAAGTAACAAAAATCTGGGGAGACTCATATTGATTGATTGAAAGATACCCTGTACACAGAGTGCTAAGATCAATTGCGATTTCTGTACAGAAAATATAAAGGAGAATTGCAAGTTTAAAGAGAAGTTATTCAAGTCTTGAATGTAAATTATATAGGAAAGAGTTTTATATACTCATTTTATAGCTTAAGACAATCTTTTAGCAACATTTTCTTAAAGAAAAACTCTATGATGAAATAATAAACGTATATTTTGTTTTTCTTTTCGTAACTGCACACTTAACATTACCTTTACAATAGAGACTTCATATTCAGATATTTAGTAAAGAATTGACTCGGCTCAGACTTCGGTCTATCATGCCCGTTTGCATTATTCGTATGTGGCATTAACAGAGGAAAAAGAGCAGCCTTTAAACGATGCCGCGTTTGACTTTTGTGTTCCCATTTTAATAGCCGCATCAACGTAACGCTTCGGTCTTAAATTTCGATCTAATGAAGTTTAATGCGCGCATTTGCCATAAATTATGAAAGCAGAAAAACGAAACTGCTTCTCTTCTTCTTCTACTACTTCTGCTTCTTAGTCTTCGCCTTCATCTTGGCCTTGCCTGACTTGCCCTGGCCTTTGTTGTGCACAACAGCATTGCACTTGGTAGCATAAAGCGCAGCCTTTGTGCTCCAATCCCAGGGCGAAAGTTGCCCGGTTTATGGCCAACACTTTGCTTTTTTCGGTCTTCTTTTTATTTTGTTGTTTCTTATTATGCGTTTTTAATATTACTTTAAATTTTTTTTATTACGTCGGATTTTGCATAACAATGAAGCGGATATCGGTCAGCATTGAATTGTATTTAGGCAGCTGCTCAATGGCCATTCAGAAGCAAACTCTGCCCGGCCATCGATGTGACTCATAGTCGAAAATGTGGCCCTAGACAGCAGGGCGACGACTTCTTTGCTTCATTGAGGAATATGTAATACAGCCGAAGACAGAAGTTTAGAATTGTCAATGAGAGGAATCACAGAGAGATATGTTTATATACACAAAATTTAAAGTATATACAATATATCAATCAAACTTTATTTTAAAAGAGTTAAAATATATATAAAAAATTTAATATATAAATATTACAATTCTGTTCCCTTTTAATCTGCAAAAGTCAACTGGCAATGCTCTCGCTATATAAACTTGAAATGGAAAAGGATAGGATACATTTATTGTATCGTATCCTATGAGTCAAATGTGTTCCTCACTCTCCCCTGTCACCACCCCTCTCATTCTCTATCTACGTACAAAGATAGCTGCCATAAGCGACAATGGAGGACACATGCACATCTTTATTAAAATTTGTATTTTATGTCCGAGCTCAGCTAGAGTCTCTGTTAAGCTGCCTTGCTCGTGACAGGCTTTCATCTAATCTCTGGCCACATTGAAGAATCGCAGTCGAGAATAAAGGCATTTGGTCTTGACTTGATTTTCAGCCCAGTCTCCAATCCCAGAGCGCAAGTGTCAAATGCTTGGATTGTGGCACGGCTCAAGCGACACAAGAGCCAACCACAAGTTTTGGTAAACAGAAATTTGTGGCAAAGTATACATTTTTTCTGGCTCTGTTTCTGTTTCTCATATTATTATTATTATTTCGTTTGTTTTCTAATTTTTTTTTTCTTTTTGCAAAGCAAACATCTGTCGACAGCATGCAAAAGTTTATAATGCAGCAAATGCCGAGAATTTTGTGTCATTTTTTATGTGACAAGCGAACGTTGTGGGGCACGTACTAAGCTGACACAATGATGCAATCATCACGTGCAGCAAGCAACAGCAGCCACTTCTAGCATTTGTTTTCTATTTTATTCTTTTCTCATTTTACTTGGCCTGGGCCATAGAAGCATATGCATTGAGCATTCGCAACGCTCGCCGCCAGCATTTCGAGTCGAGGATTTTCGGTCCAGTCCAAGCAGTTCGTTGCCTGCCTGCGGTCCACTTGTGGTTTTCTGTTAGATTACTGCGAAACATTTTATACACACATACACATATATATCTATTGAATAATACGAGAGAACCCTTTCCACATTTTAATTGTTGTTGTTGCTGCTGCTGCTGCTGCTGCTGCTGCTGTTGCTGTTGCTGCTGTGGTGGACAGACAGCCCAGCTGCCTTTTTGAGGCTTAAGTTTTGAGCAGACTACGTGACGGGGCCACACGCGCGCCTATTACACCATCGAACAAACTCTAATATGTTGTGGCGCAGTTGTTGTTAAACTGAAGTAACCCTGACGTTGTCAAAATATGTTGTAACATATGTTAGAAATATATATATATATATATATATATATATATATATATATATATATATATATATATATATATATATATATATATATATATATATATATATATATATATATATATATATATATATATATATATATATATATATATATATATTGAAATTTTGAATGAAGTGAAAATGAATCAAAAAATAAAACACTAAAGTATTTTATTCAGTAATTTTAACAACTTTTTAATCAAAAATAATTATTCAAATATTTATTTCTGTTGAAAATTTGAAGTATTTCAGTTAAGTTCATTATTTAATGAAAAATATATAATATATTTTTTAATATATTTTTTACTTCTATATTTTATAAGCTATATGCATATATTTCTTTTTATTTTGATTATAAATATAATTAAATTACACTCAAGCAAATCTTTATGTAGATCTTATTTAAATTAAACTGATTTTCTCATATATTCCGCCCACAGTGCTGCTGTCTAGTGTTATTGAAATGAGTGCTGCATCTGCGAGTGGCGAGTGCATTGGCTTGGCAATTAAAATTCTAGAGATATGCGATACATTAATTACTCGCTTCAATTGAAATGCAAATACCAAATAACAAAAAAACAAAAAAAAAAAAAAAACAGACAATATTTAAACAAAACGAAAATCAAAACAAAAGCCTGGCTTGCATGTCTGGACCAAGTTAAGCATCTGCAGTTGGGACCCTAGCCAGAGTGCTAACTGTAGTGGCATTTGCCTTGCTGCGGGACTAGTTTTTTTTTCCAGGAAAGTCACGCGGATGATTTACAGCCAGAAGCTGCGTTTTTTATATGCAACTCAACGACTTTTTGTAGCCCAAAACAAAAGTTGACACTTTATTGATGCTCATAAATTGCGACGTCTGGCAGCAATTAAAGCAACAACATGTCCCCAAGGACATGGTCCGTCAGACCCGACCCACACTTCTACTCTCTTTCTCTCACTCTCTCCCTCTCAATCTCTGTATCTTTTACTCTAGTGATTTGTTTACAGAGATTAGCGTGCGAAATACCAACAGCAGCGGTAGCAGCAGCAGCAGCAGCAGCAGCGACAGCAGCAGCCAAAAACAATTCCTGTGTCAGGTGCCCGCGACCAGGTAGGCAACAATGTCAAAACTACACTGAATTTATGTCGCTGCGATTTATGAGGTACAACCAGGTCCTGAAACAGGATCAGAGAGACCAGTTCCCATATGTCCAGGCGCGAGTTGTCCTGCCGTTAGTTACATAGAAATGAAAGTCGTATATTTGGATGCCTTCGCTGACTCGCAAAGAGCGAAAACGGCGTACGTCGCACGCCGCACGCCTCTATTTGGGTAACGCCCACAGCGGCGCTGCTTGTCATACGCCTACCCAAAACTACTAAGATGAACCCAGCCAGAAATACACAAACAAAAAAAAGAAGAGGAAGGAGTAAGTCAGCAGCATCAGGGACGCATGGCAGCTCTGCTGATTCCATGCCCTTTCGGTAGCATTCGCCGTTTTTCGCCTCCGACCATAAATATTGAAATTTATGTAGTACACAAAAGGGACCCTCGGCTGCGGCACTCTTGACCCATACTTTATTAGTATTTATTTGGTATTGACATTGTTTGAGATTTTTGGCGGACTTTAGTATTTCATGTTTTATGATTCGCCGAAAAAGAAAGAAAACATTGTAACAATGTTGCACAGCAACAAAGTTTTACGAGCACAAAGGGCAGTCTCAACGGATTGCAGTCCAAGATAAGTCAAAGATTTATCTAGCTACTAAAGCATAATTTAAGAAGAAAAACATATTTACGCTTAGTAAATCAAAAGAGTTCAACGAACATTAAAACAAATTTTAAATATAAGCAATATTTAAATTAAAAGTTTAAATTAAAACTAGAATTATTCAAGTCTTTTGGACAAAATTTGAATGGAAATAATATAAATTAAATATTTTGATTTATTTCCAAATTTGTTTGGCATTCTGCCATGACGGAGCTAAGTCTTTTCCGTAACATTTGCTATCCATTTCGTTGACCAAAATTACTCGCAATGCATTTGTTTATGATAGGTCGAGGTTAAAACTGCGACCGCAAACTAGGCCTAATCATTTGTCAAATGCATGTCATTTAAAACGGAAAAACAATTTAACAACATTTAGCCAAAAACAAACTCGAGCAATCAACATAAATTTAAAGCGCAACCAGGCAAAATGGACCCGAAATAACCAAATGGCCATTTGGCAGTCGAAAAGTGAAAGTCGAACTGCAACTGCAGCCAGAGTGCAGCCCAACACACACAAACACACACACACACATACGTTCATAATGACAACAGCAAATGCACCCAAAATCCCAAAACCCAAATCCACATTCTCGTTGTGTTTGCAATTTTGCATAGGAAAACTTTTATTGCCATAGGATTTTCCAGGCAATGTTTGTGTTTTTGTTTTTGTTTTTCTTTTATTTTTGGGCCTGTTTGCTGGCCATTTACCCAAAGATCGAAATGCAAATGGCCGAGACAAGCATTTGAGCATTTTGTTAGACAACGCCAGCGCGAGCCACGTCCAAATCAGGTTGCCTCCCTCCTCAAGTTCCACATATGAGCACCCTTCCCCCTTACCACTGCCCCATCCACCTTTCCACGTCTAACGAACCGCTCCAGTTATGTCAAAACTATGGCCAAAAGCGAAACTAAAAAGCGCCAAATCCCCCAAACATGAGGAAATTCGAAAAATTGTGTATTTTCGACCAGCCAGGAACACAAGTCGACGCAGACACAGCAAACGGCGGCTGGCTGCGCTGCGAGGCGAGACGAGCTGCAGTGCTTATGCAGGCGGCTTGTTGAGCAAAGTGTTTTACATGCGCTGCTGCTGCGGCTGCTGCTGCTGCTGTCCGCAGAAACTTTCTGTCTCAAAAATATTTGTGGTGCACCTACGAGATGAGCTTGAAAAGTTTACAATTGATGGTATGCAAATTATTTAAAAAGAAATGTTTTCAAAATCTTAATTTGAAATAAGTTTAAATTACAAGTTAAATAAAAAAGAATGCATAAATAATTTACTTTTAAAAAATAAAAAACCTTTTTCGTATCAATACAAAAATAAATATATAATTGAAAACAAATAAAGTAGCAAAAAAAAAGTTATTGATTTTATTTATTTTATATTTTTTAAAAATATTGAAAATATTTAACGTTCTATTCTCTACTTGAAAAATACCAAATTTGTATACAATATTTTTAAATTTTTAGGAATTTAAAAATATATAAAAATATTTAAAAAAATATATATTTAAATATATATATATATATATATATATATATATATATATATATATATATATATATATATATATATATATATATATATATTCTTAAATATTTATTTATTTATTTTATTTATTTATTTTTTTTTTTTAATTTTAAATATAGCATATACATTATTTCTAGTTTACATACTTTTATTCTAGTATAATTTTAATATATTTTTGTTTTATCTCTTTTAATTTATTTAATTGTTATAATTGTGATAAGCTCTTTTTTCTATTATTAATCTACACTTAAATATTTTTTAATTAGCTATAAATTTAAACATAAACATTTATTATCAAGCATAAATTTTAATATTTATGTTTATATTTTTTTAATATTTTTTTTAGATATATTTAAATATGTTTTTATATATTTTAGCTACTTTTGGCCTGTTTTCGTTTACGGCCAATTTAACTGCAGGCCATAAATTTGTGGTGTGCCTGGCTGCAAAACATGCCCAGCATTTGATTTGACATATCAATAATTTACGAGCAAAGCACAAAATTATAGAGTACAGCAGCAACAGCAACAGTAACTGCAACAGTAACAACAACAACAACAAGGCACCGGAACTGCTGCCTGCTGCTGGCCGTAATTACAAGCGAAAAATGCTGCCACGTAAAGTGTCGATCGTTGTCGAAGTCGACGTCGACGTCGATTTCGATTTCGATGTCGATGAAGAAAAAAAAAATGCGAAAAATAAAAATGAAAAACCGAAAAACCGAAACAATGCGTGTCGAGTATAAGCGACTGCATGCTGCTCGTTTGGCTTTAGAACAGAAAATGAGTTAAGGAATTTCGAAATAAACCCGAAACTGTTATAACTCAACTTATGATTGCTGTTGCGGAGTTATATTAACAAACGGACTTACTACAAATCTCCTCAGAAGAGCACATAATTCAGCCTTAACGGAAACATTATTGAATGCCAATATACTCTTCTGTCTTTTGGTTTCATATGCTAAAATTCACGCTTAGCAGCTCAATGAGTTGTCTAAGCCGGCGACATGGCATCGATTAAAATCGGTGTTAAAATTTATGCAACTAAATTTTTACGTGATTTTTATCGAAGCAACAACAACAGCCAATACAACAACAACAACAGCAACAAGAGCAGCAGCAGCAGCAGCAGTATCAGTAACAGCGCAGCCGCATTTATTGCAATTGCCGTATTTTTGGTTTTTGACTATTTTTCGGCTGCTGCTGCTGTTCGTTTGTGTAATTGTGGCCAAACAAGCGATTTATTGACTAGGCTCACATATGCGCGCACCCAGTAGAAAATTCGCCTGCCCTGCGCACAGATAAAACTTATAAGCAAATGAGAAATGTTTTCCTTCTTATCAAATAATAGCTAAAAGACTTTAACTTTGTCTTCAATTTATTTTCTTTTTAATTTGCTCCCCCTCTCAATTACAATAAAAATCAGTTGCCACTCGTATCAGCATTTCACAGACCTTTTGCACTCCTGAGACCAGATTATTTATATATACATCTTTATGTATATTTGTATATTTAAATGTTTATATGAATCACATTTAGGTCATCTGACATTGGCTGACTCAACGTATTCTATCTGTGCGCAATTAGCTTATGGCACAACAAATTGCAAACACATGTTCTTTTTAATTAATTAATTAATTGTATAATTATCAAAATATTTAATAAAATGGCAATCAACTCAACCTTTCATAATCTCAGCCAATTAAAATGCTCATTCATTAAAAATTGCTTGAAAATATATATATTTTTAAATTATTATCAATTATTTAATGAATATATATGTATTTATATATATTTTAAATAACTGCTCATAGAAATAATGTATATAATCTGTTATAATTTTATTTTCAGTTTTACTTTCAATTTATAAATTTTACTTTCTTAGCCAATCTGACTAGGCAAATGCAATTGGCGAATTTCTCATGGGGCACTATGCTATCTATAGCTGCCTGTGTGGCTGTTTGTATGTTTGTCTGCCAAAATGATTGCATTTGGGGCTTTTATTAATAGAAATAAATCAAGTTTTGTGCATTGACTTCAATTAGCTGCTGCCCGTTGCCAAAGCCACAGCCGAGACCAGCAGCCAACACAGACTCAGACTGCTCAGGCGTCAGATACAAATGTATCTATAGTCACTCACACTCACACACACACACACACACACATATATATATATATAAATATATATAGATGTATTCATGCAGACAACGTGTAGTATGTTAATAATTTGCAAAATGCATTTGTCTGGCGATAACAAGCAGCTGATAGCGTCTGAGCTCGCGATCGCGCTTGCGCTTGTGCCTGCGCCTGCCACCTGGTAAAAACAGGCCAGCCACGACCGCCCCCTGCTACCGTTGACTCTTTCGCTCTATAAGACAATGCCCGGCGCCTCTGAAGGCCTTGCTGCTGGCAATTAGCGCTTGACTTGAGCGCCTTATCGCGGCTCATGAAGCTATCAACGTTCAGCTCTGATAGTAGAGGCCCTGTCATAAGTCAGCGTTCGAGTCGAACATACAAATTCGAAGGCCTGCTGTGCGGTGCTGTGCGTGTGTGAGTAATCAATGGGCAGATGCGTAGAGGCTGCAGTCATTAGATAAAAAATGTGCTGCCATAGATAAAAGAAAAATGAGAAAGACAACCAAAAACGGTAGAGAAATGTATATAAAACTTAAACGCAGCGATGCATTCGCTCGATAAGCTTCAGAGCCGGCGACGCAGGCATTCATAATTTGTGCCCGAGTCCAGAGACTCCAGAGTCGCAACAGGCCAAGGCGCAGGCGCAGGCGTAATTCGATATTCAAAAGGGATGCTCCACACATAAATTGCCCAGGCAAAGACAAAAACCCAAAAGAACCCAGCAGCCGAGAGTAACACACACAGAAACGCATCCCGAAAGAAACGCATATTTCTGGTTTATTTATTTTAATTTATATTTTGTTAATTTTTATATGAAGAGTTGACATTTCGGTCCAGACGCGTCGCGTCGTCGCATCATTGTTGCCGTTGTTGTTGTTGTTGTTGCCGTTGTTGTTGTTGTTGCTGTTATCGGCCGTTTAAGGCAACGCCGTTGGGAGCCCCCAGGTCGCCGACTACCATTATGATAAATCATTTTTGTTTTTTTTTTCGTTTTCGTTTCGTTCTCTTCTGTGCATACTTTTTGTGCCTTTGTTGAAACATTCACAGCTAACTAACCTTAACTTATCGTAGCTCTTTAGCTCTTTGCTGTGCGTTTTCTACCAGAGGCGTGGCTTTAACGTAAATATCTAAGGCGCTGTTTATAGTGCAGAAATCAGAACAAGTTTTTAATACATAAATTGCAAAGTATTTTTATAATACTTAAATAAGTTGCTTTGAGTAAACTAAAAGTTATTTTTGTTTAACAGAAGCAATCAAATATATTTTTAATTTATGTTGCTCACAAGCCACAGATTAGATCTCATTAGCTTCATCAATGCAAGTCAGCAGCATTTAAACAAGACAAATTATGACCAAAAACCCTTTGAAATCAATTAGTTCCCCTCGAGTTTGTCTCTTTCTAAATGAGCTATAAGAAAATAGGGTTTGTATTTATTGCTTATTTATTTATTTTCATTTTATATTTTTAATTAAATTTAATTCGTTTCTAAGCAATTGTTTAATTCGGCTTAACAATTTGAATGCATTCGTCCATATTCACGATTAAAATGAAATGTTTCTTAGGATACGTAATTTGTATTTCAAATATATACGGATTAAGTATTTTGAAAATATTTCTTATATATATTATATATATATATAATATATAATATTAAACTTTCTCTCTAGTTGTCAATAAAACGCAGACGACTCGACGCATTTCCTCTCTTTCAAAACGTCTTTTTTTGTAAATTCCACATTCAATAGCTTCAACAACCGAATAAAATGAAATTTATAAAGACATTCACTACTATATTCATTAGCACAGCTACATACAGGCTGCAGAGTAGAAATTTCAAAATTGATTCTGAAAATATCTTTATGACTTTATGAATCATGCAATGAATCGAAGCTGTTTGATCGACATTTAACGAGCAAATCTTGGCAAAAGGCAAATACCAAAATGCAGATAGCATCGCAATGTCATAAAGAAATAAAAGCTTGAGTTAAAAATTAAGAAAAAAAAAAACTTTCATATGTTGTTTTCTGCTGAAATATTTTATGAGCGTTAAGCCAGACCAAAAAATAAAAAGATATCGATGCAGAAATGAATATAAATATATACATATATATATATTTGATATATAAAACAGGCAGCAGAAGTTGCTGTACATATACTTATATATATATATATATATATATATGTTCTTAAGTGAATACACATGTGTTTGGCACCAAGAGTTTGTGACTGATCTGATCTGATCGGATCTTAACTGAACTGAACTGAATTGAATTGATGTGATCTGCCGCCCCCGTGCACAGCGCTTTGTTGTGTTGTGGCATGCGGATTGGTTAAGTGCCTGGGTCGCACTTCACAACAGCGCTAATGTGACACTAAACTGATGTAAGAATAAATCCGCTTAGGAGGCTAACAAAGGCAGCGGCCAAAAATATAGCTAAATACCAAACAGCGCCAGCTACGACAACAGCAACAGCAACAGCAACAACAACAACAACAACGTCACCTTTCATATGAAATTACAGACGAACAGAAAAGAAAAATCAACAAAATAATATAATCACACCAAGAGAAATGTTGAGCTATCGAATATTGAATACTCTGCAAAGTTTTACAAAACTTTATTTACTTTTGTTGACTGAACATAATAAATAAAACCAGTCAGACTAATACAGAAGCCAAATACTGTTGAATTATATTAAGATATATAACAAAAATTATCAATATACTCATTAAATACTGCTTAGTATTTATATAGATCATATACTATGAAGTTGATAGCTATACAAAGTATAAAAAACTATAAGAGTTACGCATATGACATCGAACGTCCGCAATGCCCTTTGAAAGTGTATGCAAGGGTATATAGCTTACTACTTAAATGCCCACGAATGCAGGCACGCTGGCAACTCAAAATCAAATTCAAAATCAAATTTCAAAATAATACACCAAAAATCAAATATATATATAAAGACTTAAGGCTTCAATCCGCTGATAGAGCTGCGCGGGTGCGAGTGCTGCTAAGCAAAAGCGAATCAAATGACAGTTACGAGTCTTTCGGGCTATCATATCAGGTGTCTAATTTGAATGTCAGTGCCGCCGGGCTCCAACCAAGAACTTGGGCCGCATATGGCGAGCAGCAGCCAAAAAACACCAACCAACGCCAGAGACAAGAAATTAAATAATTATGCCGCAGTCTTTGGGAGTTTTAATTTTTGTTTTGTTTTGTTATTTTTCTCTCTCACCGATATTTATATCGAAAATTTCACTTGGTCGGCGCAAAGCACGTTGCGAACGGAGCTGAAACTTTGAATCGATCATCGATCAAGCTCGAGTGGTGCGTACTTCAATTATGCGTAATTTAAAAGAAATTAATGTCGTGCAAGAAATTACTTTTCGATTTTTGGGATTTTTTTTTCGATGAAGAGAAATACACTTATGCACACGTTCACATACACACACACACAGATACACATGCACACACACACACACACACACTAATAACCCAAATATCAGACTGCACCCAAGTCTGGAGCGCATAATCATAATATTTATATTATTTTCACTAAATGCAGCTCTTAAAGAGCATAAAAATGCCAGGGCAGAGTACACATTATTTTTGGCAAGTGTATAAAATTGTTGGTAAGACAAGAGGGCTTTGCTGAATGCAAACAAATATGCATACATACATGTATGTATTTATATTTAAAAATGTTTTCAAAATAAAATAAAAGAAATGCAGAGCAATAAATAAATAAGTCATTAAAGAAATTCCATATATACACTCACATATTAATAACAAGCAATTTTTCAAGTGTGCCCAAAGGCAAAGCTGCACCAAAAGAAAGACCTGGCCACACACACACACACACACATAACTACCATATCTCAATCTTGAGGCAAGCCAAAGGCTTCGTGTCTGGGTCAATTGCTTTGCTAAACTTTTGCGCTAAAGAAGTTTTTTGGCCAAGAAATAAAATAAAACATAACCCTCAATTATGATATATATTTTATGAGAGCACTTTAAAAACCAATGCCAGACAGCTCCGTTTAGTTAAGTTGAGAAGGCAGCAGGCAGGAGCGGGCGCAGCACTTTGTCGTGATATTCCTTAGGGCGCGGGCAACACATATAACAATAAAATAAAGTGCAGTTAACACATGACTTGGCGCAAATAGTGTCACATTTTGATAAATGACACTCGTTTGTCAAACAGCACACACACACGCACACACACAGACACACACACACACACACACACACATGATTGCCAAGACAATGAGCCACGAGTACAAAATGAACTGCAAAATATTCTGCAGATATAACCCTGCGCCCAATGAGCCCCAAAAAGAGCAGACTTTCTCCCATCGATTTTCCGAAGACTAAATACACTGACAGTTAGCATGTGGCATAAGTATATAAAGTAAAATTATATAGTTATCCAATCAAACATAGCCAGACCTATTATATATTTGAGGCTTTACTACACATTGATTTCAATTGGTCAAATTGTATTTTTTTTCTACTAACTGAACAATATTTTTTAAAATTAATTGTTTTGGATAGTCATCTAAAAATAAATATAAAAAACATTGCTACTGATTTACTATGCATAGTAAATGACTAAGTTTTAGGCCAACCTAATCGATTCGACTAGCTAGCGTATGTATGCCAAACTTAGCCGATACTTTCAGCAGTGGCAAGAATACATATTAATCTTTTCAGATTGCTCATATATTATATAGGATATTCATCACATTTGCTGTTAACCTTGCGTTACACATTGCCAGAGAAAATTTGAATACCTTTAGCTAGGGAAAATATCGTTCAAGCCACTCCCGCGCACTCACCCTCTCTGTCCGTCAGCGCACTTCCTGTCAGTTTAAGTTGTTTCGTCGTCAGCTTGGCCCGTAAAGGTGTTCGTTCAAAGATGTTCCAAAAACTGACGCCCCGAAACGCTTGACGGATGACTGAGCGAAGGAGATGGCGACAGAGAGCCAGAGCCTGAGCGAGACAGAGAGCGACAGAGAGAGAGAGAGAGAGCGTTGGATACGCTTGAGCTGGGACAGCTTTATTATGTCTTAATTCAAGCCCAGGGCGATTTAGGCGACAGACCTTTTTTTTGGATTTTATTTTTCGTTTGGGCAGCACAGTTAGCCACAGTTCTGCACTCAGTGGGTCAACTTTCATTTTGCTGGGACGTGTTACTAAAAAATTAAATTAAATTAAATTAAATTCTTTGCCAGCTGCGTGGGGCGAGCTGCTTGTAATTTCTTAATCCCAACTGCACCCAAGAAAATATAAAAACAATTCTTTGTTCCTTCTTTTTATATGTGAAAAATGAAGAAGAGAGAAGCGAACGGGCGACTTATCATTTTGGTGGTCCTTTGACTGGCTGGCTGGCTGGGTGGGCGCGGCGTTGGCGTTGGCCAATTCTTTATTTACCGCTAGAACTTGTGCGGCGCGCGATCCTCATCAGATTTTTGGCTGGGTGTAACCATAAAATTCGCGCTTGCAGGCGTTCAGTCTCTAAAGTGAAAGAACGAGTTTTTTTCATTTCATTTACTTTTTTTTTTTTTTTTGGGTGGGCGTGGCTGGCCAAGAAAGCTAAAAGGGGACATGAGGGGTGGAGGCACATCGGCTTTGCTTTGTTGATTTTTTTTTCTTCGTTTTTTTGTGGCACAAACCAATGCAGTAGGCAGTCGACAGTCGACAGTCAAAGCACAAAAGCTTCAACCATTTGATAGTCAATAAATTAAAACATTAGCCGTGCGCGCTCGTCACATGCGGCGTATGCGCAATGCGGCAACGTGTTAAAAATAAACAGTTGTTAAATTGAGCGCAACTAATCCGCCCCGAAAACTTCATGATAAATTATGACTTAAATCAGCTTTTGTTCAATTTTCAACTCATCATCAAAACTCATGAATTTGAAATGCAGCGCACAGGTGACGCCCAGGCTCAAATAGTTGTGCGTCCGCCTCTCTCTCTCTCTCTCTCTCTCTCTCTCTCTCTCTCTCTGTGCGTTAGAAAAGCTGTCACCAACACCAACACCAACTCAGAGACTAAATGGATAAAAATAACGATGTTATGTTTGTTGTTGTTGCCGCCTGCCACAGGCTATGCAAATGGAAAATGTTCAGATGAAAAAAAAAAAGAAAAATTAAGCCAAATGAAACGCTTAACCAAATGTTGAATGGCAAGGGCAGCGCAGTTTGTTGGCAACATGATATGGCAAATGTACCTAGACTATGGGTGGGTGGATGCTATGCTAGCAAATACATACCAAGCTACACTGCAAACAATTAAAGACTAGGCAAGGCTAACAAAATGAGCTACGTTTCTTTAACAATTATCAATATGTATATATATTTATTTTAAAAAACTTTAGTTTTCTTATTTATTCTTTTATTAATAAATATTTTGTTTATATTACAAAATTTCTCTCAGTGCTGTCGCGCCATTCATAAAAAGCGCATCGTGTTTTTCTATACGACATAATTTAGATTTTCGCCTTGGCTGGCAGCGTCTTTCGCGTGCTCTCTCCCTCTTTCTCTCTCTCTCTCTCTCTGTTTCTCTCGCACCCCGCGCTATCTAACACTTGAGGTAAAAGCTAAAAGAAAATGCGCCCAACAGCTTTCCTGTCTATTGTCTGTTGAATTAAGTGCAAACATTAGCAGAGTACAATGGGCCTGGTCGCTGGTCCACAGTTGGCACCCGGAACCCAACCCAGTTCCAACAACGATGATAGGCAAGAATATGATGATGATGTTGATGCTGCTGCTGATGATGATGATGATGATGATGATGATGATGATGATGATGATGATGATGATGATGATGATGATGTTGCTGATAATACCACATAGTCTTTACACCTAGCAAACGGAACGTGATAAAGCTTTTTCTTCTACGGCAATGATTATCAATCATTTTGGGATTAAAATTCCTTGTGGTGTTTTGTCACTCATTTGTTGCTGTTGCTCTAAACTGCATATGTGTGCAAGACAGAGAGAGAGAGAGAGAGAGAGCGGGAGAGAGAGAGCTAGTGTGGAGTATAGAGCAAGATATATCACATTGTTTTCGTTGCCGTTGTCGTCATCAATAAAATGCGCTGGTATTTAGCATACAGATAGATAGAGAGAAAGAAAAAAAACAAAAAAGGTCTCTTTCACTAGCTTGCCCTCAACTGTTGCAGGTGTCTCGACTGCAGCAGCAACAAATCTTTAATAGAGTCCAAAGCTAAGTTGGAGGCACAGGGACACCGTGCACCGGGTTAAAGTGTCGCCCTGACAATATTTTCTAGCTGCTCGATCTGTTTGCGTTTGGGTTCGCTTTTGTTTTGTTTTGTGTGTGTGTCGATTTTTTCAGTTTTTCGTTTTTCGTTTTTCGTTCTTCGTTTTTTCTCGCAAACGATTCTCACGTTTGTTGCCCTGACAAGTGGATTTAGCGGCATTGATGTATGAGTTTACAGATAGTTTCCACTTTTATTTTTCAGCTTTTTATTTCTGTGATCTGTGTTTTGCTGCTGCTCTAGCTGCTGTTGCTCTATCTGCTGCTGCATATGTTTCAAATTGAGTGATGCTGCTAATGGCCGGCAATTAATATTGTCTTCGAGGCTTTGTAAAACATTTCAAATCAGAGCTTCGAGCATTTACAAATGCCTTCGGCATATGCAAATCGAGTGAATGGCTCACGAAACTGTGCAATATTCAACTAATATTTAGGAAAAACTATTTCAGTTTAGTTAATGAAGTAAAAAACAATCATTGGATATACAGTTCGAAGCAATATTTTAATAAAAAATAAAAAAATAAATTGAAAACTTAATTTAACCAAATAAATATTCTTATTTAACAGCATTGGCATTTTTTTAAATTTTTTATTTATTTATTTATTTTTTAAATACATATTTGTCAAGTTATAAAACGCACTCACGTCCTTTTATACTCTTCATACTCTACTGTACTGGCAACTCTTTTCAGATACTTTCGGCATAATAATACCGATTGCATTTGGCTGTGAATTGGCGCATAGCTGACCAGTCGAGCGAATCAAATATCTGTGTTACATTCATTTTATTTTATAGATTTAGACAATATAATAAACAATTTTAGCTGTCACTGTTTGGTTAGTAGAGGGTCGCCAACGTCAATGCAAATAAATAAATACTTAAATAAAAAAGTAAATAAACAAAAAAATAATTAAAAAACTAAATCAAAAACAATTTTTAAAAATAATTTGGATATTTTTTCTCTAACTTCCATATAAATATTTCAATGGACAATAGCTTATACTCTTATTTAAAATGAAAATCATCAAAGTTAAAATCATCATGAAAGAACTTTCCCCAAGTTTGACCTTTTTCAAACGCCTAAAATAGTTTTTAATTCTAGTCGCAGTTCTATAAATCTTCGCGACACTCCAATAACTGTTTGACTATAAGAGCTTCTTGTTATTATAGTATATATTCGAGACTCAGCTCTAGTTAGAGCTTTCAGCTGTTGTCTATTCCTATGCCCGACACGTATAACTCAGCGGCAAGCACTCAATGCGTTTTTTCTTTCAGCATAAACACAGTTTAGCTTAGATCGCAGCGTAACTATGGCTGAATCGGCCGAAACTTAGAGCGTCAGCGACGCTTTAATGGCATTTCTAATGAAGCGTACGTACGTACGTACATATGTACGTACTTTGTAGGTAAAAAGGCCAAGGGAATTAACTCAACTCGAGCTGAACTGCTTCAGTTGACACTGACCGAGCGAACAAGCGAGCGAGCGAGCGAGCGAGCGACCGCAGATGCCTATCTCAATATTTAGGTTGCCAAAGAAATAAAACAAAGAGACAGAAGACGACAGCAGCAGCAGCAGCAACAGCAACAGCAAAGCACTTGAGAATAAATCAAAAGATGCGAAAAAAACACTAGTGAGGAAAACAACAACAACAACAACAACAGCACTAAACGGGCGACACTTTTAGGCCTCGTACCGCTCTAAAAGGCGCGAGATCTAAGCGAAATGATAAATGTTCGGCTGCTTCTTCTTCTTCTTCTTTTTCTAGTTGTGTATCAAGTGTGAATTTTAAGTGAAAACGTTACATGATGTATGCCAGTGAGAACGCTGGGAAATTGTTATGTTTTGTTTTTTGTTTGGTTCGTGTTTTTTTTTTTTTTTTTTTGGCTTTTATGTTTTATGTGTTAGCTGTAGCTTTGATTTCCAGGCGCTTTTTGGCTGCCTTTTTATGTGATCTACGTGAGTGAGCGGCGCAAAAATCGAGCTTAAATACATGATTTTTAATGCCAATAAATGATTTTAATTACACGAAGCTGCCAACAGCCGCCTTTAAAGTCATCTTGTGGTATGGGAACACATAAAAGCCACATAAAAATAGAAAATAGAAAAAAGAACTCCCGACAAATAAATAAAAAACAAAAAAAAACAACAACTATGCTTAAATATACTACATATATATATATATATTTCTCGCTTACTTAAATTCCATATAATTCTTAGCCGATAGAACTGAACCGCCCGAAAGCCAGCCGCAGCGCAGCGGCATCGTAAAAAGTGCGAACTGTAAATCATGACAGTTTTTATAACCCGCTCAGCGGCCGCTGTATTAGCCGAGTCCCGGGCCTTGGGTCTTAGTCTTACCTGCATTTACTTTACACAATTCTTATTTATTTTTTTTCGGGCTGCCACCGTTTACCTGTTGCCCCCACAGTTAGCGATTTCTCTCTCCGCCAGGCGGAAATGTAATTTTGTTTTTTTATTTTTGTTTTTTTTTTTTTCTTTTAGTTAGAATTCGTATTTATTAGCTTGAGATTTAAATTTCATGCACAACGTTTTGTCTTGTGTTGGCTGCGTTTAGGCACTTGAGCCATTGCCGCCTTGGCACAAATCCCCGCCTTGGCCGACATAATCTCCCACCCAAGACAATCTTTGCTCGGCTTGTCATAAATCGATATAATAATTGCTTATGGAATATCGTTCATTGCTCGGCGCGGCTCGGCTCAGCTCGGCTCGGCTTGGCCCTGGAGCTGGAGCTGTGCCTGGGCTGTTGCCGCAGCTTAGTCTAAGACGCGAACATATTTATGGACTAATTTATTGTTAGTTGTGGGCCGAAATAAGCATTCGAATTTATGTGACGTGCCGGCGAGGATTAAATCAAATACAAAAACTGCTCATGCCTATGCCACATGAAGTCCATTAAAAACGAAGCGAAACGAAACGAAACGTTTAAAATTGTGCCAGGCGTGGCAAAAAGCATTTCGGCTTGAAATAATAAAAGTAAGCTTAAAGGGATAGAAAATACATTTATTTCAGCATTCAAACATTTGATTTGTCATAAAAATTAAAAGACTAAAGACTATAGATAATCTATTGACATAGATATTAATAGAGATTTAGTATGTTAGAATCTTCTTTCATATATTTTTAATAAGAATTTCTCAGCGATGAGAATCGCACAAGCCTTTAGTCCACGTCAGTTTTAAATTATTATTACATACTTTGATAGATATATATAGATATTTTATAGCTCTAGTTTGCATCAGTTTCAACTACTGAATGACGACGCCCACAACAATCGAGTTTGCACACTCGTAACAAGCAGAACCAATGGATTACAAACACTTAAAAGTGTGAAATTTTAGTTGAAATAATGCTGAACGAATTACTACCCAGAATCACAACAAATTGCAGTAGATGCTGACTTTGCAAAGGGTTTTAGTCAAGGGTATATTAGCTCGTAGTAGCACGCTTCTACTCTACTGGTCGGCCACACCCAGGCGCATGGCAATTGCAAGCCACGAATCTGAGTCATACGCCACTTTTAATTGTTCAGATCCAGATGTTTTGTGTGAGGCAATACCTGAAATGAACCGTTAGTGTTGTTAGGCTTGACTGTCGTGGCTTTTTTTTTTATCAATTGTTCAATTGTGTGAGGCGAGCGCAAAGTATGACAAAGTGGGCAACATTAACGCTTTGTATGCATCAAAAGACATGTAGAAAACCCGAAAAAATTATGACAATTTCATTCGAAGAACCACTTCGTCAATGTCAAAAAGCTGACGAGGTCCAAGTTTTTCCCTTTTTATTTTTCCCCAACCTGTTGGGATAGCAAGTTCTGTAAAAATGACTTGTCCCGCGTGTTGGTTGCTTACGATTCTCTCTCTCTCTCTGTATGTTAGTCGTTATACGTACAACACAAAGAGCTAAGCTGCTGAGAAAAATAATCGTATAGGCTCGGTTTATACTACCCACCAAACCATATATGTATGAGCCTCACAATGCCTAATTTGGCAGCTCGCGCTGTCGACTGTTTCTCGGAAAAAAATGGTGATTATAGCCGCTGTTAGTCAGTTGTAAAACATGAGCTGAATTTTTACATGTTATGCAACTTTACATTATATGTAAAGCCCCAGCTCTATGTGTGTGGTCACAGAGATTAAGCAGACACTGTACTAAGGCACGTACCGAAAGATATAGACTCAATGGCAAATCAAACAATAGCGAGGAATATTGAAAGAAGTTTAAGCATTGCCTTTGATATGAAATTGCCAGAATAGAAGTAGTTGAATTGGAATTGACTTTTTAAAGTTCTAGGCAGCTAGAATTTTTCTTCAAATTATTTGTGAAGTAAAAGAGATATATTAGAGCGTTAGAGAATATAATATGATACGCTGATAGCAGACAATTAAAGAAGACAATTGTTCAAATATATATATTTGTATAGAGCTGTAATGCCGTGCAAGGATAGAGCTGCCCTCTTATCTTATATGAGAATGAGCTACATGCCTACTTACAATTTAATATGCTCACCGCTCTCTTTCACTTCTCTTACATACAATGCAGTGACTCAAATGCCTTAGCACTAATTATACATATAGGCTTGAGCTTCGTAAAAAGATCATTTGTGTAAACTTTACTTAAAACTAATTTAAATGTGTCTACTGAAATGCACATTAAAGACCTTTATTAAAGCATGCAAACATCAGCACACAGACGCTAAGAACAGATAACAACTTATAGCCATACTATATACACTCAAGAAGACGACATCCATATATCGATACTTCAAGCAACATAAATCATTTGCAGCTTCATTGTGCAGCTCCGGCAACATTTGAACTTCATTATTTTCCATGTCTTGCCCACTGTGCGTGGCCTATGCTCGTAATATGCCAAAGTTGTCACTTTGTTTGCTGTTGGCTACTTTTTGGTAACAGTGTTGGGCAATACACTTCACAACAAACCGCTCGAATGCCTCGCAGCTTCCCACTACACACACACACACACACAGATACGAGACAGAAACGAAGCCATGTGTATGACTATCAAACTGTCAAAATTATGACATTTGAAATTTCACGTAACGTAACATAACCGGACAAGAAAGCTGGCAACAAGAGATCCGTGAAGCACCCCCCGAATCTCTTCCATGCACCTTTCCCCATTTCGATCAAAGACCAACGCCACGAACCAAATGTTTCAAGTGTCAAGCGCGCTGTTTGTTTGTTGGGTTGTTGGGTTGTTGGTTTGTCGGTTTTTTTGTTTTTGGATATGAAATATTTTCAATTACAGTTCGTGCCAAAACGCAAGAGATCAAATTGTTGTGCACAGACGTGTCTGTCGGCCTGTCTGCCTCTCGACTGGATGTCAAGAGCAAGCAAGCAAAAAAAAAAAAAAATGATATACAAACATATATCTGTGTATATATGTAAGCACACATAATCATTATATGTACTTATTCAAATTGTTCAACATGAGTTGTGCCTCTTGTTACAACAACACGCCGATTCGCTTGAAAATGTTGCTGCTCAAGAAAAAACACGCGACAAAAAAAAAAAAAAACCAAAACACAACAAAACCAAACCAAACAAAACAAAAATATCTTTTTCTTTTCCACTCGAGTCAAACAGTTTTCATCTTTGGACTTCGTCAATGAATGAAACGCGAATTTTGTTTACAGATTTTACATTTGCTGTTGTTGTTGTTGTTGTTGTTGTTTTTGTTGTTTGTTTTTCACTTTTGTGGAGCTTGCAAAAAAGGAAAACAAAATTTAGACTTTGCTTGTGAATATGAAACCGTAGCAAAAGAGCACGAAATTAAATTTCCGAATTGTTGATTTGGCGTCAAAATATTTTTGTACTTTTGTCATTTAATTGAAATTGAATGAATTGGCATTTTTCTTGCTATATGCATAAATTCATATGTATATAAATTAATATATATATATAAATTTACATACTTTATGTTTGCGTATTAGCCAAGGCTTATGGATTTGGCTAATGCAGCTGCCAAATGTGGCTGACTCATTCGGTTAGACAGAAAATTCAGTTTGATAAATTTTTGAATTTGAAATATGACACTCAATGATAAGAATCTTGGGTGAAACCGGATTAAACTTCTAAATAAATAAAATGAAAATGAATGAATATATCATAAAAAAATCTTAAGTTCAATTATGCAAATATCAAATAGGTAAAGGTCAATTCTCAGGCTAATAATAATAAATTTAACTCCTTAATTATTTATTAATAATTAAAAAAAAAACTGATTACCAAATGATCATATTTATATTCAATCAAATAATATTTTATCTGTAAACTACAATTTTATTATTACAACTAAATATTTTATTTTAAGTAAAAATAGAAAAAGTAATTTGAGAATTAATAGAAATATTAATACTGAAAAAAAACCTAAAATTTTAAACTAAAAAAAAATATAAAATAAATTTTAAGCCTTCATTTATTTTTAGTTTAAAGAAAGAATTTTAGACTAAATATTTATTTTATTTTATTTTATTACAGAAATTATTATTAGAAGTTTGTTTAATGAAACAAATTATTTTTAGCTAAAAATAAAATTTGGCACTTTTAAACTTTTTTTTTATTTTATTTTGAATAAAGAATTTTTATTCATTTATTTATTTTTTTATAAATATTAAAAGTTTATAAGGTATTTAATATAAAATACATATAAATTGTGTCTCTTATGATTGTATTTTTTTAATGAATAAAATAATTAAGCTAAGAGATAGTTCATATCATATAAAAATTAGTAAATATAAATAATAAAAAAATACATATATATCTAAAACAGTTTTTAAATATTTAATCTCAATCTTTGGCTTTGGCATAAAACTCGCGACAGCTGTCGCTGGGAGAGCCGCCTGCAGCGCATTTGACAGTCGCCGTAGCCCACTTCCGTTTTTTTGATTTGGCCACTTTTGAAATTCGATATTCACGAAATTTTGCGCTTTTCAAGCACATTGCGCGTGCTTTTTGTCAGCGCGAAATCGAATGAGTGCGAGCAGCAGAATAAGCAGACGTAGATGAAGAAAAAAAAAAAAGCTGTTAACTAGGCAGAAACCCCAAATAAAAAAGGAAAAAAATACAAACCCAAACCCACTTCGCTGGCTTCACCGGCGGCGCCAACGCTGACAACGCAATTTCACAGGCGAAAGGTGCTGCTCAAATTGGTTCATTGTGGCCAATAGACCGCGTTGCCAGGGGCATTCATGGTTGGTTGGAAGAAAGGCAGGGAGGGGCAAGTGGAGTCGCCTATTCAATTGATTTATTTGTTTGCGCACACACACCACAAAATTTGCATATACATAAGTGCAAAATAATTGATTAGAAAGTGGAGTGCGTGCAGAGCTTAGATATGGTACGCTTCGCATCTTTCAGATACACTTTCGCTGAAACGGGAAGAAGCCCCATGAAATGTGCATATTTTCTTAAGAATTTTTCATCCTACAAATTTGTTATTGAAGTGGGGCAGCGAAATATGAGGAAAAACTTGAAATGAAATGGAATATAAAAAAATAAAAGAAAAACAGAATACAAAGCGACAAAGGCCGAACGAGCGAATGAATGTACGCACAGCTGTCAAGCACTCGAAATCATTTTTCGTGGAAAATGTTTCAAATAAAAAAGACTTTTCTTGAAGCACGCAAAGTTCTCTGTTGTCTGCTCGTTCGGCTATTCGAAGGCCGGTGCGAGAGTAGGCCAGTTTTCGACACTTGCTGAGGAGGCTGCCTGTCAGAGAGCCAGACTCAGTCGGGCAACCAGCTAGCCAGTCACTCAGTCTGGGCCAGCACAACTGGTTGGGTCGGGCCGGGCCGGGTTGGGCTAGCCAACAATTTGTTTTCCCCACTTACACTTTAACCTTTTTTCTTCTTTTCTTTTTTCCTAGGCGGCATAATTTCGGCAACTGTATAAAGCAGCGGGGGAATGGGGGTAAAACTTGTCACTCGGTTTTCTTATGAAATATGTACGTCAGCGTGCACACACAACATCCACTCGCACAACACTTTCAAGTGGTTTGTCAGCAACATTTCAAACAAAGCGTCCGCAACTGCAGTGACAGCATCGAGTAGAAGAAGAAGAAGCACCAGCTGCACAGAAACAGATGAACTGAGAGAAAAACGAAAGAATAAAAAAAAATTGAAACTTGTTTGCATCCTCTAACGATGCTGTGCATTTTGTTCACACATTGACCAGCACACACACACACACACACACAAACACACACACACACACACACACACAAACACACACTCATACACACTCCTTACACACACTTCATCTACATTTGAGGTTCTTTTCTTCTATTTAGCTGGCAAAAAAGAAACGAAAAGAAATAAAACGGCAACTGCAGCAGCTCGTAAAGTTGTTTAAAATGCATGCCAGGGCTTTACTGTAGTCAGTTTCAGTTGCTTATAGGCTTCAAGCTAAGTAAGTGAAAAAGTCGCTCCAAAACATTGCACTCGACTCGAGCCCAAAATCGTAAAAAGTGCAAGCGAAACAAAGCTAAGCGGCCTCCCAAGCACGAAGAATTTAGCGACTGGTTGATGAATTTATAAAGACAAGCCAAGCTAAAGTTCATTATGAGAGCTGTGTAAGTGCGGTAGCTAAGGGTAAACATTAAATAGCAAAAGCTATGCGACGACTTTGAATGGGCCAAGTGAGTGGCATTAGCTATTCCATTCATAATGCCTATCCAGGAACTCGATGTTTCAAAGTTTGCCATAATTGCAAATCAAACTTACAGTTAATAAACAAAACAAGTTACAGACTTAATGTGAATAAAATATTAATATTTGGTATATTTGAATTTGCTGAAAACCCTTGGTATATGCTGAGTAACTCTGGTAGTCAAAAGGCAGAGTTTTCTTCAGTTATGGCTAAGCTTTTGTGGATTTTCTATTAGTTTTAGTAAATCGGAGTTCCGAAACTGAATGGAGTTGAAAAGCCCTTTTCAGGTTCTCAGCGAGATATCGTTTGTGGAAACATTTTCGCCGAGAGCAAGGCTTAACTGGACAGAGTATAGAGCATGGGCTTGGTAAACTCAAGATATTTATTTAAAAAGTGATTCGCACAACAGAAGCAGTTTTTGCAGACAACAGAAACAGTTTTTTTCTCAATTAAAGTGAGAAGGCAATTTATGAGGTCACTTTCCTTTGGACAGAAATATCTCCAGCGATTGTAAAAAATTCAATTCAGAGACGCCACTAAAATTGATTGAAGCCAAATATTTTTTAAATATTTATGAAATTCTTATTCATTTCTTTACTTTTGTCAAGCTTAAAATTTATTTTCTTAATATGACAGACTATTCCAAATATCTATGCCATGCCCTGAAATTACAAATTAATTAATTAATAATCTGTTATGTTTCTATAAAATTAATATTGGTTTGAGTAATTTTAAGTTTTTGCTTGTTATATATAAAGACCAAAAAATAAACTTGAAAATATGAAAATATAGAAGTCTTCATAGAGCCATTTCAATTCGTTAACTAGTGTACATACGAATTGAAAAAGAAACTTGGAACATCTCTAAGTACGAGGTGAAACTGATTGTTTGAGCTTAGGTTTGCATTCAGCAAATTAGTCTGATATGTGTTAGCTCAGGAGTTTAGTCTAATATGTTAGTTAATAACTAAATTTTACTAAGTTTTATAAATAATTTCTATAAATTGGCTTAGCAAAGTAATTCTTAATACGCTCGATAGTGTTATACCAGAAGACAGTATATGTATATACAAGAGCTGAGTGTAAAGTAGAGAAAGTAACTCCTTTGCGTTTAAATTTTGTATACATAAGCTGCCAAGCTGCCATTAAAATATCTTAGTAGGTAATCAATCATAACAAATCAATAAGCAATAATTAAAGAATTCTCTTTCATCTTTAGTCATCAACTTAAACACATAAGTTTTGTACCATATAAGTAAATAGGTAATATTTTGTTATTGTTATGTCTGCTTATTTCGCTAGTCTGGCGCATCATTGTCCTTGGCAGCACCTGCAGCAGCAGTAAAAGTAACTGCAAACTCAACTTTCAACTGGCGAGACAAATATTTCATAAATATAAACTCGGCGCTATACATTTTGATGATTTTAATGGAGAAAACTGTGCAAAATGATGGCCACAAAACGTGCTGGAAGCAGCAGCAGCAGCAACAACAACAGCAGCAGCAGGAGCTGCAAACAAAACTTGTGCAACGCCGTTGCAGTTAGCGGAATGTGTTGCCAAGCACCTTTTGCATTCTGCATTCTTTTCGCTTTTGGCTCAGCAACTCCCTCCCCACACTCTACTCTCTCTCACACTGCCTCTCTCAATCTGTCTCTCTCCTTCTCTTTCTCTATAAGTGACAACGGCAATGTGCAGGCGCGCGCCCATTTAAAATGCAGCAAGTGTCACCATTGACTGAAACGAGGCGCAATAAATATATATATAAACATACATATATATATATATATATATATATATATATAAATGTAGATATATATATATATATATATATATATATATATATGTGTATCTGAAACGGGGGCTATATACAAAGTGGCAGTGACTGTGCCGGGTCTTCGCCCAGGCTTTATACGGGCAAGGCATGCGCTGCATATTGGCAACAATGCAAGCAAAGAAAAACAAATAAAAATGCAAGAGCTGTGAGTAGCACGAATGTGGCATACCCTGTAGAACCCGACGTGCATATGTAACTGTTAGCTAGAATGTTCTACTCTGTTCGCTTGTACTCGGCGGGAACTATTAGGCAAATATAAAAAAATCCGCCCTATATATAGCCTATATTGTGTGAAACTGAATATTATATATCTCATCATCTTTATTAATACCTATACAATATTCAGAATCGTTCGTTTTACAACACTGACTATCCACATTTATTTTAGCAATATAAAACTTCATCATCAATCTTTCCATCTATGCCCAATATTTGCAAACATTTGCACTCATCAAACCACCCTTGGCAGGAGCTTATTACAGGATATAACGCAAGTTCCATCGTCGCCTCACACTTTGCATGACATTTTCTTACACTGTCGCAGAGCCGTTGGGGCCCCCGTCTCGTCATTTAAATAACAATAAAATTTGATGACAAGCGTCGTTGCTGGAAGCTCCACACGAACAGAGCCATACCACAGCAACCATCGCTCCCTGCCCTCTTCAAGTTTCCTCAACTTAAACGTCTGCAGTTTCGATTTTGCAGTTTGCTTCGAGCTGATTGGCTTTTGCGGCCATAATGAAGACATTCGATGCCTTTTTAAGCGTTTCACTTTCGCACGTAACTGTAAAAAGTTTTCAGCATGTCCGGTTGTAAAAATAAATATTATAAAGTTCTCAAAAACTAACCATAGACCGAGCGAGAGAGAGAGAGAAATGGTGACCCGTCTAGACGACAGTAGCCCACCCACTTGGCTCAGTTGGCTTTAGTTGGTGGCAAAAGCGCTTTCCTTTTCGTAGGGCAATGCCAAGTTTTAATTAAGAAATCGTGCCCAGAACTTTATATTGGTTTTAACACTCGCTACTTCAAGTAAGTAGCCGCACACATACACACACACACACACACACACACACACACACACACACCCTCACACCAAGCCAACTACAAATCAAAGAAATGCAATTAATCGCAGCACGAAACAATTGAAAATCAACTTAAAAACAGTCCTAATGCTTACAAGATAGCGTAAACAAGAGAGAGAAAGCAATGTTAAATAAAATTTAAGAATTTAAGGACAGAGCTAGCAAAGCAATTTAAACTTTAATATAATTATAAATTGTATTTGGCTATAACAGTCGACATTTTATTCCTCTAAAAACCATTCTACACTGTCCGTTAAACACATTTACCATCATCGTACTTCGCACACTTCACAGCATTTGAAAATGTTTAAATCTAAATGAACTAATTTTCACAAAATTATTTACAAATCAACAGCCAGACAGAAAGACACAATAACAGAAATACAAAGAGAGACAGAGAGAAAAAGATAGAGATAGAGAGGGAGCAGCAGCAGATGAATGAGGAAAAAGAAATGGAAAAAAAGGCAAAAGCAAACGCGGTAATTATTTTTTAATGTAACAAAATAATATCTGGCCAAAACGATCAAGTCACGCAAGTGCCACGGTGGAAAATTAACATGAGAATAAATAAGAAATTTTCAGAGGCTAAAATCCCAGCCAGACACGAAACCAAACTCTTTTTTAGCCCAGCACGCACCAAGATTGACCGAACTACAGCAACAGCTACAGCAGCAGCAACAGCAGCAGCAGCAGCAAAGAGTAAAGGAGATGGCAAATGTGTGTGCGAGAGAGATGGCAGCGCTTGACCTAGAGAGGGATAGAGCAATGCAAGGCAGACTGCATGACGCATGCGCAGCTTCCGTTTGCGATTTGGCAAATATGATATGGCGCGAAATTCGAAACTGAAGGAGCGGAAAAAAGACCGTTAGATCTTGGGTTGCTTTGGCAGATTTATCGCTGCACCAAAATTAACTACGCTCCAAATTAAAAATGTCGTCGCGACCCGCAACGGACCCAAAACTCGGGCAATTAATCAATTCATACTTGATCTTTGTTTATAATATTCGCTTTACAACAAATCGTTTCGATTTGTGAAATACCCTGTAAAACTAAGAGATGTGTACTTAGTTTTACTCATGTAATTGCTGTGAGACTAAGTAAATACTAACTGTAGAAAAAAGAACATGAAGGGAATATATTCTAAAATTAAGTGAAATAAAATAAGAATATCGTTTAATATATAATTAAATTAACACTATGTTGTTAAGCCAATCAGCTATATCTATGGATGTTCCACAACTAACGCCAGCAGCGTAAGCTTCAACCAGCTAGAATGTGGCGATGCAATGCTTCTCGACAGGTGTCGTGTGATTAGCTTATGCTGCTGTAAGAAATTATGCTCCTAGTTTTTAGTTCATAATTTTAAGTATAATGCGCTGGTCATCGCCATTGTAAATGCATTCAAAAATATTCTCATCACAAGCTAAAGACACTTGATCATTGCAGTAATGGCTTATACGTGCATATATAGTAAAAAAACATTTTCACAACTTGCAAAGTTTTCATTATTTTGCCAAATATCAAATGCAGTCTATATATAGATTCAGAAAGTCCGACATATTTTGATGCATAATTATTATTATTAGAAAAATCTTCGAAAAATAGTTGAGCACACTTAGCCTCTTCAAGCTTACCTATTTGTTCTTCAATAAATATTTTTAAATATTTTTATTATTATTAAATATAAAAAAAAAATAATTTTAATAATTTTTTTAACTCAATAACAAAATTTTCTGTTATTTTGTTTTTACTTTATGCATAATATGATATATAATAGAAAACTTTCTAAAATGTACGCAATCAATTAGAATGTTTCTAAATCTTAATTCTAATATTTTAAATTTTTTAATTTTATATTTATTTGTTTCAAGACAAACTCTCGCATAATATGAAGGGCACCTGCTAGCCTGTCTAGCACACTCAACACTCTCTTATTGGCTTTTCGTTATCTTTTTTTTAGTTATTCATTTAAATTAAATTTGTCCTAGTTAAAAATCTATTCAATTTCTCAGCTGCTTATAAATGTCTTTGCATTAGCAGGGAGTCGCTTTTCAGCCTTTTATTTCATTTAGTTTTTTTTTCTTTCTTTCTTTTTTTTTTTTGTTGAATTTATTCTTCACATTCATGCGGCGTTTGTTTCAACACTTGATAACAAGCCGAGTCGATTTTCTCGCTTAGCTTCAGGAAAATCGTTTTCGAACCAAAAACAAAAATTAGTGAAAGTGATTGATTTTTCCACTTAATTTTTGTTTCAGGTAGACAACGTAACGTAAAGTAATGCCGATAATCAGCGCTGAGGCTAGACGGCCAAAATGCCAGCCAAATTGGCTATTTGGCGCATGCGTCAAAGCCTTCTACATTGTTATTGTTGTTGCCGTTGCCGTTGCCATTGCCGTTGCTGTTGCTTTGTTTGCTGCACTTCCGTCAGCTTTCGGCGTCTGCAAGACAAAAGCGTTGGAGTTGGCCTAAGAGCGGCGGCTGGCAGGGCGTGTTTCAACGAAAGCGAAGACAGCAAAAGTGGCATTTGCTTCAGGGATAGTGGGCAACCTAAGCAACAACAACAACAATGCTTCGCATACATAATCATGCTCTCACACACACACACACACACACACACACACATGTGATCTACATAAGACCATAAAATTTATTTTGCATAACAATTTAGCTACATTATATACGTTTAAATAATAATTTAGAAAAAGGCAAAGACTATTAAATTATATTTAATTGACAGCATTTGCTACGGCAACAGCTTCTTACTGATAGCACAAACAAACTGCTCTAGAAATAATACTTTTCTATCCATTTTACAGGCACAGTGTGGAGCAGTGCGTGACAAGTGTGGAAACTGGGTGAGCTAACAGGCAAACAGTTCATCATTTGTAAACTAGAATACTTTAGTTTCAAGCAAATAAAAGGTAAAATAATATGTTAAAGAAATATTAACATTATTAAGATTTAATATAATATATAATATATATATTAATATATAATTATTCATTCTACAGTTCACTTTATTTACATATGTAAGGATAGCATCATTATTTTCTTGTAATGGACTTTTTGTAGTGTTAGTAAGATATTTTATAGTCGTTGCAATTAGGTCGAGCTTTGTTGCATTAAAAATTGCAGCTGCTGATAATATTTTAATATGTGCGGCATATAGCGTATATGCTTTCTGCATAAAATTTGAGTTAAAGTTGCTGTTGAGCCAAGATGTATGCCAGATGTAAAGTAGCTTGCTGCAACCTTGAAATTGACTCAAGTAAACTTCATGTGTGTTTTACCAAATCAAAATTCCATTTGAACTCAAACCTAAAGATGCTAGAAATAAATTTGTTCACATGTAAATAAATAAATCAAATATTGATGAGCGTTAAAGTATGAGCTCGCAGCGACAATCCAAAGCACAGAAAATAGGGTAGCAGGAACTGTCTTGAGGCATGACAGGTGCTTCTCAGCATAAGAAACTAAACTCGCGGTGTTATTCAGCCTAGCAAAACTGTGACAGGAAGAGTTTATGATTGTTAAAACTTTGAAAGTCAAGCTTTCAACTTACAAAAATAAATCCCTAAAGTTAAATTAAAATATTTTTTTGCAATAGAAATTTGACCTTTTACTTACATATTTTTGCAACTTCAGTGTATGTCATTTAAATTAAGTTGTCCTAGCAGAAAAGAGAACCAAGTCTGAGCTTTTGAATTGTGAATAAATGTAAATAAAAATAAATAAATAAAAAAATAGTTATATTACTTACACTTAATGTTGATACAGATTTGGCATTTGGCGCAAAATATATTTGGACAGCTGCTTGAGCTCATAAATTATATTGATTTAGCACATTGTTTATTTATTTAATAATGCAATTTGGTGAAAGAAAAGCACAAACGAAAATTTGCGGGCAACACGGCAACACAGCAACAGTGCTAGACAAGCTGGCTAAAGACATCGCAATTACAACTGCAATATTTGGCATGATTGTTGTTGCTGCACTCCACATGAGCCACGTTAACTTTTTTAAAGGTTTTCAAATAAGAAATAAAAGTGAAAAAAAGTGGCGCCGCCTGAGCTCAAATAAAATACTCGTATTCTATGCGCTTTGTGGCCCACTACAAATTTGCATAAATACCATGGCAACGGCACGAGCAACAACAACAACAACAGCAACAACAATCAAATTGGTGGCAACAACAATTGGCACAATAAGCTGCTAACAATGCAACATGTTGTCGTTGTCGTCGTTGTCGTTGTTGTCGTTTGGCATGTTGTGAATTATGTTTGGTATTTTGACCAGCTCTCAAATAAATTTCAATCCAACAACCACAATTTTAAAGGACGTTTCGGTGAACCAGTTTCGTGTCAGGTATATTACACTATAGTTTTCATATTAGAAAAGCCAACGAACAATTCAACACCACACGCAACATTCAATGCAATTTTTTAACTGCCTCCACCCGCCCCATCCTTGGCTCTGAAGCTACAGCTTTTCTAATCGCAGTGAGTTTTTTTCAAAGAGAAAAATTCTTATATGCATATCATATATGGGGTAAATCATGTGATTTGAGCATGGATATATAGCTGGAAACATTTTTTTTCTTTGACTAAGCTTAGAAATTGATTGGAGTATGAAAAACGGAGTATCTACTTGCGAAAAAACTTTCATTTAGATTGATCTGTAGAGAGAATCCAATCATATTTCTTTATTTTGCAAACATTTAGTTTATTTTGCTAGATCGCCGTGCATAAATGTTAGCTATCAATGCTCAATATAGGATATCTACTATGTCAGCATTGCCTGCTTACTCTTTTTATGATTTATCGATTTTGCTGACGTGCCTTGGTCACATTAGAAGTTCTCTGACCGGGTGGCCAAAACGATGGCGTGTCATCGCTGAAAATGTGTTAATCTTTGGAATTTAGTCAAACGTTCGCCTTTAATCATAAATATTGCGGCAAATTGCCAAGGCAGGCCATCAAACTCAAAAAGAGTATGGGAATGGGAATGAGAGTGGGAGTGGAAGTGGGAGTGGGAGTGGACATGGGGCTGTTGGCAAGTGCTCGAAGAGTTTGGTCGCTTGGCCACTCAACCAGCAAACGTGCCCAGCTGGCAGCGTTTGCTGTTACATCTGCTGCTTCGGTTGCTGCCATTGTGAGTGCGTAGCCACTGAAGAGGCCGCCAGTGCCACTTCGAGTGGCAAGCAACGCACCACACCACCACCACCACCACCATCATCATCATCGCCACCACCACAAACTACAACTCATGCACGCACAAAATTTGTCGATTGCAAGCCAAAAACTGGCGAAATGTCAACGAGCAGGAGTTCGAAGTGCACTTCACAGCTCCGCACGATGCGCAGCGCTGCACTGCGCTGCATTGCACTGGCGACAAAATGCAGTTGCAGTTGCAACAGGCAGCAAACGCAGGCAGGCAACCAGGCAGGCAGGCTGCATGCCCAATGGGACACTCGAGTGGCCCTTGGCACCCTTTCGGCTGCAATGTAAATCAATGCAATAATTAAGCAAAAAGGGTTTTCACTTCCGTTGGGGTACTCTAATATTATGATGCAATTAGTCGAGCTCTTTACTCTTGCCTTGGCTGTCATGAAAATGTAATGCAATTTTTAAAGTTTTGAATGGAGTACTTACATATATAAGTACTTGTAGTTGTTTATGTATAATATATTTTCACATACATGTTATATAAATATTATTTATTTATTAGAAATAGCTGGAATTTGTGTACATATATATATGAACGTTCCATATATCTTATAGGTATATATATATACGAGATATGCATACATATAACTATATAAACTTGAGTAAATCTATTTGACTCTTTCCATCTCGCTTCTTCTTTGTCTCACTTTCTCAATTTCTTTCTCTTTATCCCAATACAGTTTCAATAGGAACAATGAGCCTTTTGAAATCTATTTCAAGATGTCTTCATCTAAAATATTTATAGTAATATTAGCACGTTCCAACAGTTCGATATTTGAGATATCTATTAAAGTAGTTGTTATTAACAAAACGTTTCTCTACAACAGAAGCTTACTCCATATTCAAGATTTTTATTATCATATCATATCATATGATATGATATGCATATCATATCATAACCTATAATATCCTATCGTATCAATTCCTATAATATCCTATCATAACATATCATATTATATCATATTATATCATATCATAACATATCATATCATTTCATGTCATGTCATATCATATCATACCAAAGCATAACATATCTATCATATCATAAATATCATATATATCTTATCATATCATACCATATCACGTCACATCATATTCCTTATATTAATTAATAGTTATAAGACATCACTACCTTCTGCATTATGCTAAGCTTTTCTTTAATATTCAAGAAAATTTCAAGGAAACTTGTAAGTTTCGAAAAAACTGTCTGCATTAGAGAAGTGTATTAAATCTTTGCTGAATCAAATGTGAGTTTCAATTCTTTTCAGATTTTTATATAGATTTTGTATAGTACATCCAATTGCTGCCCGGTATGTGCATTCAGCATGCATCGCTACTCATCTTCTTGCAACCCTTTCCTAGCTCTAGAAATCCCCTCTATGGGGACACATAGCTCGTTAGCATAACTGCAATTAGACAGCCGCTGCTTTTGCAGGCAGCTCGACCTCTCCCACTTTCTTTCTCCTCTCGCTCTTCCTCTCTCTCTCTCTCTCTCGCTCTCTGATGTGCTTGACAAATGTGCGTAAAAAGTTCATGAATTGTAATTGGGGGCGTGGCACAATACAATGCAGCACATGTGCATTGTTTTTGCCGTTAATTAGTGAGTGCAGCACAGAAAGAGAGCCAGAGAGAAAGGGTAGAAAGAGAGGGAGAGGAGTGGTAGGAACTTCCGTTTAGGGCAGCGGCGCTTACTTCTAACACCAACGCCGACTTTTCGCACTCCAATGAGAATTTTCGTATGGTGTGTCGATATTTTTTTCCTCTAATTTTTTTCACATTTTACTCATTTTATACTACTATTTTGTTGTTGTTGTTGTTTTTTTGAAGTGAAGAACGTGCAGCTAGTTGGTCACGTCTGGATCTGGATCTGGATCTGGGCATTGCCATAGCTGTGCCCATTCCCGTTGTTGTTGTTGCAGTTTATGCTCTATTTAAATGCTTTTTATTTGCCATGTCTGGCGTTTGAGTGTTACAACCTAGCCCTGGCCATAAAAACAGGCAGCTAAACATGTTGTACAACCATTTCGCAGTCGGCCGATCTAAGGCTAATGCACTCTGACCCAAACACAAAAACAACAAACAGCAGCGGCGGCCGCGGCTGCGGCAGCCGCCTCGCTGTCGGTTAACATGTGAGGTAAATTTGTAAGCTAGAATTGTATAGAAGAAGAAGTAACAAACAAGATCTATTGAGTTGCAAAAAGAAAATGTTAGAATTTTGATAACAAATACAAATTTAATTCAATTTTAAGCATTTCTTCAATACATTTAGTTTTCATATATTTCAAGAAAAAAAAATGTTTAATGAATTTATAAATTTATTTATATTTATAGAACTAAGAACAGCTGTCTCTTGGACTCATTTCCCACTAAGCAAATAAATAAACATTACAAAAATACAATTTAAAGATTAAATACCATAGAACTCTATCTGTTGAATATAAACATAAACAAACAGTTTAATAAAAACTTTAAGTGCGCAAAAAACGGCATTTGGTATACTGCAAGAAATTCTATTGACACGCAATTAAATGAAATGAAATGAAATTAAATTGTGAAATTCGCTTTTGTTATACGCAGCGAAAAATTGTTAAAAAAAAAAAAAAATAAAAGGCGGCAACAAACATTTCAACAACAGCAACAGCAAGAACAAACTTATTAGCATGATGATTATTAATTAATTGAAAAAGTGAATGAAGCATAAAATGTGCAATGAATAATGTGCAGAAAAAAAAAACACGCACACAAACTCAAACAAACAAGAGCTTCAATAAAAAGCCGACTACAACAGCAAAATCAACAACAACAACAACAACAAGGCAAATAATTGCATTCAACATATGCGATGTGTTGCAATCAAAATATAAAAAAAAAAATAAAAATTAAAAAATTAAAATAAAATAAAAATAAAATTTACATACTGATTAATTTATGCAGCATGATATTGGCTGGGGTGGGGGGAAAGAGTCAGGACAGGGCGAGCGGGCGACAGATTACAAAGGCAATTCAATTACAGCAGATGAAAATGCTCTCAACTTGAAATCAATTACAGTTCGTCAAGCTGACAACTTGTTAAGCAATATTGATATATGAAATGTGGAGCTACGCACCAGCTGAGAATCAAACGATTCAATTCAAAATGCAACGAAAAAAGAATATTTAGAGAAACTTCTCATTTATGAACTTCTTTTAAAGTCTTTTACATCAGTCTAACATATTTAATTAACACAACAAACTATTTCAGAGTCCAACACCTCGAACAGTTAGACAATCTACATAAATAACATAAATATTTACGTTTTAAACTAACAATAAGTGAGTTAGTTCTTAACGCTCTGCAAGTCAAGCAATCTGTGCTCTTTAAGCACTTTTTGTTTTCAAGCTGCAAACGCAATTAACTGTGTATATTATTAACTATTACATCAGGCTTAAGCATCTTAAGCCGTAGTTATAAATTTTAAAATAAATTTCACGCAGTCTGTAATGTCTAAGCGCAACGAAAAAGAAACAAGCGAGAGAGAGAGAGAGAGAGAGAGAGAGAGAGAGAGAGCGGGAGAGCGAGAGACGGACTTGGCCAGGCTGTGAAATTTATTAAGCGCAAAACTATAATTAAAGCAAAGTAAAAATTATTAAAGCAAAAGATGAGTGAGAAGACTGCCAAGCAGCAGCAGCAGTTGTATCTGAAACTAGTTCTGCTCAGTTATCAACCTGCTGCTGCGTCTGCACACACACACACATAGGCCGAGAGATATATAGAACTATATAGCTATGGGTTTATGGCTAAGGATAGGCGCTGAGTAGAGCTACGGCTGCAAGCACTTGCTACGTTTTAATTTTATGCAGAAATCATAAAAACGCGTCAGGTAACAAGATAGTTGTATGGAGTTAATTGTATGGAGTTTTGCGGGCAAAGTAGAAAAAAAAAATGATGCAAAGTCGAATATTTTAAAAATGTTCTGCGGCTGCCAGCGCATGCGCAATTACGCCTCAGACTATGAATGGGACCATGGCCAGAAGGGAGAGCGAACGGGGAGCCGTTCAAGTCTGGTTTACTGCTCTTGCCATGGAAGTCGTAAATAAGCCGACTCGGGTATTGTTTATAGTTAACACCTAGAGCTGGGCTTAAAGTTTGAACAAGACTTCCTGTGTGCCACAGGTTCAATGCACCAACTTGGCAGTTGGCCAGGCTCCTCACACTCTAGGCTTTGCCTGATTATTGAGCACCAGCAGCAGCAGCAGCAGCAGCCGCAGCATCAGCAGCATTATTGAGGCAATTAATTAGCATTAACTGATTGAAACTTTGGCACACATTTCTCAGCTTCGGGCGCTACTTGAACAGAACACGCGGCATCAAATCAAAAATTAATAAATGTTCCAAAATGTGCTAGAAAGCAGCGCAAAAAACAGTTGCAAAACATATGCCAAAGCATTTTTGAAGTGAGCTAAACTGAGAATTACCCTGTAGGAATCAATCTATAACTACACTTGAGTTTTGCTCATGTCCTACAGAACATATTTCAATAGTAGAACATACCAATAAAGCTTCTGCTAACATTTGCTATCGTTTAGCATCAAACTCAGTTTACAATATTTCACCATTCAAACAGTATTCTATACACTACATATATGCTCGTATATGCCTCATCTCATAGTTTGCCACAGCATATTCACAGTCCGCTCGCATAAGCATATGTATTTCGTATTTATATGGCATAATGAATTGTTTTTGTATAGCATATTGCATAGTAAAGTATGATATAGTATAGTGGCTGGATTTTATTCGGTTTCGATGCCGCCCGCTGAGCCGCTGTGGCTGATGAAGTAGTTTTTTTCTCTTTCTTTGGGGGGCTACAAAGATTCGCGTGTCCAATTCTCAAGTCCAAACTCAAGTCCAAGGCGGCATGAGTAAGTGTTTTGCTTAATTGCCTATGGCTTATTAGGCAGCACAACATAGCAAGAATGGGAGAGGAAGAGCGAGCGAGAGAGAGAGAGAGAGAGAGAGAGAGAGCGAGATAGAGAGAGAGAGAGGAGAAGAGAAGTAGAGAATAGTCAAATTAATTTCGATAGACGGGCAGCAATCGAAGCTATAGAGATTCAGAGATTTCAGTGTCTGTGTCTGTGGTCCCCCTCTAATGATGATGGCGTTACGAATTTCGACTGCCTGCATTGACCGACAGCCAAACAACAACAACAACACCTATAATAAAGCCTAACAACAACTACAAACAATTACAAACGTATAAAATAGAAGAAAAAAAAGACAACCATTGTGTAGCCACAAAAAGAATTTTGAGCGAATGGAACGAACAATGCAGAATCATTAATTAAGTTTCTTGCCAATGCCTGAACTATCTGACCGACCGAACTATATACAGCCAGCAGGAGGGGGCTGGAGTGCTGGGCGTGGCAGTGTAGACAAATGTGGCCACAAAGTGAAAGAGCTCGAAAAAGACATACAAAAACAAAAAGCAAAGCAAAAGCAAAAAAATATGCCAGTGCAATTGATAGCAGCAAAGTGTTTGAGGCAACAATGATACACAATATCAATGGATCTTTCAATTATGAAATGGAAATCAATTGGCAACGAGTAAACGAGTTTGTCTTGTCATGAAAGCACACGGCTGCCAAACTTGCTGCTTTTTTTTGGTACAATATAAAAAATTAGTAAACGGAAATCAATTGGCAACGCGTTGAATCAAGCAGCAAAGACAACTTCAAAATGGCTGCATTTTATTGTTCGGTACTTTGTGTTACTTGAGTTCATTATATATAGATAGATTAAATAGAGAGAAGCTACTACATCTGTTCACTACTACTACTAAAGTTTCTCGCTAGCATATATATACTTCCCTCCTGCACATGGTATACTCCATATAGCCCATCTCCATGTTCGCCTTAAGTTCATTGCTCCACCTCTTCTTTACCTCTACTCTAGCTCCACTCTTTGTCTACCTGCTTGGCTACCCCAGTTTAAGCCTCTCTGCACTCCTTGGCTTTCCTCTTTAGACTTCTAGGCTCCATTCCATGTGGGCTAAAGCATTCAACCCATAAACCCTCTCTCTCCCTGCATATATGTTAACTTTAGCTAGAAATTCCAATTGCTGAAAGAAAAGCATATTGCTCTTGTTTAGACTCGAACTTTACATATTATAAAAATTAATTTTAAATATGGTTTTTCTTTCAAAATAAAAGTATTTTCAATGTAATTTATTGCTTAAAAGATATATTAAATATTTTAAGTATATATTAAATATATATAAATGCTTAAATTAAAGATTTTTTTTTTCTACTTCTTTACTTTCTTTTCTTATTTTATATATATTTATAATACTTATCTATGAATATATATATCCATTTTTTTTTATTTCCCACAGTTGACAAAATGTTTCATTGATTATTCAACGGAAGTTTTGCTTCAATTTTCGTCTATGGTTTCTTTTCTATACGCAAAAATCTCTCTTAAAGTCCCCATTCTTCTGCTTTATCCATCGCTTAAGCACCTCATGAAAATGTATGTAGAGTTTCTGCACACACACATACACACACAAAGTATTTGAGTGTTTGTTAAGCATATAAAATGTATGGCAAATTGGCGGATTTGAAAGGCATTTTGCCTTTCTACATAACGTCTGTCAAATTAGAAACGAATTAACATGCTCAATTATAAAATGTATTTCCCTTCAGATATTCCCGATCTTTTTCCGCTTTGGTTTCAAAGCTGTTATTTTTTCTTCATTTTATTTCGCTGCGTAATTCACACAAAAGCCGCATAAAAGTGCATGAAATTAGGCGGAAATTGAAGTTGGAATAGGAACTAGACCAGAGACCAGAGACCCGAGACCTGAGACCCCAGACCAGAGACCAGAGACCAGACTTGTAGAGTACAAATTATGAATGGCCCGACGGGTGCGAGTGCTTTTAAAAACCAATTAATAAATTTTTAATGTATGCGCTGCTCTGCAGGTTGCGCTACAGCCGCCTACAGCGAGGTGTGGAAAAATTGTGTTGGCTCTTATGTTTATTATGCAGCGCACTGCATGGGGGCGCAGCAGTAGAAAATGGAGTAGGACGGTGGGGCGAGACGGGCTGTGGAAGCTGGTCGAGCGGCAGCTGTAGAAATGAGAGGAGGAAAAAAGTTCGGCTTGTCTTGGTTTTTGGGTTCTCGGCTGCCACAGCACGAGTTGTCAGTGCTTCATTTTTCTTGGGCTTTGCATTGTTTTCGTGAAAAATTAAGTGTGAACAATTTATTGAGAAATTTGTACAGGTGGCACAAACAACAGCAACAACAACAGCAGCAACAATGGTAGCCAAAGCATGCAGCGCTGCATCCGATTGTTTAATGACTTCATTTGCTGGCACAGGGCGAACGCCACGGCGAACCAGATCGTTTGGGCTAATGAGCCAAAAGCTTGCCCCCAACTGTTGCAGCTGAAAGGTGCAACAAAAAGACGATCTTGAAAGGCTAAAGGAATTGGAAAATTGAGCCATAAGATTGAGGGCAACAACTGAGGATGAGCGGTTGATGGGGAAGAATATCGCAAAAGAGAAAGATTTAAGAACTATAAGAGAAAGACTAATATGAGCAAATAATATCAAATTTATATATATATAAATATTTGTACTTTATGTGTATTCCAAATAAAATTTTAATTATCTAATAATATTATAGCAACTAACATAATAGTAATATAATAGTAAACTAATATAGTAGCAAAACTAATATAAAATAAAAAAAAATAATACTAAGTATTTGAAAATAAAAAAATACATATATATATATATATATATATATATGTATATGTCTATGTATATGTATTGATATATCTAATGCTTATATATTATATTTATTTACACATCATTGTAATAAATTTACATATTTTTACTATATTGTGTATTATATAAACACTAAAAACATAACATAAATTAAAATATCTATAACTATATATTATTGTTATTACAGAATTATATTGCTTATAAATTTTTAAGCAAATATATTCTGTTGAAAAACTCTCTTTAAAATATATATATAAAATATATTTAAAATTAATAAAACAATACAATGCATAAATAATAAATATAAAATAAAAAAATAAATATATTTATATTTTCAAGTGAATTAAATGAAAATTCAAATGATTAATATACATAAATATATAAATTAAACAATAAAAAAGTACATAAAATATATTTAAACATATATATATATATATATATATATATATATATATATATATATATATATATATATATATATATATATATATATATATATATATATATATATATATATATATATATATATATATATATATATATATATACCTATATATTTCTGCCTTTAACAATTATATAAAATGTTGGCCTATTATTTTCATGGCTAAGAAATTCATTTTTATACATTTGAAAACTTTGAAATTGCTCATTAAATATTTTTTAATATTTTATATTATATTTTTTAATTAAAGTTTATAAAATATTATCCTTTTTTATATTATATATATTATTAAAAAATTTAATTAAAATATAGTTTTTTTTTTCATCTGTTAAAACTGCTTGAAATTATGAAGAAATATCTTATATAGCTAATGGAAATACATGTATCATGTGCTCATGAACACAATTATTAAACAAAGTCTGTTTTTTATGCTTTTAAATTTCTTTCATGATCAATTATGGGATTATTTATGATACACCATTCCGTTTTTAGGTAAATAAATGAAAAAAATGATAATAATAATATTTAGCATTGAACTTTTTGCTGAGACATTAGCATGCGTTCATCAAAAAAATATAAAATTATTTTTGTATATTTATATACATAGAGATTATTATAAAAATACATTTAAATGCCTTGAACAATCTCATTGAAACCCTTCCACAGTGCTTCTGTGTATGTGCTCAGATCATGCCATTGGAATTTTTTTCTTAAAAAAAGAGCTAATGTACGAAACAGATGCCAAGAAGCGACTCAGATCGATGAGGGCCTATAATAAGCCAAACAAGTCTATAACAAACAACAACAACAACAACAACCTGGAAGAGAACTGTTTACAATGTTGTCTGGCTGTGTGGCTGTCTGGCTCGCTGGCTGGCTGGCTGGCTGCCTGGCTGTCGGGGCTGAAGCGTATGTGGAGCACTGGCTGATCATGTCACAAAAGTTGATAACGGCGATTACTTCATATGCTTGGCATATTGTCGAAGCAGCGATGGCACAGGTATCCGACACACAGGCAGCAGTACCAGCACCAGCACCAGCCGCAGCAGCAGCAGACGCAGAGGCAGAGGCAGAAGTAGAGTCACACAAGCATGTGGCATGGATTGTGGGGCAGGTACGTGTGTGTGTGTGTGTGTGTATGTTGCTTCTGCTCCTGCAGCAAGCGGCTGCATTTTGCCCCGTCGCTCCACATGACACATGAGTAATGGCCACGCAGGCAAATTTATGACAAGTCACATTTCTGATGTGCTCGTTTATCAAAGGCCATAGACAGGCGCAGCGGCTATGCAGTTGAGAGTTGCGAATCAGTATATTCTCTCTCTCTATCTCTCTCTCTTTCTCTCTGACGCGTGACAAGCCCGGTTTCCCACATGAAGCTGGTCAGCATCCAGTTTGAGTTAATTATAAACGACGAGCATAAGATTTAGCTAGCGAGTACAAAAGGAAGCGCGCTAGTCAAAGCCGTTGACTAATCCTCCTGGCTGACTGATCAAAGCGACTGTGAACAGCAACTGCTGGAGTGAGGGGCATGCAGCATCCCTATTAAATTGTAAGCAAGGTCAGACTGACCGCCTGCCAAACACGACTTGAACCTTGCGGGGCCACAAATTCGCCAAATCAACAAAGCAATTCATTTTCCTACGCCTCGCTACGATCTGCACACATTATCGCAAGGCTGAGACTACGGTTGAGACTGCGGCTGAGGCTAAGCGTTTATTGTGAATGACAATTCGTGGTAATAAGAAATGCAAATGGCAGCTCGAAATATCGCTTAAATGCTTAAAACCAATAATAATAAAAATACATGAGCGTGGGCAACGGCCTAAGCAACATTTAACTGCAACGCCAAGGAGACAAACGATTAGATCACAACGAAGAATGCAGCAGGGCAGTAACTGCCTGTTGGCTAGATACCCTATGTCTAGAGGTGAGCTTTATTATTCAGTTTTAATATATTCAAAAATGATCTTAGCTTAAGTTTACGTGATGCAAGTTGTGAGTAATTGATACTTGAGTACATTTGCTCATAAAACTAAACTTTAAATGAATTTTTAATTAAAGTCTCTTGGTTAAGATAAGCTTAAGAATTAGCCTGCTTCAGCTACCTTTGATCCATAAGCAGCATCAGTCATAAATACCCATTCGAGGCAACTTTCGAACAGAGTATACGAAACACAAAGCATAGAAATGCTCAGCTTAAGCAGCGGCTTGTTACGTTTTTGCATAAACTGTTTTGTGGCCCATACTCAAAGTGAAAAATAAGCAAAGTGGCAAGAGGTATTATAGTCTGGCTGCAGTGTATGGCGAGCCGGGTCCAGGCAGCGCCTCCTTTGGTTCCGTTGCGTTCCAGATGCCATCGTTATTCTGGCTAAAGAAAGCGGCCCCTGTCAGTCCAAATGTCCAGCAGTTTGTCTGTTTGTCTGTTATATATTGTGTATGCTACACCTACGTGTGACAAAAGTGTTGCCACACTTTTGTGTGGCTCTTTTTTTTCATTGGGTTTTGTCTGTTTATTTGGCTGGCATGTGGGTTACATTGTGGGCCATTAGCACGCACGGGCCGGTAACAGGGGCTGAGAATTTGGACACTGGCAGACCATTGCCAGAGTTTTCTGCCTGTACCATCTACCTCGCTTTTGCGAGTGCCACAATCATGATCAAGCCATGACAAATTCTGTTGTCTTGCTTTAGTTTTGTTGACTCCGAGTCGAACCGAAACTTGCAGTTGAACCTTTGCAGCCTGTGACTGTGGCTGGGTCTCTATGTGCCTGTGCCTGAGTGTGTGTGCATGTGTGTGTGGGGCAGTTCAGATCTTTCAAAGGAGATCAAAGGAAACTGCAAGTCGACAAAAGTCACAGATTGATCTAGAAAAGCTTTTCAAGCTTAATATGTATATATATATATATATATATATATATATATATATATATATATATATATATATATATATATATATATATATATATATATATATATATATATATATGAAGCGGACTATGGTAAGGGCCAAGTCAGAGCATTTTTGAGAAATTTAAAGACCAAAAAATATCTGAAGTGCACTAAGTTTTGGAATGTGTCATATATTTAAATTAAATATATTTATTCTTTCTTTTGATAATAGAATATATTTTAGTTAATTAAAATTGTAAAACCCACGCCAGCTTAGCCTGGCAGACTAGAACCTAACATTGTTTTTGATGAAGAAAAATTTATTTTATTTATTCAATACAATTAAAAGTGACATAAAACATTTTTGGCACTATTTGATAAATCGAAATATAGTCAAACAGTAAAAGCTTGAAAGGATTAAAACTTGTTGACATTAGTAAAAGGGAATGTTAGTTATATTTATTATATATATATATATATATACATATATATATATATTGTTCACATAAAATTAGAGTTTTGAATTGCAAAATAATTTAATTAATTACAAAATAATATAAATAAATATTTATAAAATACATCTGACATTATGCAGCTTTTGAGTGAAGTCTAAATTATAAGGAAAATATAATAATAATAATAAAGTCAAAGAGAAATACTTTAGCTGTAAAGCAAAATAGAGGAAAACGAAATAAGTTATTATCCAAAAAAATAGTGCAAATATTTATAATCTTGAAAAATACGTCATGTATATATACCAAAATATTTGTATATCTCCATATAAATAAAGATATATATTCGTTAAAAATGATGAATAAATTGATATGAATGTCTAATGACTTAAAATGGCACAGTCTTAGCTAAGAAACGGAAATAAAACAGGATCAGAATCATACAAAATACAAAATATATTTCCATTCATTATAAATTACAAAAGTGAACTAAGTTTCAAAGCCTTTGATCTGCCTGAATGTAAATTAGATATAGGATTTGCACAAAAATTTGACATAGCTGAGTATTAACAATACTTACTATAAAAATATATATATATATATTATATTACGAATGCAGAGAGCTAAGACTTGAATTGAATTAGTTAAACTTATTTATAGCAGTAGAGCTACTAATTCATAATTTTATCGCACATGCAAGTATTTTGAATATCTGTTGCATTTCCAGCTCCCACGCAGCCTCTGGCGTGCTTGCGACAAGACAAGTTCTCACTCAAATTGCAAGGCGCACACAAACCGCACTAAGAATGCTCGCACACGAAATCCTGTGAACTTTGCAGATTTTCCCATATTACACGACACTCACTTAACTCGATCTCACGGTCATGCTTGTGTGGCTTTCAGATTTTAATATTGGCTCCGCCAACATTACAATAAGCGGCTGTGGCATATGGAGCGCCACCTGATGTGCCGCCTCATCAAATATGCGAGAGAAAGGCAGAGAGAGAAAGAGAGAGAGAGTAAAAAACACCGTGCAACTGACAACAGCTGCGTTGAATTTTACGCTTCAATGGCGAAATGGAATTGAGTGAGATTCATTCAAAAGTCAACCAACGCAATGCCAAAAACAAAAACGTCAAGAACAACAACTACGATAAATACGCCCACATTTACGCCCACGCGCAGAACTTGCAGCAGCTCGTGATTTTCATAATTCAAATTGAGCGTGTCCGGGGCTGCGGGGTCGGCGCTCATAATGAAATTCGCTTTGTTTTCGTTGGGCATTGCCATCTATTTTTTTTTCGCCTTTTTTTTTTTTGTTATTTTCCTCGAAGTGCAAATGCCATTCAAGCAGAATAATGCAATATAAACTGTTGCAGCTTGAGCGAAGCTACTCAGCCGAGCATACAGCAGCAGCAGCAGCACAAGCAGCAGCAGAAGCAGCCGCCGCAAGGAGCAGGCGTTGACAAACCAAGGACCCAGGCTCACTTGAAGAGGCGTCTAGTAAAATATGAAACCACAAAAGAGTTGAGCCAAGGAATCGTTCATGTCAATTATTCCAGTTAAGTGAGCAACAAACCAAAGACGCAACTTCTTGTTTACCCCTCGCTAAAAGCTCCACTTTGACCAGTCACATTTTATCTTGGGCAATAATTCAGAGAACCTTTCGAAAATGGGTTACCAAAACTTTGGAGCATTATAGAACTAAACGATTAAAGCGCACACTAAATAAAGTAAAAAAAATAAAATAAAATTTGATAATCGAAGATGCAGAAAGAATGAAAGCAAGTTGAACTGTAGTTGAGTTTATTTATATGCAAATTTAATATGAGGAAACTTCAATTGCTTTAGTTAAGTTTAAAAATGTCTGTTAGGAAATGAAGTTTTAGATAGAAACAACTCTTGAAATAAATCAAAAATGAATAAAACTGTATATCAATTACAGGGTATTTGCTAGTTATTCAATGTAAATCATAAGCCAAGTGCACTTTATGCATTTATAAAATAAAATAAAATGCTTAGGCTGGCAAAAACTGAAATTTAATATAGGTGAACTTCGAGCCAAGACGATGCAAGAAATTTTGATTTTTTTTCTCATTTTTTTTTTTTGTTTGTTGAGAGCTCTTGAGCCTTGCCTGCATAAATTGCAGCACTAGAAATCACGCAGATTACGTCGAAATCGTAAAGCAAAACATACAGAAATAAGAAAAATAAGAAAAAACGACAGGCACTGACACAATGAAGACGCCCAGCGACATAATAAAGCAATAAACTGGCCTTAAGGATAACAAACAGATACTCAAAACACAAACATGAAACGAGGAGCCTGGCGGAGACCTAACTCTGACGCTCTATCTTGCTCGAGCATTCTATATAGAGTACATTCTCTCTCTCTCTCTCTCTCTTTCACCGTCTCATTCTCTCTGTCTCTTCAAGTCAGATCGGATGCTGCAGCTGACAGAGTCGAGTTTCACATGCAATCGATGACAAATTTATGACTTTCAATGAGTTTTTAGGGCTCTCAACTGCGGGCCTCCTGTCTCTCGCTGTCTTGGCTCATATTTCTGTCAATTTGTTGCAACAAATTGAGTTATTTTATGTGGAGCAGCCAAATTGTAAATGCAATCCTTATTTGTACACATACACATCTCGCAGCTGTCCTGCCCACTGCATTTAAGTATCTATTTCACGCATTTGCCAAAGATCAAGTGCTTAAATACCACTTCAATGTACAGACGTTGCGCCACCAAACTGCTGTTTCCGTTGCTTCCAGCTAACAATTTCCGCCGTTTCTGCATAAAAGAGCACTTAGGATCAATTGATTTGCTCCTTGGAGAGTAATTGAAGTTGGAACTGCAGTTGATAGGCATACGAAAGTAGCTGAAGCCTTAAGGGACAGCTAAAAGTATGAAAATTAAATCATGCGAAGGCTTAAGAAGTCGTAAAGGATCATAACTAATCGAAGCTGATCGTAACTAATCGTCAGGAAATGGAGCAAAGCGCAACAGATCAATATCAATTTAGAATTAAAGGAAGGGTTTCTTCTTTCTTTGAGGATCGTTGGAATCCTTGGCATCAATGTCCACTACATAAATGAATTCTTTTCTTTAGAGTCCTTATTCAAGCCCTACTTTTTTATTCACATATCAAATGGGTAACAGTTGTTATCAATATTCAAATATTTTCTGGTGCAAATGCATCTTGAACACTTTCTGTATAAAGCTAACCATACCCAACCCTAACTAGCTTTACCCAATCCAATCATATGCAGCTAAAGCTACTTACGCAGTTTTTTCCCCACATTTCTGTACCAAATACACATTCTTATAGAGTTCTCCATTTTATTTAGTCTCGCGTGTCTCAACACACTCCTTTTGACACATAAGCTACCCGCTTTTGAATAAACATTCCCGACTCTCCCTCCCTACTCACACACATTGTAAACCCTTTTTGCTCAAACATTTCATATATTGCATTTTGGTATTTATCCACTTTCCCGTACTATTTGCCGCAATTCCTTTCAAAAGAAACTCCGGTCTGTTCTCACATATTCGTAACTAAAATGGCTTTTTAAGTCTACACAATGCCACGCCCTGTCAAAGGCACAATCAGTTAGGATCTAAGTGGAAATGCATTTTCACAATATCCGCACATGCATACAAAAGCTGAGCTACCTATTGGGATATATACGAGTATATATGTATATGTACATAGAGATGTGTGTGTGTTTTATAATGAAAACAACAGCAGCGCATACTTAAAATATGCAGTTGGCCAGCAAAAAGAAGTAAGAATACTTTAGTGCAGGGGATTGTCTGTAAAATACCCTGTAAATAGCAAAGAATTGGCCCAGTCGACAGAATATGTATTTCAGTTGTATAAAGTAGTCGAAATAAGCTTTAATAGCAACCTGGGCTTGACACTAGACAGAAAGTTAACAGGGAAACTAAGCTAACTAATTAGTCAAAAATCCACATGAACTCTTCAAACTTAACTGCTATTATACAAAACACTTCTAAAACTAAATTGTAAACTTCTCGTATGGTGAATCGCCTCAAAACTGAAAACTTAGACGTTTCAATCGTAACTGCTATGAAGACTAGTGAACACACAATGGTATGTTCGCAACCAAGTCATACATAGAGAACTTACGATACCACATAACAATAGTCCTTGAAGAAATTTCATAACACAGCTTTAATTACCCAAACAGGCTAACATACCAGCAAAATTACTTGGATGCCGAAATAACAGACAGCAGTCAGTACACAGTTCAGTAGAATGTAGACCTACCCTTTAGGGCGATCTAAAAGTAACTTACTCACTGAATATTACAAAAGATTTATCACTTGTCCACCAACATAGATAATGATATCACTGAAGTCAATTGCAAATAAAGACAAAAGAATATAAAAATCAAATAATTATTGCTCTCAAGATTCAGTAAAGAATGATTCCTTTAAATATCTTTATCCTCATTTTCATTTAAAATGCTTGACCCAACTTTATCTTCATTTTCATTAACAATTCTTGAAATTTACTTTATATACAACAATTTTAATTGACTTTTGTATTCCAGGATAAAGACACGAATATTCTTGATATGGCAAGACTTCCAGCCAATAGATAAAAGTAAAAGAATATGCTTGCTAGTCACATCTGCACAGCACAACTGCAATATACCCCATCTGGCCAAATGAATACAGGGCATACGAAAAACAATAATAATGCAACACAAGGGCCACAACGTGCAACAGGGAGAAATGGAAAACAAGTAGCAAATAGCTCAAGACGCCACAAAACGCTAACGAAGTTTTTTTTTGTTTTGCGTTTGCTTTGGGTTTGCCTGGACTCTGAACCTGAAGTAGAGTGGACTCTCCAGCTGATAAAGCAGCCTGATAAGCGACACGCGACCCAGTCGGAAGGCCTGGCCTGGCCTGGTCTGGCTTGCTAGTGGCAGTGGCAGTGCCGGCGGCGGCGGCGGCGGCACTGGTTGCCCCCTCGTCGTTGTAGTTTGTTTTATGCCCCGCAAATTGGTTTCAGCTCTGGCAGGTGCCGTGTCCAGCTCACACACATGCACACACACACACACACACACACACACATGCACACCCGCAACTTGGCGCTGTCATTTAGACGCCACATGGTTGTCGCATATGCCACCAAGACACGACTGTAGGCATAGCTACCGTCTGCAGCACAAACAGATAGAGAGAGAGAGAGAGAGAGAGAGAGCGAGGGAGCGAGAGCGAGCTACAAGTGCTTGCAGCTAGTGTCTCGTCTCTGAGGCGCAATGTCTGCAGTTCCGTTTTATGTACCTATGTCAGCCCGCCACCGCCCCTCTCTCCCACAGACAGCAGCCTACACCCACAACAACCCACAACACAGCCGCATAACCGCGACGAGTCTTATATTAATTGTCACGCATATGTCTAACCCCCGACGACCCAAGCCATGGCCAGACCTCAGCATATTTTGGTTCTATTGAGCAGCCAAAACCACAAGAATGTTACCAAAAGTGTTTGCCAGACGAGCAACGCGCACATACACATACACATTTGTGTACACATCAGTAGGAACAACTACTGTTGTTTGTTGTTCTCTACAGTTGTAGGGTACATATAACAATGGGACTAGCATATTTTGAAAGAAAAACTAACTGTCTTCTTCTTTATCTAGACATACATCATACATCAATGTTATATCTCGATATATGTAATAATATATCTGTTTATTCATATTTCCAGTACTTTGCTCTCTTAGGTATCATCCGTTCCTACTGCATTCAATAGTTTTGAACTTATTTCAACTTGCTTAAAATTTTATGTTTCTATATGGAATTATGCCTCAAATTTGTTTTATTATTATAGCAGACTCAACCTGGTCAAGGCCCTTATGGAAAAATTAATTGAAAATGAACTTCAAGAGATATAAGCGAAGTATTATAAAACAAGAAAACAAAAAACAATTAATTTATATATTTAAATGGCCTGCAAACATTGTTCACTCTTCTTAAATATTCATCTTAAAATATGAAATAATAGTTAAAGTTATCATCATATGATTCCCAAGCGTATTTCCTAAATCTAAACTTTAAGAAAATATCAAAGTATGTCTTATTGTATCTCTATTGTTAGAGTCTATAGCCTCTAAACTTCGTTAGTCCTTTTAAGTCCTTCAGGTTATATTTACAGCACAAATTCCATATAAACTTGTGTATAAACAACTAAAATTGATTTGATAAATGAGCTCAGCCAGCCAATTCTCATCTCTTGAGCTGCCTCTGATAGAGTTTCTCACATACATTTCGCATAAATTTATAATCACTACTAGCTTACCTTCCACTCTTTGCTCGCGCTCTTAGAGCATCTAAAATTCGTATACTTCGGCAGAACCTATCACATTGTTTTTGTTACAATTTTTGTGTGTCATTTGTAGGCGGAGTGGGTTAATATGTGTGCGCAGTAGCCGAACACCCAAACTCTCTGTCTTTGTCTCTAGCCTGTGACACCATCTATGACTTCAACTGCGACTGCGACTGCGACTGCGACTTCCAACTCGGATTCGGTATTTGTTTTTCTTGGCTGCTTGGTTTGGTTCGGTGGTTTGGTGGTTTTTCTTTCACGCTGCGGTTCGGGCCACGTCTGCATCTGTCTGCTGTGTAGCTGCTCTACTTGACAATTTACCTTTGGTACATATGTTGTGTCCCATTGTTGTTCTTATTGTGCTGGTTGTTGCTTCTATCTTTACTTTCTAAATATTTTCTTTGGCTTTTTATGCACGGAGGCACAGTCAAAACTAAAACAGTTTTTGGAGCAGCCAGACCTTTTTGTTTTCATGTTTTTATTTCTAATTGAATGACGCGACAGTCGGACCAACTGAAGCTGCGAGAGGGGGGCTTGAATAAATACAGTAGCTAAGAGTGTAACCAGTCGCAGCAGCCGCGGCAGCCCTTCTTCGTGCTCTTCTCTTATTAATGCAATTTCCATTTTAGTTGCATATGCCACACAGCCAAGTCACATTTTGTGGTAGCCCTAAGTGGCACAGAGATTAGATATTATCTCTCTCTCTCTCTCTTTCCCTCACACTCTGTCTCGTTTTTTGACAATTATATGGTTATATCTACAGCTGCTGCTTCTGCTGCTGCTGCTGCTGCTGTTGCACAATCTGCGTAGACAGCCACAAATATTGACAAGCTTTGCTAGATTAGGTATTTTTGAAGCTTGCGCAACTGCTGCACAAACACATCCGAATTAATTAGGTTTCGTGCCCAACTGCACTTCACAAAGAACAAAACTATTTCAATCTTAACTCATATTGTTCTTTTTTTTTTTTTGGGAAAAGTTTTTTGGCCAAGTGTTTTCCACGAAAATTACCTTCAAGCATTTCGGCCAACTGCCAATAGAGTGAAGCTCTTGTTTGCGCTCGATTTGCATGTTTGGGCGCCGCCTGCGCGCCCACAAATCTAGTTAAATAGGTAAATTAGCCCAGCCAATTATCGTTCTGGCTAAAAGTGTGTATAAATGGCCAGATATACAGCCCCACTAGTTGCAATCCATACATGCTTATGACGGTATATGTGGTATATGGAACAATGGGCAGCTGCGTTTACAATATGCACTACTTACACGCAAATAGTTAAGCAAACGGGAACTCCTTACGTTTATGCCATGAATGTGAACGACAGAAACGCAATTCATATTCTGATATTAAATAAATATTCAATTAAAAACAGTTTATTGAATTTTAAAAGAAAGACTTGTACTAGTCGTACAGCAAAAATGTTGTATATTTTCATTCAATTCATTGCGTATTCAATTTAAGTTTCTTTTGCACAAGCAAACAAGAATATTTTATAATAATAGTTAAAGAGAGATGAAGCACGTACCTTTAATAATTAAATTCGCAAAAAAGTATCCGAATGTTTCTAGAAAAGAAAAATATTATTAAATAAAAATGTGTAAAAATAATATATATATATATATATAATATAACTAAAACATAAATATTTTCTAAAATTTAAAAAAAAATAATAATTAAAAGGACATTTCATAATTAAAAAAAATATATATTTTTTATTATATTAAACTCAACGAAAATAAGATAAAACATATTTAATTAAATCTAAAAAAGTAATTTTGAAATAAATTTAAAATAAAAAAAAAAAACATATAATAATAAATGAAAATAAAACAAAACAAATTATATTAAAAAATAAATATTATATATATTATATTAAAAATAAATAGTATCAATTATATTAAAAATAAAAAGTAAATAAACTAGAAAATAAATACCAGAATAAAATGTATAAAAAATATAAGAAAAATAAAAGAAAATGCTATTAAATTCAATAAAACTAAACAAAATTTAATATAAGAAATTAACAAAATAAAAACACAATAAAATAAAAATATTATCAATTTTTAAGACTAGAATAAACCAAAAATAAAATAGTATAAAACACATGCAAAATGTGCAGAGTAGAAATTTAAGTTTGAAGATTTAAAAGCATTTTTTATAAAAAATTTATATGAAGAAGAACAAAACCTAAGAACCCAAAACTCTTTCAAATAAAGCTGATTAGGAAACTATATATATATATGTTTATATATCAAATATGAATGCATAATTTATTCAGTGCAATCCAAGTGTTCTGGATTATTTTAGGCAACTCAATTGCAAAGCGATATTATTGGTTAGGAAAGAACTCAACCTAGTTGCACTTAGTTGCCCATTAAATGATATTTGGACTGCACGTGTAAACCGCACTTCGAGTGCTGTGTACGTATTTGCCTACTTTGACAAAGTGCCAATAACTTTTGCCTTCAACTTCAATGGACGGCCCGCACTCCACTAAATGCGCTATGGACTCAAACCATAACGGAGCAGTATAGAAACGAAATTTGCATGCTTTGGCCATAAGTTATGCCATGTTAGCAGTTGATTTTCAGTTGGCCCACAAAGTGCACGAGACGACACGAGACGAGTCGAGACGAGTCGAGGCTCCAGGTTCAAGTTGCGTGTCAAATGCGTTCAGGGCACGGGAAAATGCTGGACACAGGCAACAACAACCACAGCCACAAATCTAAGCCATGGAAAACTTGTTGAAAGATTAAAATATGGCGACGGCTTGTTAACTTGGCTTTAATAAATAACTACGCGGCTACGAGTGAGCGTTCGCGTCCAACGGCATTATTGATATAAATTCCAGCCACTTGCCACAATTTCATGAATTAAGACTGTTTTTTTTTTTATTTATTTTGGTTTTTCTTTTTGGGCGAAATTATATTTGCAAGGCCGTCAAACTGAACCTTTTAGGCGACATAAATATTAATAGGCAAATGTTGCCGTTGCCTCTTGCTGTATATCGTACAATTTGACGGCTTTTTCCTTTGTCGTGGACAGCTGAGATTTGCATTTTAAAAATTGGCTTATCAACATTTTATCAGGGGACAGACACACACACACACACACACACACACACAGAGCCAAGCAGAGATCAAAGGAAGCAATGTCTAGAATTACCCAAAGGGCCCGAAGACCCAAATGCTATCAACTTCCGATAGGCTCCTGGACATTTCATGCATAGTTGAAGCGACCTACATGGCACAACAAACAAACAGCAACAAAAATCAAATGCCTCAGCTGCTGTCTAGGCTGCGATTTTCTACATCATTTACCAAAAAGAGCAGCACACTGAACCAGCGACGAGTGATAGCGACGCTTAAATACCCTATAATTTAGACTTACAGTTGATTAGTTTAAGTAAAGAATGAAAATGTATAGTTTAATATTATTTTACAATTTTGTAAAACATTTCTGTTTATTACAAAATATAAGAAATATATTTAATATATATAAAAATAAATTTCATCTTTCTTTCCTCTAGACTATGGGTATATTGATATTCTGCTTCATTTAGAGCAGTTAAAATAATATTTATTTATCTTAAAAACTAAAATTCATAGTTTCCAGCACCTGCCTTTTAACATTTTGCTCCATACCACCCACAAGAAGTGCTATTACAGGGTATACAACTCTCAAGTGCAGGATGCGCGTATTTGCCCTGACGGCGCCTGATGCCGACCGCTACGAGAGCGACAGGCCGGATACGTGTGTATGCTGTGCCCCATGGAAATTCAAACAAGTGCAGCTGCAACAGCTTGAGTGGCGTCTCGGACTTATAGCACACACACACACACACACACACGCACACCGAGAGAGCCACACTCAAGTGGTTGCACTACGATAGATGCGGCAAATTAAGATATCAGGCGACGCATTACGCTCATCCAGAACCCATTCAGTCGAAGCATATAGTACTCTGCGAAACAGTGGCACCTTTTGTCGGTCACAAGAAAAAAGAAGCCAATGAAAAGAAAATGAATAAAAATGAGAAAGAGGTTGAGCCAACGTTTCCCAGCAGCCTAGCAGCCTGGCGTTGCACATAAAAGGCATCATCTAATCGCTACTTTCTGTCACATTGATGATAAAATTTGGGTCAACTTTTAGTGGTAGCACCTAGCTCCCGACTCTCAACTCTCTCTCTCTCTCTCTCTCTCCTTCTCTCGTGCTCAGCTGTTATCCTTGGCATGCCAAGATAGGCGACTGCACTCCCGTCTAATGGCCTAGCCTAACAATTCCTCTAGCTGCTGCTCTGCTTCTTGTTGTTGTTGTCGGTGTTGTTGTTGGTGTCTTGGCGTTTTTTATGTGCCGTCCCTTAAGTCGAGCGGAGACTTAGACGGCGATAATAAAAACGGGGCGTGGAATAGAACAAAGTTTTAAAGGCAGCCCAGTAGCCACCAGTCAAAGCATATCCTTTATTCCATTCGGCTTGTTTTTTTTTATATTTTTTTATTTTTATGTTGTGGTTATTGTAATGGCCACGTACACTGCTCGAGAAACTTGGCCACAGATAGCGCGCTAGCTCAACTCTCATTCAGATATGCAAATTATGCTTAAAGTGCTTCTTGGGAAGGTTTTTTGTTTCCTTCTTGCATGGAATGTTGGTAACTAATGAGCAGAGCTCTTCAGATCTTCCCTAGCATATATAACGTGTACTAATTACTACGGGTTTGCATTAGTTCCTACAAAGAAGAAGCATAGTTATTGTAGAAATCAATTTATGACATTCAAATAACATTTTTGTGTGACACATAAGATTTTTAAAGAAAAACTTCTAGTTTAAACTAAATTTGTAGTTTTAATTATTCTGATTTAATGCTTTTTTATTTCTATTAATGCTTGAGATAAAATAATTGCTTAATAAAAAAATATATAAAGCTTTAGATAACTGTTATATCAACAAAACGATCAAATAAAATTACAATTAATTTAAAGAATAACAATTATTAAATATCATTTTCAAAAAAAAAAACCATTAAATTTTATAAAAATAATATTATTAAATTGTTAAATCAAACATGATATATTTAAAGTGTATTCTTGCAGTCTAATTTATTTCTCATGAAAATATTAAACTAGAAAAAATATTAAATTTAGATTTAAAGACATTTATGTATATAAATAAAAATAAAAAAATTATATAAAAAAAATTAATAAATAGTAAAAAATAAACAAAAAAAAAAAACAATTTTTGGAAAAAAAAATTAATTAAAAAAAAAAGTTTTAACAAAGTATATTAAATTGAGAGATATATCAAATTTATGTATATTGATATATTTATTATAATTAAATAGTTTTTGCATACATTATTCTGCTTTTTTATAGAATATATATATTTTCGTAAATAAAAAAAAATATAAGAATTTTTATCATCCAGTTTAATTTAATTATTTTAATTTAATATTCCAAGATTTGTCTTCTTTCTTCTCATTTAGATTGTTAGTTCTTCAAACACATCTTCTCATGCATAAAATTTGGTTCATCTATTCTCATATTGATTTCCCTATTTCATTTTAATTCATTTCTTTCTCTCTCTCTCTTCTCAATTGTTATCCAGCTCTTCGTACATCAAATGCAGTTCAGTTACTGTAATTACAAAATGAAAGCGAACCCTTTCCAATTGCCCACCCTTCGAATAGATTCGAGTGTCGAAGCACGCACTATTTTGGCTAAGCCTTAATGGACAACGCCGGCTCAACCATTTGCTTTTCATTTGAAGCCCATAATTTTCTCTCAGTGCTGCACGATTGTCTCCTGCGTATCCTCGAGTAGTCAGACGCCGGTTCGTGTAACAGATAACTGCTACACTTTCTGCTCGACGATGCATAAAAAAGGTTCAACAACAACAGCAGCAGCAGCAGCAGCAGCAGCAGCGGCGGCAGCTATTACAGAGCAAACCGCACAAAACTCTTTCACAAAGTGTTTTTTATGACAATGGCCAATTGCATTTGGCCTCAGCTGCGACTCACACGCGAGCTGCCGCTGTTGCTGCAGCTGTAAAACTAAAATTTCATATCAATTGACATTTGGTTTGGGCATCGTAAAAGGCTAAAATTAAGCACTACGCGCCTTTTTTCCCATTTTTATGGCTTTTCAATGGGGGCTCCCCCTCCCCTCGCCTTCTAAGTCTCCACACAACCAATTGATAAAAAGGCGACAGCTAAGCAAAGACAAAATTTCGGCTCTTGTGAACTACAAAGAAACAGAAAACGAAAATTCAGCTATCTACCCAAAGGCTTCACAAATTAGGCAGCAAAACAAAGTAAGCCGAAGCAGTATGTAAATTATGATCAATTCAGAGGACGTTGCTATATATAGTTACTTCCTATCATCTGTCTATCTATTTATATATATTCACGTACATATATCATTATGGTGCCATGATGTGGCAACAATACAGTTGCCTTCGCCTATGAAGTACGCTTGAAAACATAAACAATGGCAAACCAGCTCGTGATTGGCATAATTTTAAGTGGTTCGGCATTTTGAGGTGTGAAAATAATTTAATATACGAGAGACAAGACGAGACGATCTCTGCGAAAAATCAAGGCTAACTTTAATGAAACACCTACAGGCTACAAAAACAAAAAAAAAAAAAGAAAAAATTGAGAAAAAGGCCAACAAAATGGTTTAAAAAAAGATAAAAAATGATTATTGTACGCTGCGTCCGGCAACTGTTGAAATTAATTGCAATTTATGATGACGTTTCAACAAAAACAAAAACAAAAACAGAAAAAAAAAAACAAAAGACCCAACAACAATAATAAAAAGTGTAAGTTCAACATAAACAAAAGCTAAAAAAAGTTGTAAAAACCAAAAAAAAAATCTGAACAAAAAAACTACGCAGGTAAGCACAATAAACGTGCGACTCTTAATTAAGTCATGGCCTGGTCCGCTGAATTTGTAGTGGGTTTCGAGTGGCTACAGTGGCTCCATTGGCCAGTTAACGAAAAAAATACAGAAAAAAAAAATAATAATACAAATACCCCAAGCAATAATATTTATTATACAATATATATACATATATATATATATATATATATATATATATATATATATATATATATATATATATATATATATATATATATATATATATATATATATATATATATATATATATATATATATATATATATATATATATATATATATATATATATATATATAGATGTATATATATCCATCCATGCATGTGAAGTGCTCAGGATGGTAGCTGATGCGGCTGCTGGATGCTGCTCTCAAGTGTAACGAAAATATTGAAATGAATTTGTCAAGTGAGCGCAGAGCTTGAGAGAAAGCCACACTCTGTGTTTGCTACTGTGTGTGTGCGTGTGTGCGCGTGTGTGTGTGTGTGTGTGTGTGAGTGTGTGCGTGTGTGTGCGGGTTGATCTACTGGACAAATGAAAACAGTAGCTGCAGCATATAACACATCTAGCTGGACCTTAACAGCGCAATTTCATGCTAAGCAAAGCAAAACTAAAACTACATTCATTAAACAATTCAACAAGTATTTAACTGGAGAACATTATTTGAATAGATAAAATATATGTGTATTTAACATATTGCAATTGCAAATCATTAAGAATATTTTATATATATATTTATATGATTATCTATATTTGAGTGAAATATATAAGCAAAGCACAATGCTTAAAGCTATTTACTGCATTTTCAGGCAGCTCTCAGAATTTTGATAGAAATATGAATTAGGCCTTAATCAAACGTATTCTTAATCCAAGAGAGCTCAGTTTGGCTGTTTGTTAGATCATATCTACATATCTAAAGCAGAAGCCACAGCTGATTCTTCTTCTTACATTGTCAATATAGACAAGAGACATATGGCGTATGAAATACTGTTTGTTTCATTTATCGATATACATATTTTAATGAACAGAACTGTGTTCTCTCTCTGTGTCTCTGTCTGACACAGCTATAGAATGTCAATTGCATTGATATTAAAACTCTTTTGCATTAAATTTTTCTAATTTTGTACACCTTATGAGATTGTTAAATGGCTTAAAATAGACAAAAAGAATTTATATATTCCAAAAAATAATTTCAAAGAATTCATTTCATAAACGCTTTACAAAGAACCCAACCACAACTTACTTCCAGAAATACTTAACCATTACTTAAATCTGTCAACCCATTTAAAAATCAGAATTTCAGTTTTCCTTTAAATCATCATTATTGTAATTCTTAATATCTCACTTAAAGCTTTTTGCCTTTTGGCCTCTTTTCCCACCCTTTGCTTGTAAGCAACTCACTTAAGACTTTAAGGCCTTCAGCAGCTAAGTAAACCCCAAATTGCAACTACTTCCATCCATACCCTGTAAATGCAGGTTTGCTTCGTGGCGGTCGACACGTCCACCAAAAAAAAAAATCTAATCAGGCAACTTCATTACATGAGTTAATTTGCTGTCTTCGCAGCCCACATATGAAATGGCCAAACCGTCTCTGCCCGCAGCCAGCTCTCCGCCTATTTGCTACACATTAAAAAATCAATCAGCGTTGAAAAGTTGCATGGCAAAAAGTGAAAAAAGGCGAAGAGTTGGTTTTTTGTGGCGTTTACGCTTTTGCAAACTTCCTTCAGACTTCCTCGCCTCATGAGCAAAGTGTGAAATTTGCGGTTTACAACAACGAGAGGTATAAAAAAAAGACAAAAACCAAAAAAAAAAAAAACCAGACAGCTTAAAGAAATGAGCAACTGAGAAACTGAAACGAAAATACCGCAAAGAGGTGCCGGCTATAACGGACTGAGGCGACGCTTGGAACACAACTTGATTACCGCCTCATTTAGTTTCATTTAAGCCAAGCGAACAACAGCAACGGCAACGGCAACGGCAACGGCAACAGCAACAACCACAGCAACTGCATTGTAAAATGGCAAAAGAGTTGGCCAAATGAGAGCATTTCGTGTGAGTGGTAAACAACAAAAAGAAAAAACAAGTTAAGCAGAACGAGCGACAGCCAATAAACGGCTAAGCGACAAAGGCAACTAAAAATTTGCTATCGACCAGGCAATGGGAAATGTTGGCGGGTGTTCGAGTCAAAGATCAAATTTCCGTTTGGTATTTAGTTAGTTTTTTTTTGTTATATATATGTATATATATATACGTAATATTGTCCAAATCAGTTGCGGGACTTTTAAGCATAAGAAATTCACACCACAAAATGCAGCCAAGTGGCAACAGTTTTTTATTTTTTTTGCTCAATATATAAATTTATATTTTTTTTTTGGGTAAATAAGTTTTGGTTTCGGATATTCAATGAATGCGCAGGCGCAGCGGCCAAAACAATATGTGATATATATACAGATATATGTATATAGGCAATTGCAAGTGTTAGAGCAAAATGTGAGACATTTGAAGCAGCAGCTAAAGACACAGATACAGCTAGAGATACAACTACAGCTAGAGCCTGAGATACAGATACACAGCGCAGACGAGTTACAGATACAAGATACATAATTGCCTAGCAGCAAACCTGCCTGCTGAGCGTGTCACTGACAGCCAGAGAGAGACAGAGAGAGAGCGAGAGATCGAAAAAGCAGAGAGAGAGCGAGAGCGGAACCACAAAGAGGCAGAGAGAGCGCGCGAGAGCAAGTGTTGTCAGTGTGTGCGTGAGAGCGACACCAACACAACCAAAGGCAGTTCAGGCAGCGAAAAACGTGCGAGTGAAAGACAAAATGCGCAAGCTGGCAGATAGAGCGAGCAGGCAACAGCGAACAGAGCGCCAGAGAGCGAGAGAGCGCAAGATCAGCTGTGAGTGTATTAGTGAGAGCGCAGCTGTGCAGCTGTATTAGTACATTACCCCTCCACGCAAAAAGAGAGCCTCTCTAAGAGATAAAGAGAGAGAGAGAGCGAGCGAGCGAGCGGATGCTAGCTACCTGCAAAAGTGTCTGTGGCTAGACGAGCCCCGGCTTAGACAAGGGGCCTTAGCACTGTCTGTCTTAAACTGTTTACTGAAACAACAAGACGAAGAAAATATTTACTTTCCGCTTTATTCTGCAAGTAATTTTCACTCATTTTTGGCAATTAGCTTGAAGAACAGAAGAGGGCCTGCAAAAATATATAAATATATTTTTATTTTCGGAAGGCCTCAACTGAGGCCTGAAAAAATACACGAATCAAATAATGTTTTCGTACGCTTTAGCTGAAAAAATAACAATAATAAATAAATAAAAATAAGTAAAACGCCGTAGTTGTAAGCTGTAAAAATATAAATTATAGACCAATTTATAAACATGAGTCGTCAGTCTGCGTGTGCCTAATGAAGGGTTCCGATAAAATAACTTCGATCTGCGACCTGCGCCGCAGCCGACGCGCACTGAGCCCAACTCAAAGTGGGGTATTAGCAAAATGCTGAAAAATTGCCAAGCCAACAAAAAAAAAAAAAGTATTTATATATATACATGTATATATACATATATATGTATATGAAAAAAGCAGCGAAATAAGCCGAAAATGAAATGAAATCGTCTGGACTGAGCCTCTGACAATTAGAATTGTCTGCTTGACTTTTTGCGCTTAGCCATGATTATGGGTTATGCGCGCTATTAACTTCTTCTTTCTTTTTTTTCTGGTTACTTTTTTTTTGTTTCGTGCACTTTTTTCTGGTGCGGCTTTTGCGATTTCTTAAATATTTTGCGTCAATTATCAAAATATTTAAATTATAGGAAGTCTATTATTATATATTTTAAAGGCTCAAACTGTGCTTGGGCATGCAAATGCTCAGGAAGCTACAAATTGAGCAGCGCAAGCAATGGAAGTGATATAATTTAATCAAACCCGTTCTGATTTAATAGAGCAGACACTAAGAGCAGCTAGTACTTGCAAAAAAAATATTTAATAATAAAAATATATTTTAAACATGTTTTTAAAAGCATGCTAAAGTCGCCTGTTATAATTTTTTTAATATATAAAATAATTTTAACATATTTATTTTAAATAAAATAAATATTAAATTATTTCAAATTTCGTAATAGTTTAGTTTTTAGCATAAAAGACATAAAAATTGAAAATTAAAATAGAAAACGTAAGCTTTAAACAGTTTTTTTTTTGAATATTTATATGAATTTCTTTTGTTAGTTAAGAAAATATTAGGAAATATTTAAAAAATTGTTTTAAAAATATATTATCAATATGTATGCTGAATAAAAAGTCTGTATATTTATTAAGCAGTATTCCTTTTTTGAAATTCCATGACAACTACATCTATTTTGTCAACAGTTTATCAAGAGAATTTTGAAGCACACTGAATACTTCATCTATCTCTTACTTAAGCTGCATGCTCCATATTCATTTCTCTTAACATTCCACTCTATGCCAAATTTTCCAATACTCTTTCATATTTAATACATATACCTTCGCGTTTGTGACCTTGCCTAGTGTTTCGATCGTAAGATCTAGTTATATGCAAACAGCAAATTTATAAACTCTTCACACAGCTTCAGATTCATGTGAGTTGAGTTGCAGCTTCAAGCTAAGCTGTGCGCCCCACATGCTCCGCTCCTTAGACACAGCAGGTAGCCCAAAAGGCTTCAACCAGAGCGTAACTGACTGCTGAGGGAGCTAGAGTGAGAGGGAGTGGGAGAGGGGGGAGGTTAGATATGGGGGCAGTGAGCGTATGGGACACATAAATCAACGGCAACCAATAAATATTTGTGGCCGAGCGAGGCATAAACGCGTAATTAACCTCATTTTGTGGCAGCATCTGAGAAAATATGGCACAAGCGTAAATGCACATTAAAGCACATATATCAGATCCCCTCTATAAGCACACACAGATTGTACAATTGGGCAAGGAATCGCAGCACACACACAGACACATACACACACCCGCACACACACTAACATACAATAGGCAACCACTTGCGAAGCACTCTGGACTACTCCGCTCCACCACTTGGCACTCAACTTGCGGCTAAACGCGCGCGACACTGAACAATATGGCTAAAGTATCTTTAAGATGCACTTCAACGGTCGATGCCAGGCCAGTCGGCTCGTTACTCATTCGCTCAATATGCATAGTTCTTATATATATATATATATTATACATGTTTTATATATAAAATATATGCCATATACATATATATATATATATATATATAGAGAGAGAGAGCGAATTATAAAAAATGCCTTGCATTGTTTCAACGGCAACGTGTGGGCGCATTGCTGAGCCCGCATATCAAATGAGCCTGATACAAACAACAACAACAACAACAACGGCAGCAATAACAACAATGCAGCTCAATATCAAATAACACTGTGCTACACAAGAAATTTGCATAAAAAGGACACGCAGCCAAACTATGCAAAATTTCAGTCAAATAAAAGTTGAACAACTTTTATAGAACAAAATGAAAATTTAGGCTAAAAACTGAACTGGTTTAATATTTATACAAGCTGAAAATATTTGAAATGTGTAGCATATAAGAGTATAATAATGTAGCTGAGTAGTATGAAACAGGTGGATGAAGAGAAGAGCTGATTGCCTGATCAGCAGCAACAGCAAAGTCAAGCCAAGTGTCGCGCTGCCAGAGATCTAACGTCTTAACCAACTAACTAGAAGCGTAAGCTCTAACAAATCAATTTCATTTCAAGTACTAGATAGATCATTGAAATGCCAAAAAAAAAACCAATATGAAAAGGTGAACGAACAGTATTTTTTTCTCGAAGACTTAACTTTAGTATCTTTTAAGAACTAGAGTCGCCAAAAATTTGGTATAAACATATATCGATCACTAAGCACTGTAGCTGCCACTCCCGATACCTTATGTAGAGAGCTATGCTGCGCAGCTCTTATACACATATTCATAGGCAACAGCTCGCTACGAGTTCTTGCTTTACTTCTTTCAACTTTGAACTTTAGTTTGTGGGTTAGTCAGTGTAATTGTAATGTAATGCATGTGTGCTTGACAGCTGCCAGGGACTTGCCAAGGAGTTGCTCCTGTCACACGCACTGCATCTTCTTCTTCTTCTGCTCATACGGCAGGCAAACAAGGCAACAACAACAACAACAACAACAACGACGACGACGACGGCCCCATTTAATATACATTTGGCTAGCTCTACGACTATTACCATATATATACAAACATAATAAAGCAAAATCGAATTTGTGTTATTGGATAGCAGGTTTTTACTGTACAGGCCTCATTCATTAAAGGCCATGCAATGAGCGGAAGATATATTCATAATTTAAGCACACAATGCTCTCTCTCTCTCTCTATGCTCCTAGTTTTTGCCAAAAGATTATGAAAATTTTGGCCTGGAAACATTTTGGAAGCAGCTGAAATCAGTTTCAGCTGGAAGCAAAGAAAACTTGAACCCGTGGAAAGTCAAGGAGAAGAAGAAGACGACGACGACGCCGAGAAACAATCCAAAACAAATAAATTATGCATTACAAACGTGCTGCTGACCCATTGCCATTTTCTAATTCAATTAAAAAACTGCTGAAGAAAAGCAAAAGAAAAATATGTTTCGCATTTGAATACAATTTCCCAAGGAGTTGCGCTGCCGGGAAAGCTGCCTAAATGCACAACTGGGAAAGCAGCAGCAGCAGCAGCAGCAGCAGCAGCTACAACAATTGCACCACCATTGGGGCCATCCACTGCGAGTGCATCCGCCGCAAAAGTCAGACACTAATTTGACATAGTTATGCGCAGCGAAATGAAAGCTGTGCGACTAGCAACAACATTGCAACATTGCAACTACCAACTTACAGCAAAGCCATGGCAAACGCGGCGTATGAATAATATTTAAGCTCTGCCTCGACTACTGCCGCTGCTGCTGCTGCTGCTTCTGCTGCTGCCTCCAATGGGGCGACAACTGCCAACTTGGATTCCACTTGGATTCAACTTGAATTGTGTGAGAAGCTGCGCTCAAAGCTAAGCGCTCAAAGCATATAAAAGGTATATGCAGATGCAGCGGCAAAACTCTATATACTTGATCAAGGGAATTTTAGATTATTTATGAGCTGATAGTGCAAGAGAATTGCATTGAAGAATATGATTTAAACGCTTTTAGAGTTGCTCTATAAAAATTTGCTTAAGCGCACGCAAATAATTTTGTTATAGAAATAGATATGGAAATAAATGAGATCTTGATTTTTAAAAAAATAATTCAAATATGTATTATTATATATTATTTATGATTTATTAATCGGCCTGCAAACATATCCCTTAATACTTTAACAACAATTCGGTCTTATTGTCAACACTTTCAACATTTTTTCTTTTAATACTGTTTCAACAAATTAAAACACACACATTTTTTTCTGAAAACAACTGTGTGGCAGCGATAGAGCTTAGATTTTTTGATGGACTTCCTGCTTCCATGTGTTTGCGCGTATGTAGTCTGTGTGCCTAATAGCTGCACACGCTTGATTGCAGGGGGTCGTCGACATGTGACAACAGCAACAGCAGCAGCGACAGCAACGACGACGACGACGCCGACGACAACATTGTCGGCACATGCCACGTTAATGAAATTTAAAAATTCATAAAATATTCGCACCACTAAACAAACAACAGGCAACAGCAGCAAACAACAACAACAACAACAACAACAACAACAATAGCAACACCAATTGCAGTGCAAGTGTAACTCAATTAATTAATAACAATATAGCAGCAACAGCAAGTCGCACCAACTAGCAGCAACTCGCAGCAGCAGCAGCAACATTAACAAGAACAACAAACAAAATAATTAAGTAACAAAAGTTTCATATTTGCAACGCCGCAAAACAAGAAGCAAAAAAATGCTATGAAAGAGCAGCGCGACTATACGAAGAATTGATGCCCTAACTACTACTAATCGGCTGTATTGAGAGAGAGAGAGAGAGAGACTTTACAACTTACATAGTGCTATGGAAAAACTTCTCTTATTAAGAGTATATCAAATTATTTCAAACTATCAAACAGTCGTCCACCAAGTTAAGCTTCTTCAAATAGATACACAGCAAATATTAGCTTCAGTTATGAATACAGGCAAGAGATAAGATGTGAACAGAAGTCATCTATCTCTTCAAATGTTACATATTGCGTTACGTAACTTAAGTAGCTGCTGTAAGTGTATATTGTGAAGCAACAGCATCAGCAGCGAAGGCAGAAACGTAAACTCCCAAAAGCTGGGCAAAGTTTGCACTAGCCATAAGCAGGGTAAAGGCAAGGGAGTTACCTAAAGAGGAAAAGAGAGGGAGACAGAGAGAGAGAGAGAGAGAGAGGCAGGTAGAGAGGTATCGTGTGCTAGAATGTCAGATGAGTGGGCGAAGGGGCGTTGGGCGTTGGGCGTGTGTATTGTGTGCGGCTTGGCAGACGACAGAAGTTTTTTAATGTAATTTTAAGTGGCATAAGTCGACAGCCAAAAAACATAAGTACACACCCATACACACACACACACACAGACTCATGCATACACCTATGCATGTATGACAGGTGGGCGTGCTGGGCGCAACATTTACATGCACAACGGCCAGCAAATAACTTGCATTACAGCGCGCTGCATGCATTTGCCCAAATTAAGTAAGCGTTCGGTACATTTTTTGTTGCTATTTCTCAACGGAAACAACACACACACACACACATACACACACACACACACACACACACACACACACACACACACACACACACACGCACACATACTAATGCAAAAATTAGCACAGCTAAAGTAACTAAAAATGACATTAAATAGCCAGTAACTAAATTTGTAACAGCAAAAAAATTGTGGAAAAAATATAAGCTATAGAAAGAGAGAGAGAGAGAGAGAGAGAGAGAGAGGGCATGCTTAACTAAGAGATACTTTAGGAGCAAAGTGAGTTTCCCTATTATAAGCGCAGATCTATAAAAAGTGAATGAAATGCGCACAGCAACAGAACTGTGCGACCCATGGATAATTTTGTAAGTGGAAAAGAGATTTATTAAACTGTAGTATATATCATACCTAAATATATATATAAATATATGTATTTAATACTTTAATACGCAATTATTAGAAGAAGTATAAAACCTTCAAGTTATATATAACATTCCAATTTAGAAAATAAAACAAAAATTTGTTACACAAGATTTGGCTCAATACCAAAAATGTTTGGTTTAGGCCCAGCCCAGCCCATATACATATTTGATTAGGCCCAGCCTCGCCCATATACATATAATATACTATATATTATTAATACCAATTGCCAAAAACCATGCTATAAATAAAGAAAAAAATAGCTTGTAAATAAAAGATTTTCGTCAGTTAGCAAATTTCCAGCAAAACAAAAGTTCCGCAATTTTTGTTGCATGAATAATTTACAAATTTGGATTCGTCAATCGTCACATAAAAACAAAAATATTCTGCGAAATATATAAATATAATATTAATATTAATTTGAGTGAAGCATCACTTCAATTGGCCACACTTACAACGGGCATACCCCCAGCTCTGGCTAGTCTACAGGGCATAGAAGCAGCAGAAGAAGCAGCAAAAAGACATTTGCTAAACGAAGCAGAGCATAAAAACGTGGCCCACAAAATCAGCGACGCTGGCAGCGGCAGCGGCAGTGGCAGCACAGTCAACGTTAGCCGCTTGTTGCGCGCGTGAATGTAAAAGGCATTAAAAATGGCATAATAATAGCATTCAAACTGTAATGTTGCCAGCAGAGGACGACGACAACGACGACGACGATGACGATGTTGCTGCTGCCGCAGCTAACGTCGACCGAGGCAGCGATGATGTTGCTGCTGCTGCTGTTGCTGCTGCTGTTGCTCGTTAATGTTTGTTGCTGGCGTCGCATGCAACATTCATATGCAATATTTTAAGCTTTGCAGACACACGGCATGGCTGAAGCAAGGGGAGCTGTATCTGAAAGATTGTTGCTAGTTGTTCGCATATATGACATAAATGGGCACGGTAGCAACTCGTAAATTTGCTGACTACCAGCAAAGCGAACACATTTCTATAATTCTCGCGCGCGGCTAAGCACCAAAATGATGGGGCGCATCGCCTAATGCCTAATGTCCGATGCCTAAATGCAACATGAATATTACAGCGTAAATCTCGTACGTACACACATATACAAATGTAAGCAGACACGCAAAAACAGTATAAAGTTGGGGATTAAAAAGTGGCAAAAGCGTTACCAACGAATTTCCTACCAATTTGTAGGCGGTTAAAAGCTTTGGAAAATATTTTTAAGAAATTTCCAGAAATTCGGCTCGAAAAATAACTGCGGAATAAAGTCTCATTGGGTGAAAAATATAAATAAATCACAAAATTTATATTTTAAACGAGAAGAAGAAGTAATAAAAATCAAGTATTTAAGAGTTTTAGGTATTGCAAAAAAAATTTAATATGTATATAAATCTGATTCTTGCAGATGTGGGACTGAGAAAAAAATACATAATATATTTATATATTATTGATTTTATTAATATACTATTTATTTTATTTCTGTTTTCTAAAATCTAATTTAAATTTGTTCGACAATTATTTGGTTTTATTTTGAATTGAATTGAAGCATATTTAAGAACACTTTGCTGTTCTATATTTTTGTAGATTTATACTGCATTATATTGCTAAATTTTGTCTTTAATTTCCATTAATAATATCATTTTCTCATACTCCTTTTATAAGCTTCTCGCATTCTCTCTTCAACCCTTTGCAAAAATAAACCTAATAAATAAGTAAACGCTTAAAAGCAAATCAATTTGGCAAATTGCAGCAAGAAAAAGTTTTACGGCCAACAAAAGTTCGAAGAAATGTCTGAATGCTGTTGCACATGTTGTATATATACCAAGTATATATGTCTATGTATATAAAGAAGTATATGTATATATATATATATATACATATATAAGAAAGGGATTTCTAAAATATACTAGATTATTTGACATACGACAATAGAAATAGCATTTTATGGGTCCAAACTTCAAACAGAACTAGTTGGCATAAAGCCCCGTGGCATGCAACATGGCGATAGCAACATAGTCAATGTGGAGCTCGGACTCGTATTGCAACACGACGCATGCAACGAGTTCGAAAGGATACAAACAACATACTGAGGTGTGAGTGTGGGCAAACCAACGACGCCGATGACGACGGCGACACATGCCACACGAAATGTTGCAAGACAGCCTGTTGACTGTTGCCAGCTAACAAAAAAGCTAAGAAAAAGTTGGCACTTTTAGCCCTATATACATAGATAGTAGGTACGGAATAATCTATAGAGCAGGATTATGTGCAAGGAAATTGCTTTAAATTTCTATTAAAATATTAAGGAAGTTACTTATTTCGAAAATTAAATATATTTTATTTTTTAGAATTTAAATTTTATATTTTATTAAATATATTTTTTTTGTTATTTTTTATTTTTCTATTTTATATTTTATTTACATTATATATTGTATTTTATACTTTATATTTTGTATAGTATATTTTGTATATGTTTTATATTTTATGCTTTATATTTATTTTTTTTATATTTTATTTTATTATTTTATATTTTACATTTAATATTTAATATTTTTTTTATTTTATATATTTTATAATTTAAATTTTATATTTTATACATAAAATTTTTTTTGTTTCTTATTTTATGTTTTACATTTTAAACTTAATATTTTATAAATTAAATTTTATATTTCATAAATTATATTCTTTTTATCTTTTATTTTATATTTAATATTTTATATATAATATTTATTATATATTATATTTTATATTTCACATTTTAAAGCTTTTACTTTATATTTTATATATTTTATTTTATAATTTAAATTTTATACTTAATATTCTATATTAAAATTTTTTGAATATTTGGCGTCTAAATTTGACAATAAAACTTCAATAAAATATAATTATTACAATATTATATATCATATATGGATATATTAATAACAAGTAAAATAAATATAAACCTATATACATAAACATATATGTATATATTGATATGTCTAACTATAAAACTTTGTGCTAAAGATTTGTTAATAAATAATCAGTGTTATTTATTATTATTTCACAGTGCCAGCAATTAACATACATTTTTACTAATAAGTCATTAAAAAAAATTAATTTGATATTTGTGACGCTTGGCGCTGATGAACTTATTCACATCTCGTCTACAGATTAGCAGCGTAATAAAAAATATATACATACACATGTACATACATATAAATTTAAGCATATAAAAAAGAAGGAAGTAAATTAATAGCGCACCAGAGACGCTGATAAGCAGCAAGTTAACTAATCTCAGCTCAAACAATATTAATTTATATATTGATAACTCAAGCAATTGATGTCGATCAGCATAAAAAAAAAACATTTGAAATTTGTTCTGGCTCTGCGATCGTTTTGCAACTGAAACAAACGCCACAGCAACAAATTAAGTGAGACGGAGAGCGACAGAGAGTGAGAGAGAGAGAGAGAGAGAGACAGGCTGAATTGTGTGCTCTCTGCTTTTATATACATGCATGTGCGAGCAGCAACATTTCCCCTACTTTTGGTGAGAGCGAGAGCGTCAGCAACTTGGCAGTCACTCACATACGTGTGTAACATGTGAACTGTGTGTCTATATGTGTGTGTGTGCCAGAGAGAGTTAGGGCGAGAGTGAGAGAGCGCGCGTATGCATGTTGCTAAACTGCATATGCAGGAAATGCACTCGACGCCGCCGTCGACAGCAACAGCAACAGCAACAGCTACAGCGACAGCGACGTTGCGACGCTGCCTAGATGTGTGTGGGAGCGCAAAGAGCAGAGCAGCGCGTATGTGAGAGCGAGTACATGTGCATGTGTGCAGTTGCATGTGTGTGAGTGCAGCAGCAGCAGCAGCAACAGCAGCAGCAGCAGCAACAGCAGCAGCAGCAGCAACACAGAACACGAACTAGCCAACACACATACACACATACCCACACACAGACACACTCTTGTCTGTCTGCCTTTTGCTTTCCTGCTGTGTGCGTGTGTGTATGTGTGTTCGTTGGCGTCGTCGCTCGTAAAAACATTTTCAACGAGCCAACGGAGTCGACTGCGTGCAACTTCAGCAATCAGTTTGAGTTGAAACGCGAGGCGGTTAACATGTTTTAAGAAAACGAGCTCCGACAGAACGCAAAGCAACTAAAAATATATTCAAAAAGCAAAAAGCAATAAAACGAAAAGCGAAAAGTTATATCCAAACGCAATTCTCAACCAAGTGCCAATGCCAATGTTTATTTAATACAAAAAATTCAAGTGCTGAGCTAAATTTCGATACACCCTCACACACACACACACACACCACACACACCACACACAGTTACACTACACTACAAGGATTACGGTTACGCGCACAACAACCAACAAAAAAACGACGAAAAAATACGCTCAAATATGAAAACCAGAAAGTGATTTAAAGTTTTTTTAAACAAAAAACAAAAAAATAAATAAAAATCCCAAATCCCTTATAGAAAAATAAGAGAAATTCAATTGAGATTGAAGAAAATCGACACGCAACAAATTTTCAAGCAACATGTCAATAACAACAGCAACAACAACAACAGCAGCAACAGCAACAGCAGCCAGCACGAAAAGCTGCCTGTTGCTGCTGCTGCTGGTGCTGGCTGCTCTGATGCTGCCAGCAGCGACGCATGCGCAGCAATGTGCGTGGGAGTTTGTGCGCACCACCATGGACATCAAGTGCAATGTTCGCGCCCTGGATCAGGGCCCTGGATCAACGCTGGACTTACAGGTGGCCGAGACGGCCAATCGCTTTGAGCTGCAGTGCAGCGCCGATTTGCTGCACGCCAGCGAACTGAGCAGCGGCCTCTTTCGCAAACTGCAAAAACTGTCCGAGCTGCGCTTGGACGCCTGCAAGCTGCAACGCGTGCCGGCGAATGCATTCGAGGGACTGTTGTCGCTGAAGCGCCTGCAGCTGGAGACACACAACGCTGTTTGGGGACCCGGTCGCACCTTGGAGCTGCACTCGCAGGCCTTTCAGGGTCTGCGCGAGCTGAGCGAACTGCATTTGGCTGACAATAATATTCGGCAATTGCCGGAGGGCATTTGGTGCAGCATGCCCGGTCTGCAGCTGCTGAATCTAACACAGAATCGCATTCGTGCCGCTGAGTATTTGGGCTTCTCGGAGAAACTGTGCATGGGCACTGCGCTGCCCAATCAGCTGAGCGGCGGAGCTGAGCTGCAGCTCTTGGACTTATCACACAACGAGCTGCGCGCTCTGCCCGATGCTTGGGGCGCATCGCGTCTAAGGCGTCTGCAGACACTCAGCTTGCAGCATAACAATATTAGCGCATTGGCGCCCAGCTCGTTGGCTGGTTTGAGTTCGCTGCGTGTGCTAAACTTGTCGCACAATCATCTGGAATCGTTGCCAGCTGCCGCCTTTGCTGGCAACAAGGAGCTGCGCGAACTCCACTTGCATCACAATGATCTGTACGATTTGCCCAAGGGTCTGCTGCATCGCTTGGAGCAGCTGTTGGTGCTGGATCTGAGCGCCAATCAGCTGACCAGCCATCATGTGGACAACAACACCTTTGCGGGCCTGATTCGCCTGATTGTGCTAAATCTGTCGAACAACGCCCTCACTCGCATCGGCGCCAAGACCTTCAAGGAGCTTTATTTCCTGCAAATTCTGGACATGCGCAACAACTCAATTGGCCATATCGAGGAGGGCGCCTTCCTGCCACTCTACAACTTGCATACACTTAACTTGGCTGAGAATCGTTTGCACACGCTCGACAATCGCATCTTCAATGGCCTTTATGTGTTGACCAAGTTAACGCTGAACAACAATTTGATTAGCATTGTGGAGACGCAAGCGTTTCGTAATTGCTCAGATCTCAAGGAACTGGATTTGAGCTCCAATCAGCTGCTGGAAGTGCCCGAAGCTGTGCAAGATCTCAGCATGCTGAAGACTTTGGATCTGGGCGAGAATCAGATTTCCGACTTCAAGAATGGCACATTCAATAATCTGAATCAATTGACGGGTTTGCGTCTGATCGACAATCGCATTGGCAACATCACAGTGGGCATGTTCCAGCAGCTGCCACGCCTCAGTGTCTTGAATCTGGCCAAGAATCGCATACAGAGCATTGAGCGTGGCGCGTTCGATAGGAATACAGAGATCGAGGCCATTCGCTTGGATAAGAACTTTCTCACGGACATCAATGGCATATTCGCAACACTCGCATCGCTGCTTTGGCTCAATCTGTCCGAAAATCATTTGGTTTGGTTCGACTATGCGTTCATACCATCGAATCTGAAATGGCTGGACATACACGGCAACTACATTGAGGCGTTGGGCAACTACTACAAGTTGCAGGAGGAGCTGCGCGTCAGCACTCTGGACGCCAGTCACAATCGCATCACAGAGATAACGCCAAACTCTGTGCCCAACTCCATCGAATTGCTGTTCATCAACAATAACATTATAAGCCAGCTACAGCCGAACAGCTTTGTGGATAAGACGCGTCTGGCTCGCGTCGATCTCTATGCCAACGTCTTGTCCAAGCTGTCATTGAATGCGCTGCGCGTTGCGCCCGTTGCCCTGGACAAGCCACAGCCGGAATTCTACTTGGGCGGCAATCCGTTCGAGTGCGACTGCTCCCTGGAATGGCTGCAACGCATCAATAATCTTACAACGCGTCAGCATCCACGTGTCGTCGACTTGGCCAACATTGAGTGCCTGATGCCACACAGCCGCCAGGCGCCATTGCGTCCGCTGTCCAGCCTGAGCTCCTCGGACTTCCTCTGCAAATACGACACACACTGCCCGGCCACGTGCCATTGCTGTGAATACGAGAGTTGCGAGTGCGAGCTGATTTGCCCCAACAACTGCAGTTGCTTCCACGATGCCACCTGGTCCAACAACATTGTCGATTGCGGCAAACAGGATTTGTTGAGTCTGCCGCCGAGACTGCCACAGGACGTGAACGTTCTCTACTTGGATGGCAACAATTTGCCACTGCTGCAGGCCTCCCACCTGGCTGGCCAACGCAACCTACACACCTTATATCTAAATGCCTCCAATTTGGTGGCTCTGGCCAATGGCAGCCTGTCGCAGCTGCCGCAGCTGCGCGTTCTGCACTTGGAGCACAACAAGCTCAGCAGCCTGGATGCGGACAGTTTCCGTTCGCTTAGCCTGCTGCGCGAACTGCATTTGCAGGGTAATCAGCTGTCGCATATAGCCAACGATACCTTCGCACCGCTGCTATCGCTGCAACTGCTGCGCTTGGACAACAATCGCTTGCAGCTACCCAATCTGCAGTATCCCAACAATCTGCAAGGTCTGACGCTGGGCAGGAATAGCTGGAGCTGTCGCTGCCAACAGCTGCGCGAGCTGGTGCAATTCGTTACGGACAATGCGCTGGTCATCCGGGATACGCCCGATATCTATTGCGTAGATGGCGGCATTAAGCGTGAGCTGGATCTGATGGGCCAGGAGAAGCTGCTGCCCACAGCTGATTGCTCCGATCTGCTTGATGCCAGCGCTAGCAACATTAGCTCCACACAGGATCTGGCCCATGGCTATCGTTTGCCGCTTCTCGCTGCTGTCCTCGTGCTCATCTTCTTGGTGGTGGTGCTCATCATTGTCTTCGTGTTCCGTGAAAGCGTGCGCATGTGGCTGTTCGCTCACTATGGCGTGCGCGTGTGTGAGCCGCGCTTCGAGGATGCCGGCAAGCTGTACGATGCCATCATCTTGCATTCGGAAAAGGATTACGAATTCGTCTGCCGCAACATTGCCGCCGAGCTGGAGCACGGTCGTCCGCCGTTCAGGCTGTGCATACAGCAGCGCGACTTGCCGCCGCAGGCCAGCCATCTGCAGCTGGTCGAAGGCGCCCGGGCATCGAGGAAAATCATTTTGGTGCTAACACGTCATCTGCTGGCCACCGAGTGGCAGCGCGTCGAGTTCCGCAATGCGTTCCACGAGGCGTTGCGCGGCCTGGCACAAAAGCTGGTCATCATCGAGGAGACGAGCGTTTCCAGCGAGGCCGAAGATGTCGCTGAACTGGCGCCTTATCTCAAATCGGTGCCATCGAACCGGCTGCTCACGTGCGATCGCTATTTCTGGGAGAAGCTGCGCTATGCCATACCCATTGAGTTGTCACCCCGGGGCAACAACTATACCTTGGATCATCATGAGCGCTTCAAGCAGCCCGTTTCGCCCGGTCTGATCTTTAGGCAGGCACCCCCGCCGCCCGCCTACTACTGCACCGAGGATATGGAGGCAAATTATTCGTCAGCCACCACGGCCACACCTTCGCCGCGTCCGATGCGACCCGTTGTTGAATCTTTGGCCATGCGTCCGCCATCGGAGCACATTTATCATAGCATCGAATCGGAATACAGTGCATACGATCAGCATGAGGCGCTCTCCATGATGCCCAGCGCTCTGATGCAGCATCATTCGCATCATCATCAGCAGCAGCAGCAACAATTGCAGGCGCATCAGTTGCAGCAATTGGCACGCCAGCAGCAGCAGCAGCGACTGCTGCAGCCGCAATATCGCCCAACAACTGGAACTGGAGCAGCGTCGGCAGCAGCAGCAGCAGCAGCAGCGGCAGCGGCGTCGACATCGGCGACAGCGCCAGTGCATTTGCGCAGCGGCAGCGGACTAAGTCAGGCGAGCAATAGCACGCAGTCAACAGCACAAGCATCCACTTCCGCTGCGGCTGCGCAGCAGCAACAGCAACAACAACAACAGCAGCAGCAGCAGCAGGCCGCAGCTGGAGGCAGCGAAGCGGGCAGCACCAATAAGAACGCAGGCCAAGCTTTTCTCGTATAAGCTGTCTCGCTCGCACTCGCACACACACTCAAAAAGGGTTCCTGCGCAACGGCGGCCATCTTGAAGCAGCTCGTTCGGTCGCTGGCGCAAAACAGGCAGACAAAAAAGCACACACACATTGCATATATATATATATATATATATATATATATATATATATATATATATATATATATATATATATATATATATATATATATACATATATATAAATACATTTATATGTTATATATATAAATTAAAAGACTTTCGTAGGCATTTCTATTCGCATGCGCCTTCGGTGTTCAAGTGTCGTTGTTGTTGTTGTTTTGTAGTTGTCTTGCACAGCCAACACAAACACGCACACACACACACACACACACACACACACACATACACACACAACCACACATATACCTTTAAGCTTATTATTAAAATTTAATTACTACAAAAGCAAAACAAAACAAAAAAATTACTAGAAATGTTGCAAAAACACTTTCAAATTCAATGTGATATATTAATTAAAAAATATACATAAAATATATATATATATTGCAAATACGACTAATGCAAAAAAAAAATAAAAACAACTGTAATTTGTAGCCATTAGTTTCTAGCCTGGCCTAAAACATATACATGCATCAAATATATAGAGAAGAGGAAGCAAAACATTCTTAACAAGATTTTCATAATAACTAAACGAAAATTATTATTATTATCATTATTATTATTATCTTGATAGATATGTGTATATAGACAGAGAGATCCAAGCATAGAAATTATTTAGCACACTTAATGTATTTATGTATTATGATAATAATATAAAAACAACAACAACTAAATTAATTAAATTAACTAAAAAAATGTATTATTAAATTAATTATTACAATTACAAAATCGCAAGAAAAACTATATATGAAAAGCAAAAAAAAAACGAAAAAAAAAACTATTAAAAAATATATACAACAATTAAAAATCAAAAGCAGAAACAACTTTTCATTTAAACTTTTCAACTTTACAGCATTTCCTTTTACAGGTCATTTTTTTTACAGGGTATCATGGATTTTTTAAATAAATATTTAAATACTTTTCCATTTATATCACATGCAAAAGTAAACAAACAAAATCGCTATTTCAGCTTGTTTGTCAAGTTGGCCAATCAAAAATGTTATTAAAACAACTTTGGAAACCATTTGAAATTACATTTGGTTATTCAAATTAATTGGCACTTTGCACTTTCAGTGCAAACCCCAAAAATTTCGCAACTAAACCCAAAAATGCATAACTAACTAAATAACCAAATGAAAAGTACGCATAAAGTTAATTGCTTGTAAATAATTATTTATAAATAAATTAATGCAAAATGCAGTCGAGCAAACAACTAAATAAAAGCTGTGTAGGAGCGCTGCAGATGGGCGCAACTGACTGTCTAATGCTCGTTCTAAATTTCAAACAAAATTCATATTTTTAAATATGACATATGATTTGCAGGTTGATACTTTATATGTCAACAATGATGGCGTTATGGAATACAAGAAAATGGAATCAGATCAGCATATCACTTAAGCAAAATACGTACCACTCAGCCCACCTGACTCGGACATTTCAGCGGCACTGAGTGGTGCATAAACAACACTGAACAAACTAGACTTTCAGCCTAGCATACATGCCAGAAGACTTTGCCACAGAAGACGCCACACAATACTCAAGAGAATATACGCATCATACTTACCAAATCGATTCATTTAATTTTCAGCTCAATATTGAAATAATCCCTCATCGCTGCTAAAAGCAACATCTGTTCGAACAAACAAGGCTAGTTTTACATCGTATCAAACAACATTCTAGCAAAGCAACTTCATATTATAAAGTTTAATTTTCCAAATCAAGTTTGCTCTATAATAGTGGAAGATATAAGCCATAGATATGCTAACTTGTCAGCCTACATTGGGCTTATATAAGAACTTGAATGTCAAGCTATAGAGAAATAGTAGCTCAATTCTGGCAGCCAGCTAGTAAGACTGTCGACTGTAGAGTAAGACTGTAAGATGACTCAAATAAATATTAAAAACTTCTAGCTTTTCACTTTCAAATGGAAACAGTTCAACAATTGCACAGCTATTACACAGCATATACTACCAAATCTATATACCCTTTTCATTTCGTGAGCGAGCATAAAAATTTACTTTTTTCGGTATGTAAATTATTATTTGTGAAAATGAAATTAAAATGCGGCACGAAACACACACAAAATGCATTTTGCTCGCATAAATTTCATTTTTATGCCCCGGCAAACCGCAGCATACAAAAAGGCTCTCTAGCTGCATCAACTAGCCATGCAAAAGGGCTGCGCATAATGCAACAACACCAATAACAATAACAATAACAACAAACAAACTGACAAACAGACAAATAGATAGAGAAACAAACTAAAAACTAAATCCATTATTTAGCCGCATGAGTAATTTTATAAATTAATTACCAACATTCGAGTTCAACTGTTGGCAAAAACTTTTCATTGTAATTAGCTTCATTTTTAAAGAGCTGACGACAAAAAGCATCGACAACGGGCCAGCGCCGCATTTACAAATGATAGCACTTAACTTTAATTCTCTATTTCAAATACTAAGTAGAGCTCTTAAAAATAACATCATATTTTTGTTTCTATAATATGCGTGTTATTAATTTGTGTTAATGTACAGTGTTATCTGTCTGAGTAAATATGAAGCCAGTGCTTTGTTGGTGTAGACTAAGGAGTTGAGCTCATGTAGTTGTTTATTATTAGTAATCAACAAATTAACAGGGTTTGATGCGCAAAATGTGAGCTATTTGTGGAATCTTTAACTATATTAGCCGGCCTAACCATTAGTCTTACTACTCCTCTTACTACTCCTCTGTAACCATTTGAGAATTGTTTGGTTGCAGCCTTTGCACAGAGTCTTTTAAGTCCTGCGTTCACTTTTTGAATGTTTGCTTAGTGTCAGACAACTATAACTAGAAACTTGGCATTAGTCTAGAGAAAATAGTCGAGTTAAGTCAATCGTGAGATGATAGAGTTGTCCAATTTCTGCTTGACAACTTACAGTATTGTAAGGTCAGACAAAAGGCATTTCATCACTGAATGGTAACTCTGATTGAATATATAAAAAACTGAATAATCTGAAAGGCTCAAACAGCTGCTGAAATAGAGCTATCGAATGTGGTTTCACTCTTGTTTGGTCAACCTATATTTGATGTAAATTTTTGTATTCTTTTGCGCTTCATTCATAAAGGCTTTGTTCGCACTTGGCTTTGTATTTGTATTTCTTCTTTCAGGGCATTTTCTAAATGCTAAAATGTTGTCAAATCAGTCTTTATAAATATATATTTATATTAAAGTTAATTATAATACCTAAAGTTGCTGCTCTTTACAAAAAAAAATTAATTTTCCTACAAGCCTTACTGCCATAAAGATGAGTGCAAACACAAGCTTGTTTATGAAAAGTCTTGCTCTAATTTATATTTTCTGTATCGTTTTGTTAACAACAATTTGCCATTGTTTCGCCTCTTATGCACTGCCTTCATGTCACTTTGTTTATTATTTGTAAACGTATAGCTGACCCCACATGGTCTTTTATATAAACTAAAGATATTCTCCTTAGTTTTTCTTCACCATATTCCTTTAGCCTTCCATTCACTCTTAAGTCCTAGCCAAAGAACAGTTCTTAAGCTTTTCTAGTTTTCTAGTTTTGAGTATTTGTTAAACAAGTCTTCGATTGCTGCATCAAGTGCAGTTTAAAACTTTGAAAAGGATTTCAATACAAACCACAAAATCGACAGACGTGGAGTTCAGTCCGTCTGTGCGGCCCTCTCCATTTGGCGCATGGTGCGCGACTTTTTGGCTTGTTTATGGACCCAGCATATTGGCATGTGTCTATTTCTGGCCTAACCCTGACACTTTTTTGGCAGTGGCCTGGCCAAGCCAAGAGCACTTGCCAAAGTCGAGCAGCAGCAATTGCTCGCAATCGCAATCGCAATCGCAAACGCAAACGCTGGCCAAATCGCTGCGATGCGCTTTGCCAAAACAAACAGCAAATTGCATATTTTATGAGTACAAAAGTTTTTCCCATGTAAGACACACACACAAACACACACACACAAACATACACTCGACTGACATCGATAACAAATTAAGTATGTCAATTTGCAGTGGAGAATGCGAAAAGCAAAAAAAAAACACAAGATAAACACACAAACGAACCAAAGTCGCAACCAAAGCAAAACTTGCTAGCGGAAAACGAAACAAACTAATTGAAAATCAATAAGTAGCCGGCAAAATAAAATAAAATACAAAATAGAGAATAAAGTGAGCGCATAGAGTAAATTGAATGGCAATAGAAAAAAAAAAAAAAAAAAAAAAAAACAAAAAACAAAATGAAGAAATGAAATGAAAAACAGCTGCAAAACCTAACAGGCGTTACGCTAGGTCATTGGCATCTGCGTTTATCAACGGCGCACAGGGAGGAGCTTGACTTGCTTCAACTATTTGCGTCTCTTGACCTCTGGAGCGGTTAGCAATAAAGACGAAGCACAGCAAATGCTGTGAAATCTATGATAAAAAAAAACCAACAGCAACAAATTTAAATACTATAAAACACATGCGGCTTCCAGCTGCTACTAATGAATGTGCGTAAATGAGCGAGGAAAAACTATAACGACTTGACCTTGAACAAAGTTAAAATAACAATTATATATTTCTCTAAAAAATATTTTGAAATACATATAAAATCTCATTGAATACAAGTGGTAAACGAAGGCAGCTGATACTCAACAGCCTAAAGTTATGTGTGAGAAACCTAACACAGAAGTGGAGCATGAGGCAGAAACTGAACTTGAAATATATTAAATTTATAAAAATAATTTTATTGAACAGATAAAATACAAAAATTTGAATAAATTAATTTAAGACAAAAGAAATAAGTTAATTCTTATAGCAAAGTTAAGTGATCTTCGACCACAAAGCTACTCAGCTTTAATGATCTTTGGAGATGTTTATATCCTGAACCCATTGCAAATGTGAATTGAGTTTTGTGAAAATGTATGTAGCAGGCAGAAGTGTCGTGGCATGCCCCCATAAAGAACAAATATTCTTGATCAGGACGAAAAGCTGAATCAATCTAACCAAGTGCGTGTATCCGTCAGAGTGTCTGTCTGTCCATATGAACGCAGCAATGTCGATAACCACAAGAGCTAGAGATTTTGCAGCTTTAAAATATATATTCCTGCATTCCATACGCACAAACATATGTATGAATGCCAATAGAGCGCTCTGTAAATTTGATTAGAAAAGTCCATCTAAACTGCGCAGTAAGCAGAGAGTGTTCTTATGCCTGCACATGTGTGTGTGTGTGTGCGCGCATGTTTCTTTTGTTATGTTTGTCTGCATAAAACATGCGTAGAATGAGTGGAATATCAACTCTTCGCAATGTTCTGGTATGTCCTAGTTGGGCACTCCCGACTAGAGTTTTCTTACTTGTATTTGCTGTTTCAACCCGTTTCAATTGTGAATTCAGTTTATATAATGTGTTTTCATAAGCTATCAAAGCACATAGCTGACTTAAATGAAAGCCATAATGCAGCTAGTATTCATAAAGTCATACATCCATATGCCAACTTGAGTTATTTAAATGTTTAAAAAACTATGTTTTTTAAACCATAAAGTTTCCTAGAATGTTATTTCCTTGTATTGTTACATAATATATAGTGCAGAAGTCCAAAGTGCAAGAAAAAGGTAATAAAAGGCCAGAAGACAGACTACTCTTTGCCAGTACAGGCATAGCCAAATGAACTAACCAAGGCAAGATTATTGAACAATTTATATATTTAAACCAAAGCGAATTAAACTATTTATATTTATAATCTAGCTCTACTTATGTAAATTGATTTTTTTTTCACTTTTCAATTCACATTTCTCTTCTGCAACTAACTAGCTTTTGCAAAAACCTAAGTAGCTTTTGCAATTGGGTGCTATTAAAAATGCATTTATGTAAATTTAATTGACTAAGCAGCGTGTGTTCACTTGCATAAGACACTGTGTGTGTGTGTGTGTGTTTACATTGGTATAAGTAAAGCGCGCTGACAAAACGCGCTAAATGCCATTAAGCCGTATGCCTCGACGCTGGCAAATTGATTTGTTTAATAATTAAAGCATGCAAGCTGCATATGTAAGGCAAATTGCCAGTGTGCCATAAAAGGAAAATCAAGCGAGCCAAGAGGGCATACATACATATGCATACGAGTGTATACATATATGCCGATGTGCAATATATTTTGAGTGCTAGCTCGATTTGGACACCGTTGGCCTCCCAATAGGAATGTGCAATTAATGACGCTTGACAGCGTTAGATAAACGCCTCGCATAGCTTTACTAACTGGCATGGCATAGCTATATTATGAGACCCAGGGGCTACTTAAAACCATATTATATTATATGGCAAACCCTAAAACATATGTAGTATATGCACATGTGTGTGCGTGTGTGTATAAAAGCTAATAACACATTTTACATGGATTGCATGCCTGGGGGGGCTAGATGGGTTGGATGCTTCCTCTCTCTCTCTCTCAATAATAACTTTTGATTTGGTAAGCTTCAATAAAAGCGGGCGGCTAATGCTCGAGGGGTTATTCAAAGGGGGGTGGGAGATTTCTAAAGCGCAAACACAAATATTTATGCTTTATTAAAAACCAAAATTAATACACTAAAACAACAACGATTATACAAGCTATATCGCTGTAGCTACACAAACGACAACAACAACAACAACAACAACAAATTGCAGTGGGGTAGAAGTTTGTGGTGCGGCGAGGCAAGCAACCCCTTTTTGGCTTATCGCCGTGTTGTACGCTTGTAAGCGACCACGCCCCTCAAAACAGGGGTTCCGTTTCTCTTTTATTTTTACATTTTCCTTTTTTTTTTTTTTTTTGTGTTCATTTATAGCAAATATTTTGCATACCCTTTATTTTTCGGTCGGTATTTTTTGTTTGTTAATAAAAAATGCAAACAAGGGGTTGGTTCTCACTGGGTCGATACGCAAAAACTGGTTCACTGTGGCGGCAGAGCACTAGCAACAGTCGACAATGTAGAGGCGGACACTGGGCAGCAGGAAGTGTGCAGCTTACTATTTGCATATGAGCTGAAACAGAAATAGAAGCGGAGTCGAGCCGAGCCGAGCCGAGACGGGGCTGAGCTATGGACACTGAGCGCATAAATAGACAACTGCAAAACAAGTTGCGTCGGTTTGGTCTTTCGGCTTGAGTTCTAATTCTGTTACGGTTTGGCTCGAAACAAGCCAAACTTGCAGCCCACTGGCAATTTCAGTTTTTTTTTGGGCTAGCAACTTTTTTCTTCTGGTTTTTGGCCCTGAATAACAATAATTACAAGCGGTTTCTCTGTGCTCAAAACTGACTAAAAGTAAACCAAGCATAGAACTTCGCGTCTGAGCCAAACATTCAAGAAATATTCAACTATTTAACTTGTTTAATTATAATTATTAGTCAATATGCTCGTTCAATGAAGTGAAAAGAGCATATTGCTTATCCGTATTGCAGTAAAGCCTTGAGACTTGAATTGATTTTGCATAGTTTAAGACCTAGAATTGTTTTATTTGTGAGTTTATTTTGACGAACAAAAAAAAATTCAAATGAAAAATATTAAATCATTAATATTTCAATAAAATTGTAAACTATTTTTGCACACAGTAGAGCTGCTAAAACCAGCGAGGGCACAATCGATAGTATAGATGGATATAGATGGACGATAGATCTATTGATTTTGTTCAATGTTGATATGTGGTCTCACTTAGCGCATAGCTAAGTTAGTTAACTGATCCGATAGTGTGGGAATATAAAATATTTCAAAATTGAAATTTCTTACAGATTTATAAAAATAAATAGAATTGTCTGGCTCATTGCTCGAACCTTGACTCATTGACTAATTAGTTGCAGAAAATGCAATCGATTTGGCTTGAGAAACTAGTTTAGTATTTCAATAATAATGAAAGCTTGATTTATTTAATTTTATTTTTATATATTTAAGTTTTTAAATTTATTTTATGATAAACCAATAAAGGGAAGAAAGCATCTTCGATGAGTAATACTGCAAAAAGAGAAGTTGCAGGAATACTCGATTTTTTCTTAACATAAAGACCTTATATACCTTATAGATCTAATCGACAGACACTGAACATAACGACTTAATACTACAGATAAAATCGATTCGCAATCGACATAAAACACTGTTCTATTATTTAATATTATTATTATTTAATATAAAATACTTTAAAAGCTTAAAAAAACCCACTGTCGATAGACTTCTAAGAAAGAGCATCATCCACTAGGTTATCTAAAGTTGTGCAAAATTGCTTTAAACTTGATAATCGGGCTCGAATAACTATTCAATTCAATTGTTTTATTAAAGAGAAATCCTTTGAAAGTATTTAATGAAAATTTATTTAAACTGTGAACCTCATTAAAAGTATAAATTAAATAAATATGTAATTCATATGCAAATCTCCCATTTCAGTTTTTATCAGTAGAATATTTTGACTTCTGTATAAAATATGCACATCGAATATTATATATATATAAATATATTTTTTTGAAACCTCTGCCGGCACCTTTGCTAACTCACTTAAACGTAATAAAATTTCTTTCACTCAGCTTGTAAAACTTTTTGCCAAAATATTCTCGCACTTCGTTCGATTGGCAGACAGACATAGTTGAGTCACCTTCGTCTCAACCTTGCCCAACCCTTGCCAAATAAGCTGTGTCACTTTGATGCTGATTGTCAAAAGGAAGCGCATTATACATACATACATACTTATATTATGTACATATGCACATACGAATGTACAACTGTACAATGTGTGCGAAAGTGCGCGAATTTTTTATCTTAGCTTTGGCAATCTGCGTGAAATGATTTATTCATATTCATAACTTGATGCCGTTGCCGTTGCCGTTGCCGCCCGTTGTTGTTGCTGTTGCTGTAGCGATTCTTGCGAGTGTGGCGTAATGCCATTCACTGCTCGACTGGCTGACTGACTGACAGAACGAGAGTTACACTCTACGACTCCCCCCGCCCCGCCCCCAAAAAATGAAGTGATTCGCAACACATGCGCCAAAGCATTTCCCACGGCATCAAAATTGTTGCTGCACAGCCTCACCTTGTTTTATTCAGAGTCAAAGAGAGATAGAGAGGAGCAACATATGTGTGCATCTACAAAAGCGAGAGAGAGAGAGAAAGAGAGAGAGAGAGAGTGAAACGATGCGCACTTCCTTCATTTGCATTACAATGATAAACTCCAAAGTGTGTGCCAGAGAATTTCTTAATTTTTTTTTTTTTTTTGTATTCTGATTTTTTTCTCTTGCTGTTTTCATTTCACTCAGTTTTTGTTTTGAATTTGTGCAAAAGTCAGCAACTAGAAACTGGCTTTAGTTATTTATAGACAGCATTCTATCTAAGAAAGAAAACAATCAAAGCTACCAGAGAACTTTTGTTTACTTTTTCAACAGCAGCTGAAAAACATGATGTGGAACCAATTTAGCCTCATTTTCAGTTTCTCAACATTGTGAGTTATCAGGCTGAGCGATACGCTCGTTAAGCATAAATTTGCCATCGATATAGACACTTACAATACTGGCCCAGCCATCTATAAATGGAAGCCAAATGTGTCATCACGCACACGCACACGCACATAGGTTTAGTTTCCAGTTTTAGCTCCACATATGGTGGACTGAAAAGTCTAATGAAGACATCGATTTGAAATGTTTGTGAATTATTATTTGCGGCTCTTTCGGGTTGAAGAACTACAGCAATTTCTCAGCTAATTGTTATGCAATGTTTGTCTGTTGTGACTTACGGAAATACCAACACTACCAGCAGTAGCAGCAACAACAACAACAACAACAAAAACAGTCCATTGAACTTGATGCGACGTCATCGGCCACATTTTTTGGCAGCCAGTCCGTGCTGAAGCAGAAGAAGCAGCAGAAGCCAGCACATCATCAACTCATCATAACTGTGTAGAACTGGAGACTATGAAAACTCAATGATGTGACTGAAACTTCAAATGCAAACAGTATACAGTGAAGACACAAACTGATGAACGCATGCAAGAGAACATAAGGCAGCAGCTAAAACACACTATGATATATTTAAAATTATATAGATTTATTAGTTTCACGAAAGATATAATTATGTCAAATAAAATTCTAAAAATATATATTTTTATATAAATAAAGTATATATAATATATATTTTTATATAAAAATAAAATAAAATAAATATATATATTAAAAAATATTCTGAAAAATATTTAATGCAACTTGCACAAAATTCATAATAAATTACATAAAAAAATATAAATTATGTAAAAATAAAAATAAATTAAACTCAATTAAAAATTTAAAAATAAATTAGGAGTAAAATATTATTAAAAATAATAAAATTTGATGAATATATATTACAAAAATAATAAATAATAAAACCACAATGAAAAATGTTTATCAATAAAAATTTCAAAAATTAAATAAAATAAATAAAAATATTAAAATAAAAGAATTGTTAACTTTTCGCAAAATATTAGCTTGGTAAAAAGCAAAACCAGAAAATTAAATTTATTTTAATATAAAAACATTAAAAACAAATAATAAAAATTCAATGAAAATAAGGTCAAAAAATTTTCAATATATGTACAAAAAAATATTTTGATTCAGGCATAAAATATATAAAATAATTTATAAATTTCTCATCTCTTTTATTTTCCTTCTTTTGTATGTACATTTATGCACATTTGGAGCTCCATTTGTTTTTTTCCAATTAGTCAACTAATGAATGCTATTCTAAATGAGATAAGATCAAATTATGATTGTCTCATATGTTTTAGGCGCAGTTTAGAGCCAAGGCTCAAGTGTCTGAGGAGCTCAAGTAGTTTTTCAAACAATAAAACCCATTGACTATGTGGCTTGCTTTTGTCTCGCTATGAATGTTCACTGTACTAGACTTGCTTCAATATAACAACAGTGCAACAATACGCAACACACTCACACACACACACACACACACACACACGCACGCATACACACACACAATGGCGCAGCAGCCAGCAGCCACTTGTGTTTATCATTTCTCTCGTCTCCTTTTTTGTACAAATCATCAACTTAATTATGCTTATATTAAGGTTTTTATCTGCACGCCGCCGACTTTTCACATGGTCCACACTGCGACAGGGACAGAGGAGAGGGTAGCGCAGGCAGGCAGGCGGACGCGTGGAGTGGGTTGGGAGCAGCTGGAGGCAAGTGCCAGTAGCTCGAGTGCAACAACTTCACTTATTTGTAGCCAGCAACTGGCACTCTGTATCTATATATCTATGAATCTGCATTTGTATCTGTAACTGTTGGCCACTGGGCAACCGAGTGTGCGTAGTGTGTGTGTGTGTGTGTGTGTTTGCGTTTTGTCAAGTGCACTTGTGGCTTATTTGCATATAGTAGGCACTTTGGTAATTGAATTCAGTTAGCAGCCAGTTCGAACGCAAAAAGATGGTACGACTCACGCGCATGCTTGATTGGGTACCAAAGCGTATCCTCCTCTCACCCCCCTCAAAAACCCTTGCCTACACACACACACACAGACACACACACTCATGGACACACTCACATTATGATGATGCGTATGGGCTGTTTTATGATTAAGTTTGAGTTGTGACCACAATTAAGCAGAACCTTTCTAGGCACTTGAAAAATACAGTTACGAAACCAGCCAAGTGCCAGCCCGGGCAGGCGATGCCAGGCTAGGCCAGGGCCAACAAAGCAATATGCAAATGTTCGTTGCATGAATTCCAATTAGGAATAAAAAATAGAAAGAGCAGAAACAAAGATATAACAACAAGTAGAAAGAATCAATTCTTAAGTGTGCGTGCGTGTGTTTGCATTTACAAATAGTACGAGTCATAAATAATTTTTCCCAATCAAAAAATTACTAACGAACTCCAGGCAATCAATGACTAAAATTGTAAGCAGAATCAAATATGTACAAATCAATTGAAAATTGAAAAGCGAGCAACGACTACAAAACACCCTCTAAATGCGTTTCCTATAGAAGGTTTGTAGCAAACTCATATATATAATAGAATAATAATATATGCATATAATAATTAAATATATATATTTATATCTATTGTTGTTTAGGCTTGCAATTGACTTATGTCAGCTTAGCAATATCTGTCTTTAATTGTTAATTATATGAATTATCTATATTTTTTCCTGCATTTTTATATATATTCTAACTGACCCAACCTTTTGTCATATTTTTTATTTCATATAAAATATTTAAATAAATATTTGGACATGCTACCGCATACAACGTAATTCTAGTAGATTTTTTTTTTCAACAATCTATAATTATTAATATATATATTTTTTATATATTTTTAACTATGTATTTCCATATATTTTTTTTTAAATATATATTATTTTTATATTTATTTATATATATATATATATATATATATATATATATATATATATATATATATATATATATATATATATATATATATATATATATATATATATATATCAAATGTATATATTTATTATTATTATTATTATTATTACTTATATATATATTTTTTTTTTGTTATAATTTCTGTGAAATTTTTCCTTAAAATATATTTCCTTATTTCTTTAAGCGCATTCGGTATTTAAGAAAATAAATTATAAATTTTATAAATAATATTTTCCATGTACGCTTAATTAGCAATTTATTTTTATGTCAACTTCTCTGTTATAATTTAGTTAACAATTTATTTTTTATCAACTAGTTAACTCAATAATAAATATTCTCAGTTTATTTCTCAATTATAAATTTTCTCAGTTTATTTCATTATATTCTAACCTTTATAAAGATATATTCTGCAGTCAGTTTAATAAAAATTTACTCTCATATCAAGTATTTAACTTTTTTTTTATGCTAAAAATCCTTATCATTTCAATTTCTGTGCAGTTTGTCCCAGCATTTTCATAATTTTACATGCAACTTAATTTAATTGAGATATTCTTTACTTTAGTAAAAGACAAAATAATTTACTCCTTTAAAAATTGTTTATTTAGTCCACAGAAAAATCACATCTCAACCCATTTGCCACACTGTTCTTGCCCGCTT
>JAWNON010000073.1:14787500-14857500 GCA_035045945.1 Drosophila anceps | reverse complement strand
CATATAATGTGCTCTTGATAAATGTCTCACTGTGGGCATGTCATCAGGGGAATTACTATGTCTCTAGTAATTGATATAGTCAAATTTAATGGGCCATTTTGAAACTAAAGACTTGAAATTTGTCTATAATGAAATAAATATCAAGCAACTCACAAAAACTATATTTTCCATACAATTTCAGCTAAGCACTTATTAAAGTTGACTATGAGCGAGTATTATGCAATCAGTTAGACCGTACGGCAACGTTCTTACTTGTTATTTGATGAATTTTGTCAAGGGCTAAACAAATATAGACACTCTCGCCCACCTCTCTCTCTCTCTCTCTCTTTGCTTGTCAGTCAGGCACTAGAGTTGAGTAGTTCCGGTTCATTAAAATAAACTCTTGAGCATTAGCATTGAGTCGTTCCGGTTCATTACAATGAACTATTGAGCTTTAGCATACTTAACAATGAGTAATTCAGTTATTCCAATATATCATGATCTTTGCTCAGTTACTCAGCTATTATTGAACTATTTATTGAACTTTTTGAAGAACTAACTGGAGTATTTTCTATGCAGCTATAAATTGCCTGGCACATGTCTATGTTCAGTGAATTTTTCTGTTGTTTTTCATTATCTAATCATCTATTGCATGGCCGAATGCTATTTAGAACCACGAACTTGCTTAAGCTAATATCAAGCCAGTTCGTACAATCGTTAATGAACGCTGCGTTCCATTAGGTTGCTTTCTTGAGGTATTCCGCTGTCTGTTCTTAATGATTCTTTTCATGATTAGCTTAAGACATAGTATTGTACTTCTTCAACTGCTGAACTAGTAAGTTCCATTATAATGAACGGAATAGTTCACGTTTGAACTAGCGTTCGCAGCTCTTTTCTGCAGCATGCTAGCCTGTCAGAAGGCCTAGGCTCTCTCCTTTTTTCATTTTGGATTCTCTCGACTGCAGTGCATCTTTTCGTCATGGCGTTAGATTTATGAACAACCGCCGACAAGTCGCAGTCCTTTGCCTGCCTTCGGCCAGACTGGGCAATATTGTAAATCATTTCCAAATTATTTAGTCGCTCTCTATTCATATATGTATTCATATTTTTGGCGCCTTTACCCCGGCCGCGGCGTGGAACGAGTACGGCACGTGATTGCGTTATAAATTATGAACCACTAGATTTGCCTGCCCTCAATTCCTTACTTTTCATTTTTTTTCTTTTCTGCTTCAGTTAGTTTTTTTGCTGGTCGTTAAAGCTGAAAGCAGGCACTTGCTTATCTCGAAAATATATAGACTTAACTTTAAAGCAAATACAAACTTGGCCGGCCAGCTAGAGTGAGAGAACTTGTTGTATGTTTGGCTCGCCATTAAGTTAATTAAGCCTGCTCAGCCATGCACATGCAACTTGATAAAATAATATTGTTAAAATATGATATGGACAGCCTGATAAAATCATATTGTAAATACATATATATGTGAAATGTAACAAATTTCAGAAATGCCCGAGAGCTTTTAAATATATTTATATAGAAGTCTATTGCCGCGGCGTGCTGTCATTTCATTATTATAATCATTATCATTATTATCATTATTATTATTATTATTATTATGATTATGATTGCTATTATTATTGTTATTATGATTTTTGTTGGCTGGTTCGCCTTCCAAATGCAGCTGTTGCCACTTTTTTAATGGCTTTTATTGACTTGCGCCAAAAAGCAGGCAACAAATTTTTCGCTCGCCATCGACCGCTAATGAGCTACGCGCGCCTCGACCCGACTCGACGCGCAGTTGATTTTCAATTTATTTTAAAGCACACCAAAAGCACGCATTTATTATGCGAGTGCCGGCTATATACTAGGATAAGCACAGAGTTTATGTGCCAATTAAATACCCTGTAATTGATCTCTAATTAAGCTAGACCGTGCTGGCTTGTGGAGTGACTATGAATTATCAATTTTAATAAAGATATATAATTACGTACGATCTTTATGAATAAGCCATACTAATAAAGACTTATTTTTATCTCTATGAAATATATAACTTGAGAGGCACTGACTCAAAGACAAAGACTCTTTGCAGTGATAGTTTTCCAATATGATTCGAATTTAAGCAGAGTTTCGCTTGATTTACATTTGTTAGCTTCTTGAGTATAAGAATATAATTATTTCAATTTTTCAGAGTTTCTCTTTCAATTTTCTATCTATGGTAATTAGTTTTATCTTGTTACACTTAACCTGCACAGAGACTTTGAGATTTTTATGAATGTGCAGAAACTGTGTTCTGAGAACAGTTTCAGTAGTAAACTCTTAATGACTTCATAGTCAACGAACGTTCTAAAAATTCCATAGATTCCAACTCTCACTATCCGTTTTCATGCGACAGTCCCAACAATCGCAGCCTGGTAACAAGATGAACAATTTGAAAGTCATTGCTGGAGTAAACTTTTAGCTGGACAGGTTAAGCGAAATAGTTGTAAATTCACAGCTTACTCATCAGTGCTTTTGCAGCACCTTCTCAGATACAGAGTCTCAGAAAAGCAGCCGCGACTCTGGGCAGTTGTAAAGTGTCAATTGTTCTTACAGTTTGACAAGCTTTGCTTTAGTCACAGCACCAGTGCGAGGCAGAGAGTCTTGACAACACACTTCAAAGTACAGTCTAAGCTAAGTTTTAAGTTACAGTTTGAATGTCATTGATCTAGAGACACAGTTTCGGAAGCACATGCGCAGTTTTAGAGTCAACAATATGCAAGCTACACAGCGTAGGCAGAGTTATGCGAATATTTGCGCGGCATTTAGTCATTGCTATTTGCATTTAGTGCAGGGTATGTATTAGTCGTTCAGTTGCTCACTGATTGTTTTTCTTTTTATTGTTATCATTTTTGTTAATTTTTTTCATATATATACATAAGTATATATATATATATATATATATATATTTTTTTTTTTTATACTCTTGGCTTTATATTTATTTTATTTCCTTTGCCGCAGTGGCACAAAATCATTTTCCCCAATTGGGCATATAAGTCCTGCGGCTGCCACACCCCCTCTCTTTCTGTGTGTGCGTGCGTGCGTGCGTGTGCTGTGCAAATTGAAACACTCGCAGTCGTTACGCGGCATTCTCTCTCTTTTAGCCAAGTCGTTTTCATTGCGTGGTCGCTGCTGTGGCTCTTATGCAGTCCACTCATTCATGAATGCATTTAACATGGCCAACAGATGGCGGAGGAGGAGGAAGCGGGGCAGGAGGATGAGGAGCAGAAGGAAGAAGTAGGGGGATGGATGTCCTGGCAATTTAACAGCATTTACTGTAACACGTGTAATTATTTCATGAGATTTATCTGCAGCACATTGGCCACAAGCAGCAGCAGCAGCAGCAGCAGCAGTGGCAGTGGCAGTGGCAGTGGCAGCAGCAGCAGTTGCCGCGTGTCCCGCTGCACTTTGGGTAAATGCGACAAAAATTCCAATTGCCAGCGATGGGGCCGCAGCGCAAACAAAAGTAAACTGTTGGCGTGGCATGCCACAAGTGACCGCAGGTCCAGGCACCATGCATAAACCAGAGCATCTTACGGCCTTCTCTGTCTGCTGCTGCTACTGCTGCTGTTATTGTTGTTGTTATTGTTGTTGTTGCTGTTGTTGTGATAAGCTGCCACGCGGTACGCACGCATCCATTTTTGGGCCGCAAGCTGAGCTGCGTCCTGGTTGCAGCTTCACTCTTCTTTTTTTTTTATTTTCCGTTGTCAGACTTTTGTGTGTATGTGTGTGTGTGTGTGTGTGTATGGCTACTGTATATTTTGATACCCTGTACTGTAGGCTGTAGCAGGCTATGATTCAGGGAATCTACTGTCTGCAAGTTACGTCTGAAGACTTTTTGGTTTTTTAATTTGGAATTGAATATATTTCTGCTTAAAATTTTTTATTGATAGCCTATAATTCTTAACAATTTTTTGTTGAAATTGATTGTAGACTTTGAGTTGCGATAACTTTAAAAATAAAGCGGGAAAATGTTAGAATTATAATGTTATTTGCTCACTTTGAAAAGCCAGATAGTTATCCAATTGTTTTGGTAAAAGCACAGATAAGGATCATATATGAATTGCCAGCATATTTAATATGACTTAAGGTTTATAATACTACTTGCTATTTATATTGATATATATTTCCCATAACATATCAATACTATTTTATATATTGATATATATTTCCTACCAAAAATCTATATATTTATTTATTTTTACTTATTTTTATTGAGAAAAACTTCTTTTTAATTTTTAATTTTTTTATTTAGGTTTTGAAAATACATTCAATACAATTCACTATACAAATTCTGTAAAGCCAACAACTGTTGAGAGTTCAAAAAGAAATACTTCAACATTTAATGGATTAGAGGTGTAACCTGATTCGATTACTTCAAATGCTAGTCTTAGTATATCTGATGCCAAACAGGAGAATATTAAAACTATTTCCAGTCAGTGCAATGATTGTATCTATATATTTCTAATTTATGTTCAAATTTGCTGACTTTTTAATCAGTGTGCAATGGGAAGGATCATATTTGTCATGCTTAAGGCTTATTATAAATGTCTATCAACTGCACAGTTTTGCTCGCTACAGCTTCGGAATGACTTCACTATGATTTAGAGTTAGATGTGTGAGATGTTAATAGATTATATGTTAGCGATAAGCGTGCAATGTGCCAAAAATGCAGTAGAAAGTTTCACTACGCCCATTCTTTAGTTTTATTGATATAATTTAGGTTTATAGTTGTTAGTATTTGTGTGTTTAGAAACTTAGAGGTAACTTAGAGGTAGCTAGTTACAGGATATACGCTAGTCGCTCACTTTTCGTTAGCGTGGCTTTACTTGATTCGCATTTGGCATTTGGGGCGCAGTCGTGCGTCAACTTACAAGGCGCACGCAGCGCCATCTGTTGTGGTTTATTTGCGTTAAAATGATTGGATGCACGTCATATCTGCGACTGCTGCAACACAGTGCAACACGGCAACACAGCCCGCTGTCCGCTGTCCGCTGTCCGTTGTCCGCTGTGCGCTGTCCACCCCTGTGCTCTCAGTGCTCCGTTCGTTCTTTTGTTGGACGTTGCCAGCTCGTAAATTCCTTTGCATGCCTCGTGCAGCCGCTGCGATAGGCGCATTTCTCTTGCTGTTGTTACTGTTGCTGCTGCTGCTGCTGCTGCTGTTGCTGTTGTTGTCAGCCATTTCCAGGTGCTTTATGAGCCTTGTTGTGGTTGAGCTGCAGAGTGGATAGTAACCAGAGCAGGACAGGGCAGGGCAGGGGCATGCGGCTGTTGCATATTTAATATGCAAAGCCATGGGCCCAGCGACACCGTGTAGAACTTGCAGACGCTGCAACCAGCCAACAAAAAAAAAAGAAGAAGAAGATGAAACCCGAAAAAATCAAAACCAACTTGAAGCGTCGTGTCCAGCCCGTGCTACTCACACAGTGTGTTATCAGTTTTTCGGTAGCTCCTCTATATATATAAATATATATATAGAGGGAACCTATATGTCGCACTTTTGCGTAGATATGCAGCTGCTGCTCCTCTTGTTGTTGTTGTTAGTAGCAGGCGCTGCCGAGCTGTCTCTGCTCGTGCGTCGACAAAATATACACTGCGCGAAAGGTAATCAAATTCATTATTATTTATTTTGCAATTATTTGATATTCTATAGGTGCAAAATAATTAAATACCACTTGCAAGTTTGCCCTTCCAGCCTGAGGCGGCTGTATCCATGCTCTAGTCTATTAAACCAAACCAGTTGCTCGTAACTCAGCTGCCACAATGATTGATTGATTATGTATATTTATGTTAAGCCTTTCAATGATCTTCCATACTTTTATTTAAATTGAAAAGTTTTCTTTTAAGCTTTCAAATTCACCTATGTCTGTCCTATTCTTCTGTTTTTTCTCTAATAAAACATTTTAGTTATTTTCAGCTACTCATAAACATTTTTCTTGTTTCCTATTAGTATTAATATCATATTATTGTAATACGCCAAACAGAGTTTTTCTATTATAGTTGTAGCATGTTTTTAGTTATGTTTTTAGTTGGATAATACTAATCAACCATAACAACTACATATAGACATAGAAAATGTAGAAAAAGTAATAGTAGTAGTAGTAAGTATAACCTGTTGAGAATTCTATGGTTTTAGCTCTGATCTACTGACACTTGACTGGTGGGTGTCAAATAAAGAAGAGCTTATTACATAAATCATCGTCTTACCCAATATTTATTCTTATATTTAGCAGTTGAATACTTGAAGAGCACTTTTAGTTATAAGATGAGCTTGTCTAATCTGCATGTTAAAGATGAACCAATTATGCGATCATATAAGTTGTTGAAAGGCTTTAGCAAATAGATAAGGTAAAGACTGCTTTACTTGCTCATTATTCGTAATGTTTTATCTCAGTAATAAACGATTGTTCTTTAGCTACTCTCTAAATACTCGCTAGCCACACTCTATCTACTCTCTAGTCACTCTTTAGCCACACTCTAGCCACACATTAGCTACTTTTTAGCTACTCTCTTCTTACCCTCTAGCTATTTCTAGTCTGTTCTTCCTAAGAACAAGTCTTAATATCCCATGGACTTAGGAGAGATCAAAAGTAACAGCTAACTTATATGTATAGAAACTAAACCTAGCTAATTGAGTACTGTCATCAGCTTCACATAAAGTCATCTGATTAGTCATAAACAAATTGTTTTTATGAGCACAGCTAAGTGTTCATCAGATTTTTCTTTGAGTGTATTGTGCAGCTCATCAAAGCGGCTGTGGCACGCGTTCGCATGCATAACTTGGCTCATCTCACTAAGCTGGCCAACAAGTTGTGCATCTGTAACTGTCAGTTTTTTGGCCAGGCTGGGCCTACCTGGTGTCCATGTCCATGGCCCATGGACACACAGAGGCGCAGCATGTCACCAAAAGCAGAATTTCATCTCCGTGCCTCTGCCTCTGCAGCTGCCTGCTGAATGCTGCCTGCTCTGTTACAGCAGACTCGTTCTCTTTCGGCTGCAATGCCCGGGAGGATTTTCAATTTTACTGCATCATAAATTAAATTACCTCTTTCGATGTGCAATGTGCGAGACCTGGGCCCATATTTCGTTGCGGGGCCCGGCTACATTTTATGACCGCAAAAGAAACGCAACAAGAAAGCGGTCAGAGTAGCCCAGGGGCGGTTCAAACGGGGGGCGGGTCGGGCAGACCTTTGACTTTGCCAAAAACTGCCAAAGGTATGCGCAAAAATGCACAAAACCAGGATGGGGCCTGGTTGGGCCTGTGCTAGGGCTGGGGCTAGCTTTTGAAGGGGGAAGGGGGAAGGGGACTGCGACTGGTACTGGGACTGGGGCAAAGCAATTCCCAAACTGCAGCAGAAATGTACAACAAGAGCCGCAGACAACGAACCTAACAGCACGACTGCGATGAGCACTAAAAATGCAACATTACGTATACGCAGTGGTGCACCGCCAAAAACCCCAATAAAAAAAAAAAAACAAATAGAAAAAAATAGAAAACCCACATTTACCCCATTGACAATCCTCTCTCATTCGATGCTCCATGGCTTCTAATGAAATCAGTAATGTACCAAAATCAAGATTTTTTCGCTTTCAAATACCCTGTAGACCGCAAGTGACTGCAGCGGGGCTCTATCAGCTTGTGCTAATCTGTGACAGCTTTTAAGAGTTTTAAAAAAAATAGACTATTCTTTCTAAGATAAACATATTTTCTTTATTAAAAATGTATAAATTTCAACTTCAAGTTATATAAAAATGGTGTTTACAAAAATTTATATAAATTTATATTTTTATATATTTTAAATAAAACTGTGTTAAAAAAATAATAAAAAAATAAATGATTTAGTAAAAAACAGGTTTTTTAGTTAGCTAAATGATTTTGTTAAAATGTTTTTTTTTTTGAATAAATTAAATGATTTTTTAAAAACAGTTTTTGAACAAATATGTTTGTTAATAAATTTTATTATTTTTTTTTTTATTTTTTATTTTTTAGTTCAATACGTTTTTATTTTTATAAATAAAATTAATTTAATTTATTTTTATTTTTATTTTATTATTTTATTTTATTTTTTTTTATTCATTTTGGCATTTTTTAAAATATAATTTATTTATTATATATTTATGGAAATAAATATTTTAATTTAGAATAAATTATCCCAAATAACTTGTGATCAAATCAAATTTTGAAATACATCTGATTTTATGGCACGCTATTCGAGCTGAAATATTGACAATCTGATGATTATAAATTGTATTCATATCTAAATATTTGCCATACATTAAGGAATATCATAGTGCCCACAGGGCATCGTCTGGTCAACTATTTCGGCTTAGCTATTTGGCTGTTATTTTTTTGCTTTGCCCAAATATCACGTATTCGACGTTTAGTTACATTTGTTGTTGTGTGTTCCGGTTTCGCTATATCTTTTTTTTCGGTGCGTTTCCTTTGAACGCAAACTTTACACAGGAGTCCATTAAATTTTCGTAGCGCTTTGATTTAGAGCAGGAAAAAAAAACAAACAAACGAAACTAGAAGCAGCAGAAGCAGAAGCGGAGTAGCAAAGGGCTCGCGACTAATTTATGTAATTTGGCTAAGAGGCAGAGCGTTGCGTCGCATCTGCTGCAATTGGCGCGCATCCATAACGAACGTCGATGTCGATAGCTTTACCGTTAGATATGCTTGTCTATGTATATATCTAACTGTAACTGTGGCAATGTCTGCCTGCCTGCGGCATGCTGATGAACCAAGTAGCGCGCGTCAGGCGTTTTGTCCATCATTTTGAGGGTGGCTCCATTGTGGCCATAATTAAAATTACCTCGTTTACCTGGCACACACACATGTGCCAGTCTCTCTCACTGCCCCTCCACGCTTTGTGTGCTGGTGTTTTTTGGTTTTGTGGTTTTGTTGTTGACGTATTTTTGGTTTATTACCTTGCATTGCGGATGCGACCCACCCCAGCACCTTGGGCCCCTGCAGCTTTTTGGCCCGGCCAAATTGTCTGGCCACTCCCCAAACGCTCTTAAATGGGCTTTAGAACCTGGTCAAAAACAGAACGTGCACGTTGTTTTTTTTTTGGTTTTCTTTTTATTGCTTTCTATTTTGTCGTTTTGGCATTTTGTTTGATGAAATATGATTGAGTTTGGTTCGATGCGCCGTTTGGGAATTGCGTTTACGCGGCTTTAAAGTTGGATAAAGCTAATTGGAGACATTTGGGCTTGAAGGGCGAGTGTGAAATAAGATGATTCGATTGAAATCATTAGATGTTTAGCATTTAGTTTAAATGTGAACAGAATTTTGAATGGCTTAAAGTTAAAATTCTGATTGATAGCTGCTACGGCATCTCTCAATGCCATTGACTTCTGGTCTGCTCACTTTACTAGACAATAATTCTTGGCTTACATCTACCTTAGCTTCTGTGAGCATCTGCTTAAACGTCTTTGTTTACTTTTTTCAAGTTCACTTCAGGTTTTCTAGTTTTTAATTGCTTGAAGTATTTCTTTGCTGCTTTCTTTAAGCCAGTTTTTTTCTTCTAAATTCCACTGGGATTCTTGCCTTACAGCTGTTGTTACTTTTTCTTCCGTTCATAACTTTGATTCTTTCTGTTTTGCTACTCTTGATATGTTTTTGATGTTGCTTCTTGCTTTGTTTCTTTCTTTACTCTTTGCTTAGCTTCTCATCATGCAGCTCACTTTGTTGTTCTTTTTGATTCTTGCTTTCCGAACCGCTTTAGTTTTTGTCTTACTTCTAAAAATCATTCATATATTACCTAATTTGCTTAGTTCTCTTTAGTTCTAGCTCTGCTATTCTCTTTTTTTTTACCCTTTTCTCATAATTCTCATAAAATCTGTCATAAAACCTTAGCCACATCCTTAGCTCTGTCTCTTCTGATGTAAGCTTTGTAGTATTTTGCCAGCATAAGATGCATTTTATTTTGCATTTTTACACAAATTGTCTAAATGTTGTCGACATTTGAAATATGCTAAAAACTCTCGCAGACAAGTGACAAAAATAATTTCATAATTTGTTTCTTCAAGTATTCGGCAATAGGAGGCAGCAGCCTGAAAAACACACATAAATCACACGTTAGTTGAAAAAAAAATTTGAATTCCCCAAAAAGTAGGCAACGAAAATGTATTTCGAAATAGTTTTTGATAGGCCTCTCGTACTAAACTGGCATATCAGCGCATTGTGGCCAGATCATGCGAAACGCAAGAGGATGATATTTGCAGGTTAAAATCATGATGGATGCGAGGGGACAGAGACAAAGGGAGGGGAAGGGTGATGGTGGGGAGGGGGGGGGCTAAGTTAGGGTACTGTTGCCACAAAGCAAATCGTGAGCCGGGCAAGCTAAACGATTTACTGGCTGTTTGGGACTGGGCCGAGTCTAGAGTCTAGAGTCGATGCCAACAGCTGGTGGTTGCTGGCCATGTTCAGGCCTTGGGGCGACTTTGCTGCTGCTGCTGCTGTTGTTGTTGTTGTTGCTGTTGTTGTTGTTGCTGGTCGTTTTTGTGCAGTGCGTCCGCAGCTGCAGCTATTTGCAACAAAATGGAATGGAATATGGGTCAAAGTGCAGTTGAATGTCCTGAACATCCGCAATGCTGTAGTTTGACTTTTTCCACACAAATTTGTATGTGTGTGAGAGTGTGTATAGTGTGTGTGTGTGTGTGTGTGTGTGAGTGTGTCAGTGTGTGGCCGTGTGTGCTGGTATGCATGGGAATTGCATTCAGGAATATTTTACGTTTTACGTTACATTTGCCATGTGAGCTCAATGGCTGTACGAATGTCTGTGTCTGTGTGTGTGTGTGTGCGTGTGTGTGTGTGTGTGACTGGTGTATGTGCGTGTGTGTGTGCGTGTGTACTTTGCTTTACTTATTCGCCGCGGTTTTTAGGCCTGGGATTTGGCGATTTGGCGCAAGCTCGCGACAAAGTCCTGCAGCCTGTCAGCCCACGGAGTCTGAGCCCCGATCTGTCTAGATCTGCTAGCTTTATATGCCCAAATACATACATGCATACGAAAATATAGAAGTATTCCTGCCATATATGTATATATATATATCTATGTATGTAAGTATTCATTGAAGGCCCAGTCAGTTGCTGTTTGCTTTGGATCTAAGCTGCTGCGTTTATCTTTTGGCAGCAAATTTTTTTGTCGTTCGGCGCATTACGTGCTGCCACGCCCACTTTGCGATTCGAATTTGATTGGCTTGATGTGCCTTTGGCCTTCAATTAGTGTTTGTTTTTTGTTATTTTGCTTTTTTTTTTTTTTTTGGCTAGAACTTTAAAGTAAGTAGACACAAACAATTTGTTCGATAGCAAATTGCCAGCGACATGTGCAGCAAACATTTTCGGCCGAAACTTTGCTGTTTTGGGCAATCAGTTCGAAATAGCTGCTCGTTTAGCAATGCCCTGGAAATGAGTATCTCTTGGCATAGGGTAGTTTGAAGTGTGTATGAAATATATAACAGATGTGTCCAGCATATAGAAAGCTGTAATCAGTTAAAAGATTTTGATAGCTTTATTTATAATTTGATTTGAATATATTATGCTCTTCATATGATAGGATATCTGGCAGTCGCATTGCACTTGGCTGCCACATTACTTCTTGTATTTTGTTGGCCTTTGATCAAATATGAAACTACAAATTAGCCAAGACTTGCCGGCTAGACAGACGCCAGTTGGCCGGCTGTCGCTGTGGCTGCGACCACGTCTAATTTCAAAGTTTTACCGGGCAATTTTAAAGATTTGTGTGCCGCAATCCATTAGCGAGTCCATACCGTACAGGCTGCCAGTCAGGCCAATTGCCATGAACTGTGTAAGCTTGGCAGCGCTGCACATATCTACCGCTACGCTTTCGCTCCATGACAGGCGGTTGGCCATTGGCCGCTTTGTCGGCTCTTAAATGCGCCCATAAATAAGACGATAAATGAATAGTTGTCCTTCTCATACGCCACTGCTTGGCTGTGGCGGCGCCCCATTGAAATAGCCGTGCGCTACTTTGAACAAACAAGCGCATAAATTTAAGCCGACCTCTCCCAGCCGTCCATATTGCAATATGTTGTCCGTAATGCTGCTTCTTATGATGCCCATCCCACAAGGCACGCCCCTTCCTTCTCTCTCTCTCTCTCTCTCTCTGGGCAGCTGTCATTTGTCATTGACTGAAATGAAGTGCGTCAATGGATCGCTTCATGGAGCGTAGACACTATTGCCAAATGGATGGCATAATGGACTGCCAGGATATGCGACTTTCATATTGACAGAGGCATTGACAGTGCTTTGATCCTGCTTAAAAATCGCTTAAGTTGTCAGCAGAACTTTAGTGTCGAGTTAAAAAAACACATATGCTTTCTGTTGACTGGAAAGAGCGAGGGTTTGCCTAGCCAGAACAGCAAGACTTTTGGTTACTTACAATAATTTGATTGGTGTTTCCTATAGAAAAGCCAGTGAAACGTTGCGGAATGTAAAAATACTATTTGAAAAGTAATTTATTAAAAATAATAATAATAATAATAATAATATATAATATAGTAATTTGTTGAGTATATTACTGAAGCAGATCAAGATGACTTGAGGTCGTAGGTCTTATGAAATATAATTATAAAAAATTATTGTTCTTCAATGTTGCCAGCAAAACTTTTAGAAGTTTAGTAGATGAAGAGAAAAAGCATAAAAACATAAGTAAAAAGAATGATTTTTTTCTTTTTCTTTTCGATTCCTTCTTTGCATCATTCTTAAGCATTTCTCTATCAAAACTAAAATATTTCTTTTTAATAAATTATAACTATTTTATGACAATTTTTAGTTCACTCTCTGAAGCTTTCTCTGCCGAGACCGAAAAATTTCTATTTGATAAATAAATAAGTATTTTTTATTATTTATTTTATTTTATTTTATTATTCTTCCAACTTTTGTTATTTGATCATAGCTAAAAAAAATACTAAATAAAATCTTCTTAAAAAGTATTTTAATCTATCAAAGAGATGGAAGCAGGAAGAGTCACTAGAAATAAAATAGCACTAAATAAAAGCAATATTTCTCGTAGAGTCAAGTTTTCACAGATTCCTAAAATGAACATTTAAACTGTGCTCAATTAGACAACTCTTCAGCTGAATCTATAAACGCGGCAAAACTTGCCGACAAAACTTTCAACAAAACTTGCTTAGTTTATCTCTCTCTCGCTCTCTCATTGTCTCTCTGTCGCTCTTTCTCCATTGCTTTTGTGCTTGGCAAAAAAAGAGGTGGAAAAAGGTGACTGCGGTGGGCGTCTGAATTTGACCCTCTGGTCAGTTGATGCTCGAGCATATGCGGCAGATTAAAAGACGATTTGACTAGCTCAAGGCACGAGGGGAGCTGTGCTTGTGTGTGGCATGTGTGAGTAAGATTTATGTGGCAAGGGTTGAGCGCTGGCAGCCAATTAAAAGCCACTCAATGAAAGTCCAAAGACAGCATGAGTTGGAGCCAAGGTCTGAGAATTAAGCATACGCAATGTGAGCCGGTGCAAAGACCAAGCGACAATGACAATATGCACGTAATTCACGACAAGCCAGTGTCAACTACGTTTTTTTTTGTGGGCATTGTAGCTTTACTGCAGCGACTGCACATCTGTGTTCATAAAAATAGTAGCGCGACTGAAATGTCGCACTACTATTTTTATGAACAAAGCTGTATATGTGGACTGATCTTATCGGCATCGAAATAGCATAACAAATATTAGTCATGGGCAGTGAAATTTTAGTGTTTGTGAGTTTTAAATAAAAATAAAATATTTTTAATTAATTAAATCTTTATAATATTAATACAAAAAAAATCCCTATAATATTAAATATTTCATTTATAAAAATATTAATCTTATTTTGGAATATCCTAAGAAATTTGTGCACTTTTAAGCTCTTAAAATATATCCAAATTTATCCAAAATTTATTCCATATTAGTTTTGCTATAGTTCTTGAAATATTGCTTAAAATATAAATTGTATCACGTGTACTATAAGTGGAATTTTTTAATGGAACAACTTGTATCATACAAAGTTTTCATATCAAGTAGTTGCGAGTAGCTCGATCTACAAGAGTATATAAAGTTCCTTGCGCGTAGTTGTTTTTTTTTTGCATGCTTTCTTCTTTGTCTTATTTGTTGTTGTGTTTGGCTCATAAAAAGTGATTGAGGGACTTGGCAGCGTGGCAAAGCGCGTTGGCAAGTAACGGCAAGCGGCTTATGGCAGTTACTTTGCACCTTTTAGGCGGCTTATGAGGCCAGTCAGCCGGCCAAGCGCTGAAGCTCAAAAGAAGCCAACTTAGTGCCGCACCAGCCAGGGGCACCGACAGCAACAGCAACAGCAACAGCAACAACTTGCAACGTGCAACATTGGACGCCCAAAAAAAAAAAAAAAAAAAAAAAATACAAAAAATAAGTCGCGCTGAGTAATTGTGCGCAAAAAATGCGCAAATTGAGCGCATGAAGCAAGCGCCGAAAGACAGGCCCAATGTAAAGGCCGCTACCCCGCGGACACAGCTCCTGCCCGTTAGCCCGTCAGCCCTGCCAGCGTGTTGACGCCCTTTTGGGCCGAAAGTTAGTTGTGGAGTGTGTTTACTTTACGAGCTGCGTTTTGCGTGCGAAAACTTTTACTTACAACTTGTGCATAAATGCAGTCATTGCAACTTCTTCTTCGCCTCAGCCGCACCCCTCAGCCCCATAGCTAAGAGATTGGCATGTAAAATATGTTGAAAGCATACCATTTGTTGCAGTTGCAGAGAGAGAGAGAGAGGCACAGCGAGAGAGAGAGAGAGAGAGAGAGAGAGGGAGAGGGAGGAAGAGAGAGAGAAAGGGCGAGTGTCAGAGAGGGGGCGCTGCATCTGGGCGCCGCTTTGTCGCCCTGTCAGATTTGTCAAGAGCGCAATGCGCGGCCATGTTTTAAATGCATCACTTGCCTTGCCACAGTTTGTGGCATTTAACACATTGGCGCGTATTGAGTGGCAGAAAACGTTGCAGCATTCGCTGTTAGCGAAATGTGTTAAAATACAAATCAATGCGAGCTGTCTGTAGCTTAGATTGGCAGCGTAGAAATGTTGTTTAACGATTTTTGATCTTTTTGATAAGATCTTTAGAGCTTCTTTCAGTTCCAGGCTAAGTTTATTATTAAAGTAAACTTTAATATATATATTTAGATTTAGATATATTTAGATAGAACAATTGTTAGAATTTAAATAATAAATTTTGATTTTATCAAATTGGGTTTATCTCCATCAAAACGATCGATGATGATTATAGGGGCATTAGACTTGTGCCCTATGCTCCAATTATACGCTGTGGGAGACCCTAGCCATAGAGATTAGTTATTTAAAAAAAAGAAATTATAGAAAAGCGATTTTCCTATAAGAGACAAGTTTATTAAACATAAGGTGTCTCTCTTCCGAGCGATGTTCAGTTCAGCATAGATTTTATGCTGTATAAATTATGAATGTGAGATATTTAGAAAGTAATTGAAGAGGTTTACTTACTTAAATTTATTTTTTGCCGCTGTTTCTTTTTGGGGGAATATCTTATACTATATAGTTAAAGCCAATACAGGAAAAAAATATTGAAAGAAGCTGGAATAATGCCTACAGCCAAAAACTCGATAACAACTGTATTTCTCGTCCCAAGACCAGACTTGACAGATTTGGTTTCTGCTACTTTTTACACAGCTTAATCTAAGCAGAAATTAATAAAATATATATTTTAAGGTTTTTTAAAACAACGAACTCAGAATATATTCGTTGGAGAATGAAAGTGTTATGGGGTGTAACAATCAAAGTTAAATTTGATAGATGTTAAGACTTCACTAGTTCGTCTCCTAGTTCTGGTGCAGTGGCTAGCTGATCGTTGAACTGGAGTGACTAGACGCCTAGCCTGCCTGGTTAGGCTGAGAATCTAGTCTCTCGTGGTATCTTTTTGGCCACTTCTGGGCTTCTGTCTGCAAAAAAACCTTAAAGCGATAGTTTATTTAACTCTCGCCAACACTCATTGTCTCTTAACTATTTAAAATAAAGTCATAAATAACTGCCGATGCTGCTTGAAGCCCATGCGATTTATACATTAAAGAAAGATACTTAAACTTTTGCTTGTTGAACGAGAGTTGCTTCATTAGTTGGTCTAAATAAATGGGCGTTGGTTAAAATATCTCGAATGCAATGCGCCAAAAATCTAATTTGCCAATGAAATTCCTTTGTTAATTTTGGCGCAAACTATCAAAAAGTTGCAAGCGGCAAGTGGCAAGTAGCAAGTGCAAGTTGCAAGTTGCAGTGCATACTTTGCGGCATTGCGCTCGATAATGGCTAGAAGGGAACGCCGAAAAAAGGGTGCAGATGAGTAAACTTTAAAACCAAGCAAACTATTTATAAATTGTGCAAAACTTGCCAAAGCAACAACAAACTTGGGAGGGCGACTAGAAGAGGCAAGGGGGCAGGGGGGGGGGGCAGGGGGCGTGGCTGTTTCAAGCGCGAGCTGCCAAGTTGTTGCTGCAGCAGAGCGGCAATTCGTTTAAGCCGCTTTACAGTCCGGCAATTTATGTGCCATGGCCAAACAAAGAAAAAAAAAAAACGAAACGTCGCGAAAAATAGAAGAGAGTTTTGCCTTAAGCTATGCAATGCCAGTCCCTCCCTTGGTTGCTTCACTCCTGCCCCTCCTCACCCTCCAAACAAATGCGTTTTTGGCAGCTTCGCTTTGGCATCGATGACGCCCAAAACTTTGGCCGAGGCGCTAAATGGTGGCTCCAGGCGCGTGTGCCACAAAAACTTAAGTGGCTTATGCGTTGGCCAAGCTAACCAGACCACCAACAGCAATAACAACAATAAATTGATGAGGAGTGATCGACTGACACATACCCGGAAGTGAAGTTGAAACGCTCTATGAACTTTTAGACTCTAAAATTTAGAGATAAATATCCAATAAGCAACTGTGTTGTACTACAAGTTAGAATGAAGTTGTTTGTCATTTAAGTTTTTATGCTCAATATCAACTACGAAATGTATAATAATACAACGTGGTGTATAGAAAAAATATAATATTTATTAAGAATAGGTGTAGGTTTCTCTGACACTAAGTATAACGAGAAGTGCTTAAAAACCAATTCCCAAAAATTTATATTTATCGATTTTGTAGAATAGTTCGAATTGGTGATCATATGAAGGCTTAAGACTGTTGTGATCTATATGCGCATGCGTTGTAATGCTACAGGTATTATCAACTCAATGTAGGAAAGAATCTAGGAAAAGTAACAAAACTTTATAATTGTCAAAGGACTGCGAGAAGATAGAGAGATAACTGTATCGATAATTTAAATTAAATATATATAATTATATAATAGTAATAATATTGATATCATGTATAACTATTATAAATGTTTAAAGGAATTTTGTCTGTTTTCAGTCAGCTAATCGACAACAATGACATGGATTATTGATATATGGAAACAGGTAAACTTATCGATAGTCTTTAACTAATTGAATTATACATATATTATATTTTATTATATATGTATAATCTTATTTTTTTAAGTGAATATTCTAAAAATTATTGCAGTCTATTTTAATATCCATATCAATAGTTTAAAATAAACTTTTCTACGACCTGCACACTTATTGGCTAAAGCCTTGCTTTGCTTACAGCTTGGCTTGCCCCGTTAACCTGAGGCACAGGGTATTAGTTCGTGCTACTGACTGTGGCATAAAGCATAAAAATGTCTGAAGTGCGTTGTGCATGCCACAAATAATGGGCAAACGCTTTGAGGGCAGCACAAGCACAAGCAGAAGCAGAAGCAGAAGTAGAAGCAGAAGCCGAAGCGTCACAAAGTCTGCGCCTCAAAAGTCCTTGGTAGCTGTTATAACTGTGGCAGTAAGCGCCATCATTTTGTGGCAACTGCCACACGCAGCGCGCCAATCAATCAGCTAAACAAGTGCCATTCATCGATGAGCTCATAACATAAATTTTCATAAAATGCGCTCAGTTCAGGGCGGGCCACTGTTTGGCATGGGGTTGGCAAGTGTGGCATGTGGCAGCTACGTTTCATGTGTGATAATTAGCTGCATGCTGTGTGTCCTGCTGTTGGTAGAAGCTTCATTAGCCTGGCCTGCCAGCCACTTCTGCTCTGCATATAGCCCTTGCATAGTTAATCGCCGAGGCATTGTAATTACTTAAGCATTAACCATTGTTGCCACACTTGAGCGCTTCCTGGCGCCAGGCACAATGGGGCAGGCAATATAAACCTGCGACGCCCTCCCTGCCCTGTCGCCTCACTTCCGGTTGTGCGCTTTGCGTCCTGGCTTAATTAGGTTTTTGACCAGTGGCTGCTACTGCTGTTGCTGCTGCTGCTGTTGCTGTCGCTGCGGCTGGTTGCAATAGGTGTTGCCTTCAGCCAGGCGCCACTTGCCACTTGCCACTTGCCGCCTGCCACTTGCTGCCTGCTGGCCACCGTTAGCCGCCTTCTGACCATCGTCACATCATAATTTATGATCGAAAACGCGTTTTGGGTTGCGGTTTTGCACTCAGGTTTCAGATTTGCTGTTGTGCCCAGCCAAGCATTAAAACCAATTGATTTATGGCCATGCGATCTATGCTAGCTCTGTCTCGTTCTCATCATTTCGCACGCGCTCTCTCTCTTTCTCTCTCCCTCTGTTTCTCTCATTAGCAGCACGCTGTCCTTCATTGACAAATGCTTCCTCACCACACCCTTTGCTTTCTTCATTTTCTCTATATTCATAGCAAATTAGCTTGATTTCAATTATGCTCTTCGTTCGGGTACATTTGCTCTAGAATAGCTATGTGTATGGAATAGTTAGCGATATGGTATAGTATTATATCATAGTAGTATAGTATAGTCTTATATAGTAGTACATATTCTCAAGCAAGTCATATCATAAACTGACTATTATGTTTCTATCTCTTTCTTTGCGGCATGATACTGTTGAGTAGTGTATATATATTATGGAATTAAGTATATATTTCATTCGATGTGTTATAGTTATATCTCAAGGTTATATAGCATATAAAAAATAGCTTAAAGTGGCTCTGTCTGCCTGCAGCTTGGCAATATGTGAGCTAATGTCGTATACTATACGTAATTAATATGTCTGCTAAGGGTATTTATGATTCGGCTTGGTTAAATTAACATTTTGCTGTATGTCAAGTAGCTACTTTCCAGCTGGAAAATTGTTGTTGTTGCTCCTTATGTAATTTGTAAGCAAGAGTAGGCCAGGAAAATTGATAGGATATAGAAAGAGAACTATAAAAAGTGTGGATGAGATAGAGAGAAAGAAAAAAGAATGAAAGAAATAGAGAGAGAGAGAGAGAGAGAGAGAGAGAGTATTAGGGACAAAAAATATCAAGGCAGATAGAAATACTGAAGAAAGAGAAAGGGAAAAAAGAATAAACATTCAATGAGAGAAAGAGAGAGAGAGACTGTTACAAGAGACGAGAGAGATATGAGAAGATCTATTTTGTGCGAGAAATGTATATGCGTTGATTTATGGACATATATTGAAATATATATAAATATACATAGATAGATGGCTAGCTAAGCGTAAGATAGAGGGGTAGCTAAAGATAGAGAGATGGATAGAGCTAAAGACATGAATGGATTGATAGATAAATAGATAGATAGATAGCTAGCTTGAGAGATAAAGATAGATGGACAGATAGGTAAATAGATAGTAAATAGATAGACATATATATAGATAGAAAGATGGAAGAGATAAAGAGATAGATATATATATAAAGATAGATACATAGAAAGATAGATAGCTAGCTTTAGAGATACAGATAGGTGGATAGATAGAATGATAGACAGATAGGTAGATAGCTAGTAGATAGAAGGATAGATGGACATATAGATAGATGGGTAGATAGATCGATAGACAGATTGCACGATAGCAAGAGCGAGATGTAGCTGATAGATACGTAGATAGCTATAGATATATAGCTAGAGCAAACAAAAATATAGAGATAGAGAAAGAGCGAGGATAGAGAGAGAGAATGAATAAGAATAACAGAAAATTTCATTTATGGCAAACATTGCAATTGAAAGTCAACTGACTTTTTAACTCGGCGCTGCAAGCTGATTGATTCGAGTGCACACAGACGCACACACAGGCATATACCAACACACACAGAACTGTTGCCATTAAGTGTTGCAGTTAACGAAGAGCAGTCACACTCACACACACACACACACACACACAGACGCACACTTAAAATGCCAGCAGCTATAATTGTTACTCAGGTGACAGATTTGCTGAATGAAAATGGCAGCAAAGAGCGAAGAACGAGCAGAAGCAGAAGCAGATGCAGAAGAAGAAGAAGAACGTGGCATGTCAACGATATGTGCCTGCATTTGGGTCTGGTGAGAGGGGGGTACTGGGCGTGGGGCCCGACAATCTCGGCCAAAAGCCACAATGAGCGACAAGCGGAGACATCGTCAGTTTGTGTGTGAGTGACTGAGTGAGACGTGCGATGCGAGTGTGCGACAAGTCAGACAAATTATCACGTTACAGTCGAGTGCGTGTGAGGCGTGTGGCATGCCCCACCAGCAGCACCAGCAGCAGCAGCAGTAACAGCAGCTGCCCCAGTTGCCACTGCTGCCGCTGCTGCCACTGCTGCCGCTGCTGCCGCTGTCTTGCAAGTTGTCGCCATGTGTCGCCTCGCCATGTGCAATCCAGGAAATGACAACGGCAACTGCATTGGCACAGGCAAAAGTCAATTTGCGCACTCCGGGGCGGCTGAGGATTGCAGGATTGCCTGCCTTCAGCTTTCAGCCGTTACCCTTCTGTCTCCTGCCTGCTGCTAGTGATATGTTAAGTGTGCGACTGTGCATGTGTGTGTGAGTGTGTGCTTGTCGCTGGTTACCGCAAAATGATAACTCTGCACATGCCTGGCTCCTGATGTTCTCGCATTGCATTCAGTGCCTGCTCACCCGAGGCTAAGGGATCGCCTCCCCTGCCTCCCTTCGTTCGGCGCGTCCTGTTTTATTATCTGCTTAAACATTGAGGCCATGGCAAGCTTTATTTGCCGTTGATTGACACACCGTAGGCTATCGGCGCTTAATTGCATTTCGCTCAATGATAACATAATTTAAAAGGCGTAACCGGAAATGCGAGTCCAGACCGAGAACGAATCCAGAGTCGGGCAGCCAGGCTGAATGGCTCGTATCTGGTCACGCATACATTGATTTACGATTTCTTTTCGTTTAATTTTGTCCGTTACGAATCACCTGAACTGTGCTTTAACCAAGATTTCCTGCCCTCTCGCTTGATTGGCGCTTGAGTTTACGGTGCGTATGCGTAATGCTCAAGCAACTCATGGATGTAAGCAATTGAAGTTTGCAATTATGTTTACTTTATAGATAAGCTTACTAGCAACCAGGCAAATGCTACTGATTTGATGAGTATTCGGAAACTAGAAGCGTCTTCTACAAATTTGTGTTTAGCTTCAAGTTAAATATTGTGTGTGTTTGAGTTATGGATTGGATTATGTCAAGCAGGCATATCATTATATTTTCCAATGGAATATATTATTTCGTAATTGAAATAATTGGTAAATGAGCTATTTTTCATTCATTACTGGTGGATAGTTGCTTCATAAGAAGGTCTTTTTGAGTGCAGCTGAGTAAGCTACAACAATCTTTGTTAAGGCGAGCGTCGCTCCGTAGAGCAGCCCCTTTTGCTTAGAGCTGTCTGTTATCTTCTTATAGTAATATTCTTACATATAAACATTCCTTTTATTTTATATGACTTACCTCTTTACCCATGGTCTTCCACTGTGTGCAATTGTCTTTTCTTATGTTCCTATGTTTAATCGTCTTGACTATGGTCCATGGCAAAAACAACGCCGCCAGACTCTGCTTTCATTGAAAACAATTCTTTCTTTCGCCGTGTAGAGCTGTCCACATGTTCATACTGGAGCAAGCTGAAGATTCAAAATATCTTCCATAGACGCAGCTTATTTGTAGAGTGTTCACAAGCCAGCTATAATCGTGTTTTATTATAAGATAAGCTTGAAACTAGTTCAAAGCTCACACATAATCAATTTCTATGTAGCGCATCGCTAAAGCTATCTGACTGAGACTCTCAGCCAAATGGCTCATAGCTAATAGCCAGCTGTTATGTATAACAAATTCAGCAACTACTCACAGCTGACCTGCTAACAAACCAATATTGCATACGGAACTGTATAAGATGTAGTTTATAACCATTAACTAATCTATTAAGCTTGCCTTTAGCTGTTATTCAATGTAATTTAAGAGTCCATTCACCCATTCCCATGCATTTGCTGTTATGTTTTGTATTTCATACCAACTTCATCCGTAAAGTGAATAAAAATTGGAGTTTAATTCATCAAATCAACAAGCTTTGCAATTTGTGACGATATAGAAAGAAGCTTATATCAATAAACAGCTGAAAAGGAAATCTAATTTCACTAATTAATGTCGAATTCTGTTAATTAATATATTTACTTTAAATTAGATTAGATTTAACTTCTATAAGCTTCGCTACATTGAGATATAAAGCATTATTGTCTTACTTAAAATAATATAAATAGGATTGCCTAAGCAGTAAAGCTAAGAACTTTGTCTATAAAGCAGATGTTTCATTGTAAATTTCTTCCTTGCTTCATTCGGCAAACAAAAATATTCCAAACGAACTAAGAGCAACTGCATTTTGAATTGCAAAGTTTTACATTTTTTTAATCGCAGAAATTCCCAGCATTAAAATTGAAATTAAAAAAAAAAAACACACACACACACACACACACACACAAGCACAAATTATTTAACGGGTTTATCTCGTTGCTTTTGGCCTGAATTTAATGACCAAAACTAAAACTGCAATTGGCAAAACGATTTTCGCGCCAATTTCATTTGATAGCGCTGCAGTTTACTGCAATGCCCTTGCTCCAGCCACTGCCCCCTGGCCGTGCCCCCCCTCGGCCCACACGCCATTATGGGCTAAACGCGCTAAGCGCGCGATGGCACCAATCACGGCTTGCCACCATCAATTAAGTGTCAACGCGACAACAACAGCAACAAAAGGCAACAACAATTGCAATAAAAGTTGACAACATTTTTTTCTGTTGTTGTTGCTGTTGTTGCATGCAACATTCAGCAAAAGCGGAAGCGACATGTAAAAATATAGCCAAAAACAAAAACAAAAAGAAAAACAAAAAAAAAAAGGGAAGAGCGAAGCGAGCAGATAACTTGCTCGATTTTTATATTTGTGCAAATATTTTTAATTTGCCCAGACCAGAGCAGCTTTTATGGAACGGACGCCGTTTGCCCATTTACGACATTTGAATACTCTATTGAAAAGGTGTTACGCTTTGACTAAGCCATGTGTGAGTTGTTGTATATGGTGAGGCGACTCTATAAGGGATATACCAAAGTGTTGAATCTGTAGTGATTTCTCATAAGCAGTCGGAAATCACTACAGATCCATAACTTTCTTATATCCCTTATAGAGTACACTATAGAGCTTACATGATTGGAGTTTACTCTGTTTAAATAGCATTCATTAAATAGCATTAAATAGCATTTATAATTGGTAAAAGAATTTTTTTTTGATACATTTATTTTTTTTTATTTATTTATAATAATGATTCTTTTACTTATAATTCATTTATTTATTATTTACATATCATTATTATTTTATAGTTTAATAAATAATACAATTTCTTTTTTAAATGTGCAGATTTCAACTAAAGAATAACTTTCTATACAGTTAAAAATCTATCCAAAATAAAAACAAAATATATTTACTTTGTTTCATTTTAATTTGTACAGTTTTTCTTCTAATGGATTTATGCTACAAACATATGAAATAAATTCTTCAATTGGTTGTTTGTATTCCAAAACTAACTTTAAGCAGCCAAGTCGTAAAGCATTTACTCACATTCAGCCTAATGAACTGTAAGTAAAAGTATTTACTAACCAGAAGTAGGCTTCGTTTGATCAGCCAAGTCGATCTACTCTTAGTAGTTTTACTGGCTTTACTTCTATCCACTTGTAACAAATAAAAAAAGCTAGAATAGTTAGCTTAGTTAGTCTTCGTATAATTCTACATATATTGAAAATCTGCAATAACTCTGCCTGATAGCTCTTCCATAACTAACGATAGTCAGTCTTAAGATTTAAATTATAGATGAAGTTTCTTATATACATTCTTTTTTTATGTAGATTCCTTAGCTCTTTTTTATACCAACTAAAATAACAAAAGAAAGCAATTCAGTTTGAGTTAGAATATTCTATTAATCACTGCAGCTGAGATCTTAGAATTATCGCTTATCTTTTCTGCTTTGTATATATTAGAGTAACCAATCAGCGACCTATTCACTATATATTTGCTTTTTACTTATTTATGTTGTTTATATTTTTATTTCTATTTTTTTTGTCAATTGTTTTATTTGGTGTTGAAAGCATCTGTTTGATGGTCGCTGTGTGTGGTGTCTGGTCTCCGTTTAGACTCGCGCAAAACAAAAATTAAACAAAAAACGGCCTGTCATCATCTTTGGCTGCCTGTCTGCCTGTCTGTCTGTCTGTCTGTCTGTCTGTGTATGCACCGTTTGGCCCCTCTACCGGCAGTCAGTCTGCTCTGGCCTAGGCAAATGTAAACAATTGACGGGCCGTTGCGACTTGTGCGATTTGTGACTGTAGAACTGTCAGCGAGTTGTGTGACAAGCTGAGGCAGCAATTGAACCGAACTGAAACGGGACTTGTCCCCCGACTTGTCCACTAACTTATTTCCCAGACCTGTCAGGACTATGCAAATTTTATGTTTCGGCGCTGGAAGAAAAAGGAGAGAACGCTGCAAGGACGCGTCGCTTGTCGCTGTCATTACATAATGACAGTCATTAATGTGGCTAATGGGGTGTGGAGGAGTAGCAAATGGTGGAGGTGAGCCGGGCTGTAGGCCAAAAGTGTTGCGGTCATAATACTACAAGGAGAACAGCAACAGCAACAACAGCAACGACAACAACAACAACAACGGCGACAACAACGACAAGAATGAAATTAGCATAATCAATTTGCGCGGCGTTGCGACTTCGTCTTGCTTGATAAATCGTTGCGGCAAGTGCCCCAAAATGTGGCGCAACAAAAAGTAGGCACAGGAAGAAGTCGTCGGAAGATGTTGGGATAGAGGCACCAGCAGAAGGAAGAAGAAGTGAAGCAAAAGTAGGTGCTGCAGGAGCACTGTGCATGGCAAGCAGAGATGAGAAGCACAGAGGACTTGAATGGGACAGCATGCAGCAGCAGAAGAGGAGGCAGAAGCCACGGCTGTAGGTACGATAAGCAGTGAAAGGTCAGATTCGGTAGGAGAACGACTTAATGCAGTTGGGTTGAATGGAACAAGTACACGGGAATGGAGCAAGGCGTGGCATAGACCACTATAATTAGCCAGAAAGAGTGAATAAACTATTGAAGCTGAGGTTAAGGTAAAAGAAGGAGGTAAAAGTATTGGCTGGCAGTTAAAGTGAAAATGTGGAAGCAGAATTAAGCGAAACGAAGTACATTAGAAATAAGATTTAGGATATGTGAGAGCTAAAGCAGTAAAGCAGGAGGTGTTGAATGAAGTAAGTCACAGGTGGAATGAAATAAGTAGAAGAAGACATCATAGCATTAGCTAAAACATAGGAAAGCTGTAAAGACTGACGATCAATTGATTAGACAAAGGGAATTACTTGAATAAAGGCAATACATATGAGCTACAGTACTAGAAGAACAGCTTACAGGTGTAGCAGAAGCTGATGAAGATAATTTGGGAATGGTAAGAGCTGGACACGCAGGAAAGGAATCTACAGAAGCAAGAACTGCAATGCTTAGCATGCAAGGCAGAAATCAAGATCAAATAGCAGACTCCAGAAGAGCACGACAGAGAAGCTGGCAAAGCAAACGAGAAGAGCAGATGCAATAGTCACACTAACAAAGCTAGCATAGATAAAAGAGCGCCAAAAGAAGCAGAAGCAAAGAGACAAAACACAACTGGAGCACAGGGTGTCAGAGGCGGAGGAAGCAACTACAACTGTGACAGTCCAAACAGACAAAGGCAGATGTCGAAACAAAAAAAAAAACTCAAGAACAGATTTTTTTTCAAAATCTTTTTTTTTTTTGCTTGGCTAATGGACGCAACGCAAGAGTCGCATCTTAACGGCTGATTGGGCCTGGTTAACGTGACTGGGACAGAGCCAGTGGCAGCAGAAGGGCCTGAGCGCCTGAGCGCCTGAGCGCGGGCCTAAAGGATTCCTGTGCCTGCCGACTGCGTTGTGTCCTGTTGGCGGCGACCCACTTAGCGCTGCAGATACGCCGAAACATTTTTGCATGCAGCAGTTGTTGTTGCATCAGTTGCTGTTGCCGTTTCTGTTGCTGTTGCTGTTGAAGTTGTTGTGCCATTTGCGTGGCGCATGTCGCACGTAGAGGCGCAAAATTTAGCGGCAAGGCGCAAGGCTTTTCACCATTCGTTTCGTGTTTTGCTTTGGCAGTTTTTAGTGCATCTGCAGCACATAACTAAAAAGAAGCGCAAAGAAGAAGCCAGAGAGAGAGAGACAGAGAAAGAAAGAAAGAAAAAAAATACAAATAAGCAAAGAAAAAATAAAAAAATAAAGACAAAGCAACAAGCAAACAACATACAAAGTTTCAGTTGCTGTTTTGCCTGGCCCATAAACTGGCCAACAGTCATAGTTCGAGTTTTCACGTTACACAAACCTCGACCCACGAACCGCCGACACCCGCCAGCCCCACACGGCTAACAGCGCTCAACGGTCGATGGTCCTTCTTTGCAAAATGCATTTTGCATTCGTTCAAATTTATTGCATTTGCCTTTTGATTGGCTGCTTTAGCAGGGGCTAGGGGCGAAGGGCGAGGGGCGAGCAGAGTTGGGCACAGACTATGGCTGCCACGCAGGCAGTTACCCTGTTCTAGTGGGCTGCAGAACGGCATTAATATGGAGTGTACAAAGCCAACTGAAAAATAATAATTTTTCAAATTGAATAACTTTCGCTCAGCATAAATAAATATGAAAATTTTATGAAATATATTAGGCAATAAATTAAATTAATTTTTAAATAATATATGTAGAGTTTTTATACCCTGAACCCATTGAAAATGAGAAAACAGGTTTTCTTTAATTTTGAAATGTAGAAATAGTTTAAAGATCAGATATGCCGATTATTATTGAGTTCAGACCTAGATTATTATAATTTCAGTATTATTATTATAATTATTATTATAATTTCAGCTTCTTTAAATTATAATCCTGTAGCTTTATTGCACAAATATTGATTAATAATCTTTCATTTCTTAAATCATTGGATTTAAAAAAATCTAAAAAAAAACATTTGAAAAGTTTCTTAATAATATTATTGACTCAAACTGTAAGGAATCTTAGGTAGAAATCAGTTTTAGCTGAAGCCTCTTCTCTGTGGTTGAATAAAGTTCTTGGTAACTCTGAATATTATTCAAGTTTTCTTATTGAAACTGAACTAAAAAATGTAGATTAATATTCAGAATAAAACTTGATGCTCTATTTTGGCAATTGAGGAAGACCTTAATAATGATTGCTTATAGGGAAAATATATGAATCATAATGTTAGGCGTGCTGCGATTACAGTGCAAAACAAAGTGGTTTGATTAAGCAATCATTCGAGAGTGAACTTAAGCTGAGTAAAGTATCACGTAGATTATTTGTATAGGGATTGCAGATTATATGTTGCTAATATGCTATTGACACACCATATTCCAACATATATTTTAAGAAACTTTGTAATAAATTTGTTAAGAGACAACCTTCGTAATTGTTCAGAATTATTTCTATGCTGTTTTCTAGTTGCATGCAGACAGAGCCATGAATAGCTTCTTAACTTGTCAATTTTTATTTAAATTAAACCCAAATCTATGACGACCAATATATATATCATTTGCTAGGGTATATTGACTGTTGTCTGTTCACACTGTTTTTTTTTTGTTTTTTTTTTTTGCTTTTTAACTTAACTTACAGACATTTTAAAGTCAGTTTGAGGCAGTTTTCCATATGAAATATGCAGAGGACAACAGACTTCATTTGCATAAATAACAAATATCGCTCATACGCCGCATTGTGCGCGGCTGCTGCTGGTGGCGCAACTGATGCTGCTGCTGCCACTGCTGCTGCTGCTGCTGCTGTTTAAGTGGCATACAACAAAAATTATGATAAATCGTGCGTGGCGATGCGACGCCGCAAAGTGCCCAATAGAGAGGTTGGTAGATAGCGAGAGGGGTAAGGCCTATGACTAGCTGTAGCTATAGATAGCTCTTACTCTCTATCTATCTTTGTCTACCTCTCTCTCTTTCTCTCTTTGTCGCTTCCTCTCTCTCTCTCTCTCTCTCTCTCGCTGTCTGCTGTCTTTTTCGCACCAGCAATTTATGAAGTTTTGTTGCCTACTTTCAGGCGCGCGAAGACAAATTGTGCTGAAAAGTCAACAGCAAACTGTTTGCTAATTGCCAAACAGACAGAGACAGCTGGCAAGCGAGCGAACGAGAGACATAGAGAGAGACAGAGAGAGAGACAGAGAGAGAGAGAGAGGGAGAGCGTGAGATAGCGAATTGTCACGTGAAAAATTGCCCAGTCATTTGAAAAGTGGCCGCGTGACAAACTTTTTAATAAATGAAACTTTTTGCTAATACCGCGCTTACCAAAAGCAACAACAAGAAAAAGGAAAAAAAAATACTCTTTGCTTCCCACATTGCTGACCGCTCTTAGCCGCAACAAGCAATTTTTGTGCTACCACAAAATAAATGCGAAAATTGGCCAAAAAGCTTAAACAAGCTGCCAATATTTTGTGTATATTTCCGACGTAGTTTTTCCGCTCAATTCCCGTTCTACGTCTTAGTTTGCCCTCTCTCTCCCTCTCTCTCTCTCTCTCTCTCGCTCTCTCGTTACTTACACTTTATTGAGTTTTGTATTTTGTAATGTTTCTATTCTCAACTCTTGTCCATGTATACAATATTATTTTTCTTGCCCCTTTTCGAGATACTTTTTCTTTTTTTTTTTTTTTTTTTTTTTTGTTAGTCGAGAAATTGGTCGAGAAATACGAGTGAAATATAAATAAAACACATTTATGTCTGTGCTCATGTTTATTGTCGCACATAAAGCAGCCGAACGACAACAGGGAACTAAATTCACTATTTTTACGGCCAACTTGGCCAAAAAAAAAGGGGGTTTTCGCCATAGCCCCTACCATGCCCCGCACAGCTCGTCGCCCCTCAGCCTGTCCCGCTTGGCAGCTTTAAATTCTATTAAATTCGAACCACGGTCGAGCAGATCCTTTGCGCACAGGACATGGACAACAACAACAACAACAACAAAAAAAGCGCTTACGACAACGAGAAACAAACTGAAAAACCAAGTGACATGCACACCAACAAGAGCAAACATATAACAATGATCTGAATAGAGTTTAAGCGACTCGCAGTTTCCCTGTTATAAAGAATGTAGGAGATGATATTTGTATATAATGATTAAATTGAGTCTAAAAGTGACTGAGAAGTGGATAAGTTAACTGGGAGATATGAATGATTGAAAGACTAGTTGAGTGACTGATTGACTGACGAGTTGGCAGACTGACAATCTAATTGATTTATTGCTGGCTAATGGACCAATTGATTGACAAAATGTTTGACTGTGGGTCAACTTATTGAGATAGTTTGTTTAGAAAATGGATCAGCAGACGAGTTGGTTGCGTGATTGATTGAACAATTTGTTGACTGACAAGCAAACTAGCTGCTTAACTGACCAAATACATGTTAAGCTGATTGACTAAGTTGAACTGAATAACTGCTGGATTAAATGACTAACTGATTGATTGACTGAATATTTCTATTATGACTCAATGATTGGCCGATTGATTATTATTATATACGATTGTTGTAGCTGATTGGCTGATATATCGCTAGGAAGTTGACTAGCTGATTGTCAAATCAAAGACTGAAACTGAATTAGGAACTGATTTAAGAAACGACTGATTGCCTGAGTTACAGTCAGTTGTCTAAAGAGTTGAATTATAATAGAATAAGTCAACAGCATTTAGTAAACTAGTATTAGTGTATAGCAGTATTAGCATTTATATGGGAAACTAGAAAGGCCCAGTTCTCTCAAGGCTGCAAGATACTCTAGCCTACATTTTAAGGTCCAGTAACATGATAATGCAGTAACAGAATGCCGAAGCTACGACTCTTATCCCTCCAAAAGCTGTGTACTGCACGTGCAAGCAGGTCAATGAATGCTGCAGCAAAAGCCATGCTTTACAGGGTATCATTGTGCCACCCAGCCAATATGCACTTTGCTACTCATGCTGCAACCCTTTGCCGCCAATTTCTAAAACGTAGTCGACTTTTGTGCGCGCGTTGACAAAAAATCGCTTAAACGCAGGCCAAGGCACGTTTGCTAAACAATTGCTGTGGGTAAACTTCATTAGAATGTGCTGCAACAAGAACAACAACAACACCAGCGACAACAGCGACAACAACAACTAAAACAACAATAACAAAGACTAACTGGCAGAGTAGTCAAAGGATTCGCACAAGTGACATACAAGTCCAGCTGAGTGGAGCCAGCTCCACTTTTAACTCTGCCTTCGAACGGCAAACAAAAGCTGCTGGGGGAGAAAAAAAAAACCAGAGAGAAACCAGAGAAGGAAAAATGGAAAAATTAATAACAAGCCAAGTACGTAAAATGGCCGAAAAACGCTGTTGGGCATTTGTAGAGCATACAAGTGCCCCTAACTGTATAAAGCACCCTCTAAGCCCTGCCCGCTTTGCCCAATTCGCCTTGTGTCCCTTGGAAAACAGTCCACAAAAGAAATGACATTTGTGCTAAAGTTTTTTTTCTCTCTCTGTCGTTGTTGTTGCTGTTGATGCTGGTTGACCAGCGCGAATTGCGCGCGAATTTTAATTAGTGCTCCTTTTTTCGGGCCAGGGCCAAACTGTAAAAAGCCGCCAAGAAGGCGGCAGCTGTGACCCAAGCACATGTCTGTGTGTGTGTGTGTGTGTGTGTACCTCTCACAACAAGCAAACAATTAAAAGTTTGTAACCTTAATGCGGATATGTTTGTTAAATTGCCAACAAGCGTAGCGCCACATAACCAAACAGCTTTGGTCAGACTTTACAACAAATGGAAGTGAAGAAGCACTGCGAGATACTCTGTAAATGAAATGGTAGCAAGTGTGTAGAAGGCCAATAGATAAGTAGAGAGAAGCATAAATCGAGTGTCTAACGAAGTGATCAGTGAAAAGCGCCTTAAAAAAGCAAAGCGAAAGTTCAAGTGAGAAACTTAGAAAAAATTTTAGTTTATAGTAATATTAATGCCAGAAAATTTCTGAGTTGGCTAAGCTTAAAGGCTGACAGATCTAATCCTTCGTACTTGCTAGCTAGTTTTTAGAATTCAAAAGATAAACAAACGGATGGAGCTGAGCTAAAAGCAACAGCAGTGAGAAGCAAAGTAAAATGTAGAAGTGAGCAGCCAATGGAATAGAGAATATCAGCAAAGAGAATGATCATACAAGTCTGAACTTTGCTAAGCCGTAAGGCTGTTCATTGCTTTGCAATCTTTGAAGCAAGAAGCTATGCGAGAAGTTATGCGCAAAGCTTTGCGAGAAACTACAAGTTATGGGAAAACTGACGGCGAAAATGAAATGAACAACAGCAGAGAAGTAAAGTGACATGTGAGTCATGAGATCAAAAAAGGAGAAGCAAAATAAAACTTAAAAGTCAAGTGAAAAGTTGAGTTTGCAAAGAGATAAACGAGATTTATAGAGAAGAAATTATAGATAAGTGACAAGTAGAGTTTGCTAGAGATAAGTTCATTTTATGTGGCAAGAGTTGATAGAGAAACAACTGTAGATAAGTGAAAGTAGGCAAGACATATTGAAAACTCAAATGAGGCAACTGAGAGCGAAGTTTATCAACTCAGTCGCAAGAATTTGCATGGCCTGCAGTTTATCTCAGCCCGCCACTCAAAAATTGTGCTTTTTTATTTGCCATAGTTTACTTTAAGTCGCAGCTACCCGCCTGGCAGTGAGTCTAGCCACAGCGTATGCTATGCTAATGTTTAGACGGCTCTGAGGCGCATTGCCCGTTTGGCCTCCAGAGTCACGCAGAAATATACCCAAAATTTTAATCAAGTCTTGCGACAATTTGGCTTCGGCCACCACGCAGTGACAGGCAAAGGCAACAAGACAAACAGAAACTGGAAAAAAAAACCTGAAATAAAATGCGAATTAAATTTACGAAGGAGCAAGAATTTGTTGCCTTTGACGCATTGGCCACAGCAACAGCAGCAGCAGCCACAAATTAACCATTGGGCGGTTGCGGTGGGTGGTGCATTGACTTTTGTTGTTGCCTTGCTGCAGCTCACAATGTTAATCGCCGAGAGAGAGAGAGAGAGAGAGATAGAGCGAGAGAGAAGGAGCGAAAGCGAGAGGCCTGCAGTGGGCGTGGCACTGGCAACTGACCGCAAAAATTATGTGGAAAATTGACCGAAAATTGCAATTGCTGCAGTTCCTAACAATATTGTGCCGAATCTTTTGTAGCGGGGCGTGTGGGCGTGGCAGCTCAATATGCTGACAATTGATTGTTGTGGGCGTGCCAGGGCAGAGTGCGTCTATGAGTGTGTGCGTGTGTGTGTGTGCGTGTGTGTGTCACTGGGAGACAAACAAAAAAGGCTTATGCTGCATTTGTTTGGCGGTTTTTGGCAAATTCTATTTAATAGCAACAATATTTTGATACAAATTTCGGTGCACTCAGAGAAAGAGTTAAGGAATATGAATGAACTATTTTGTTTTTGAAATTCTAAATGAAATGTTTACCTTTATGGACCCTAAAAACGACTGCATCTTATGGCTTAGCTTAATTCCAGCTTTTCTCTCCTTTCGCCTTCTCTTATAAGAATATCAAATTCTGATTTCCTATTTTCAATTTGTTCAAGGTATAAAAAGACTTTTCAAAAAGATATTCTTTGAAGGGTATTTGAAAAGTTCAATTGAATTTCAGAATTGACTTCGGACAAGCGCAGAGGCTAGAATCAAGAATATTTTTGGCAAAAGTTTAGTAAAAAACTTAAATTAAATGCAATTTGAAAGGAAAGCTTCCCTAATTAATACTTTCTCTTATTATATAATGCAATTAAATGATATATTTGAGTCTTGACCTCACAGCACTAATAGAATACTTATACTTACACTATACTATACTATATAATACACTATAATAAACTATACAATATACTTATATATACAAATGGGGTAAAAGTAATTACCCCATTGCAAAACGTTATAACTGTAGCAAATAGAAACAAATGTCGATTCGGTTAAGACTTTTGTGAAGAAAACAAACGCAGAATACAAATCGACAAGCTGTGAATCGGCTTACTCCGCAAGAGTAATAAGTCGTCGGCTGTTTAACGATAGGTTGATTACTTTTGCGCCAGTCTGCATAAGGGAAAAATATGAATAACTTTTCGCAAATTAAAGAATTTTTGGTTAGAATTTAATTGAATTTAAATTGACTTTTTTGAATACTTAATATTTTCAGTTTTCTTATTAATATTTTTCTAGGCAAGGTCAAGATTCAAATATTTCTTTTAATTACATTGAATGGCCATCAAAATAAAAAGTTTTTTATGGGCACAAAGTTGCCATAGGCTAAGATCCAAGTATTGTTAGTCGTTTCAAGTTTCAACAGAGAAAACTCTGTTTAAGTTCAAATCATTTAAGCAGAAAAACTAATATTTTATAGTTCTTTAAACAAATTTTAGTCAAGTTGAACTATTTTAAAGGCAGTTTGATTGAAATTTGTATTTATTTTTCTTACAGTGCATCAATTAGCCTGAGGCAAATAGTGCAGCCGGCAATTGTTGTCGCTTAAGTTCAAGATGAAATGTGCAAGAACAAATGTGGAAGACCAAAAGTATACACAAGCAGAGAAAGAGAGAGAGAGAGAAGGAGTTTGAGGCAGCGGCAGAAAGGCAGCTTGACAGAGTTAGAGCTTTGCTCAAAATAGACGCATTGCTTATGAAACGCATTGCCAACTGAGCTAAACATTATGCCACAATACACACACATACACATAAACATACACACACACACACACACATACATACATACAATAACAAACAGCAGACAACACACAAATGCACAGAGACCAAAAAGTCAAGTTGAAATCCTGAACTGAAATGCAATTACTGCAGCTACATCAAAAGTTGCTACTGTTGCACCCAAAGGATGCAGCCTCAAATAAGACGAGCTAAGTGGCAAGGGGCGTGGCTGTGTGCATGTGCATGTGTGCATGAGTGTGTGTGTGTGTGTGTGTGTGTGGCAACAAATAAACATATCAAAATTGCATATTGTTTTAATTGTTTTGTTACCAGGTTTCAGGTTATTTGATGGCAAGACTAGAGATTAACGCATTTACACAGCAAATCCTGAAAGTCTGCAGCAGCCAAGCGAGCACAGCATACGCATACAGAATAGACACACACACACACATACACACACTTATCACACACTCACACACACACACACACATCCAATACGCAACGAACTTCGCTTTAAGCTGGCATAAATTTCCTGAGAGCCAACATAAAGTTGTCTGAGCTGCTTGTATGTGTCTGTCTCTCTCTCTCTCTCACCCTCTCTCTCCCCCTCTCTCTCTCTCTCTTTCTCTCTCTCTTGGTGTGTGCTTAACTGCTCTAGCTGTAGCTTATTTGGCATTTAGCCTGTCGTCTTGCCTAGCATGCCAAAACAATTATGCATATTAAACGTTTGACTTTATGTTATTAAAGCCAGCCATCTCTTCTGTTATCTAACCATCTCTTTCACTCAACTATGTGCCCTGCCTCTCGCTCGCTCCACCTCACATTGTTTGACTTAAAGTAGCTGCCACTTTAAGTTCGTCGATCGTAAAACAAAGACCATAAAATGCGCATAAAAACGACGTAAAAACTGAAGGAAGCAGAAAGAAACGCGAAAAACAGTGGAAAACCTTTGGGTACTCTTGATTTAGGTACCCTATACAAGTAACGGGGTGTACTCATTTAGTGGGGCATTTTGTGCTGTCTAGAAAATTCCTTATAAAATTGAATTCTTAAATGGCTAAATGTGCTTGAGAAGCATTTTGTATATGTAGAAGAGTATGAAAGAATATTTGAATATAAAATAACAAATGATTTTGGAACTAGTTCAATTTATAAATAATATAATTAAAGGTTTGCTTGAGTTTGTTTTAAATCTAGTAAGTTTTTAGCTGAATCAAACTAATTTTAACTTGTTTAAAAAATATATTATCGAGTCAAAAATGTATATTTGTTTTTGAACTGATTCAAAAGAGGTTCAAAATGAAGTTTATATAATTTTAAACTTAAATTCTGTTTAAGTTAAGTTAATTTTTAGTTAAGTTCTGTTTGTTTTGGATTGCTAAGGGATGTTTCTGGCTTGATCACATACCGGTTCACTACTGCGCATTGAGAGTGATTCTTAAGTCGTAAATGATTCTTAAGTGATTGCTTCTTCATTTTGCATTGGTTTCATATATATATTGATAAATATAGTTTTGGTGAAACTCAAATTGAAGTTAAATTATATGCTAATTCCATAGACATTCAAAGCTAGTTCTGTACCGATTGAACATAGTTCACTTTATAGTTGTTCACAGAACTGATTCAAAACTTGTTCAGCAAGAAGTTGTTCTAAAATACCACCACTTTTTGCCAAATCTTTTAGAAACTAACTCAAAACAGATTGAAATTCAAGTTCAACCAGCTTCGATTTAGTTGAATACTAGTTCCATACTGGTTCATAATTTCTCTTGATTTAAAATTTACTTTTTACAATTGTTTCATGTCAATAAAATACTATTTCTGTTTGCCCAATATTTTTAGAAACTAGTTCAAAACAGACTAACTAAAATGCTAGTTCCAAACTGGTTCATTATTTTTCTTGATTGAAAACTGTTTCAAAGCAAAAGTTTTAGTTCTTTGAACTCTTCTGTCTTTGCAGTCTTCTGCCTTAATTATCATAGCATTTCCTTTATCATTATCTCGCTTTTATTTTTATATAAATAGAGTAATTCAGTTTCGTTGTGGTTGGACTTTAAGTTTAAGTTTTGGTGGTCTCTGTTGAAATTCTTGATGTGTTGAACGGCCTGGCACTTGCCTTTGGTCCGGCTGCCCATTATTATTGTGTTTCATTGTTGTTGCTGCTGTTACTGTTGTTGTTGCTGTTGGTTTTTTGGGGCGTTGCAATTGAAAATTTATTTTGTGTGCTCATTTTGCACCTAATTTCAAGTCCAGGCGAGCCGAAGGAAATGAGTCGCAAAAAAAGGGGGAATAAAAACTGAACCAAAAACTTGCAAAAGTCATTTTCGTTTTGCCACATCGTAAAATATGTGTGTGTGTGTGTGTGTGTGTGTGTGTGTGTGTGTGCCACACTCTCATCATTGTTGTTGCTGCCGCTCGTTGTATATTTATTTTAGATTTATTGTAATGTCCAGCAAAAAGATTGCCCAGTTGGCCCGGCCGCACCCCTCCAGCGGTCCCCCTTATGGCCTGGGCCCATGGGCGGCCCCATCACACATCCCCCGTCATTCGCAGTTTTTGGGGCTTTTTGCGACACACACGCATTTGGTATGCAGTTTGCGTTTTGAGGCCTGACAGGACATGAACATCGGCCCAGGATGGCATTGGAGCTGCTCGCAGGACATGGACTGCGGCTTTCATACGCCCATTGCACAGTCCTCACCCTTCTATCCTCTCTCTCTGTCTCTCTCACTCTTTGGTTGGCTTTCTCGCTCTCCCTTAGCCACTTGGTCATATTGAAAGTAATGTTTACGTTTCCGTTTCCGGTTTAAGTCCATGTCAAGCCATTCAGCCAGAACGTTTGTATTTCATTTTAAATTTGCTTCCAGCTGCCCAACAAATTTTTTTTGTCGTCTTTGTTGTTGTTGTTGTTGTTGCTGTTGCTGTTGCTGTTGTCATCTTTCTGCTGCTTCTTTCTAGTTCTTTTTTTCGGTTATTTTTGGGGCGTGTTGCAATTGTTGTGTGTGGTCTTTGCTTATGTAATACCCTGTGAAAATGGAAGCAGCTCAAAACAGCTTTGATCTAGTATTTTGCAGAGTTCGTTAGTTTCTTTAAAGTTTTTATATTTTTTAATAAATGTATATTATAATATATTCAAATCGTTTATATACACTAATGCCATATTAAACGTGGCTTTAAGCTGATTCCTAACTTTATTTATTATTTTTATATATTTTTTCAGCATTGCTTACAGGGTATTTACTGATTCAGTCCTGTTTTCAGTTTAATTAGACTTCAGGTATGTTAATTATATGAACTTTGCAAATGATCAGTTTGAGAGCAAACTTTAATTTACATTTAAGCATTAGTAGTCTATTGAATGAAATACCCTGTAGCATTTCAGATTACCTGTAAAATTCAATTGGAGTTTAATAGTTAAATATACAAAGCGTTCTCTAAGTAACTAAAAACTTCTCAGTGTCTTATATAAAGAAAAAACACTTTACAGGGTATCTTATAGTGGAATTCTTAAGTGCTAATGAGCATTAAATTAATTAAACATTTAGTATTTAAGCTCAATTATCTATATAAGCAAATTTTTGGTGTTCTGACACGAGTCAAACGAATTTTACAGGGTATCTTCTAGTTGTATATAAGTTTATTTATATTTCTAATCGTTAAGCTTACCAAATTAAAGGTAAATCTTTTAATATGTACATTTTTATATGCTACACTATAGCTAGCATTCTTTACAGGGTATCTTTAAGTCGTTGTGCATATTTAAGACCGATGCACATTAAACTTGAAATCAAATGTTCATTAACTAGCCTTAGCTCTTCTACAGGGTATATGCTAGTCATGCCTGCTTTTGCTGATTCCCTTCGCTGCTTATTGCTTTGCCTTTTGCTGTGCTGATTGCAGCTGCAACAACCACAAAATGCAATTTGATTACGGCAAAAGTTTTGCCTTTGTCTCAGGCTCAGCCTCAGCCTCAGCCTCAGCCTCAGCCTCAGCCTCAGCCTCAGCCTTAGTCTGAGCTACAGCTTCAAGTCAGGCCACGCCCCTGTCCAGTGGAGCCAGCCCCTTCATTAGCCTAAAGACTTGCATCATCTTCAATGTTATGAGTGGTCGGCTCTGTCTCTGTCATCATTCTAACGTTCTATCACTCGCTTTTTCGGAGGCTTTCAAGTAATTAGAAAAATACGAACAACAAAAACAACAAACAAAAATCAAAGAGTGCAAAAAAAAAACGCTGGCAAAGCAGACATTACACATACGCCGCATATGCCAAGTGTCTTGTAGGAAAAACAAAAAAAAAAAAACAGAAAAAAATAGAGAGAGAAAAACATATGGGCAACAGCGCCCCAGCCCCCTTGTCGAGTGGGCGTCAGCTGTGGGGTAGGCGTGGCCCGTTAGCCAGTGGCGCATAACAAAATTGCGCATTTAGCGAAAATGCAAAAGTGCAAATACGAACATCCGCTTCCGTTGCATCACCAACGGATATGCTCCTGGGCCAAGGGGCAGCTCCACAAGGGGCGAGCAGCCCTGCTTGTCCATTTGTTTTGTCGCTTCGGCTTTGCTGTTTGCTGTTTGGCTAAGTGCCGCCACCGTCGCCCGTTTGCGAACACTCAGCCAAGAACTGCTGACGACCTGAACGGGCCCAGCCCCTCCAGACCCCAACCCCAACCCCAGCCTCAGTCCCAGGCCCCAGCCTATATGAGCCCCATCCTCGTTGATTTTTACGACTTTTGCCTGTTTTTTTTTGTTGCTTCTTCTGCTTCTTCGTGCGCTTCGTTTTTTGGGCCTCATGTATTTTTATTTTGGACATGTGCCAAAAAATTTGACATATGAACTGCAGGCCGCCAACGCGCGCGCGCACGCTCGCCCGCCAACCCCCACCCCAGGCTATCCGCTTTTGGCCGCTGCTTACATCATGAGGCGGGCCGCAAAAAGAAATCGCACTGCATTATTATCAACTTCAATTTTGACTGTCGACGTTGCCGGGCTCCACAAATCAGTTGCCCCGCCCACAATGCTGCGCCGCTCGCACGGCAACAACAAGAGCAACGTGAAAAAAACCTGTCCTGCATACGCGATGTGCCACAGGACAACAACAACAGCAGCAACAGCAGCAGCAACAACAACAACAATTGCGAAAAAGCCACAAAATTGAAATTACATGTTTTACTTATAAGTTGGTTTTCGCAAAAGGCGCCTGCGAAACAACAACAACAACAACAACAACAACAACAGCAACAAGAGCAACAAAAAACGCAACAACAAAAAGCAAAGTTGAAGGTTGTAATTGGATTATGCACGACTAGCTGCTACCCTGTAAGCAGCTAGTTAATTGTTGTGCAGTTTGTCTGATGTGATTCTGAATGAGCAGCTGCCTTCGATTGTAGTCGACTTCTTTTGAGTTGGAGTGCATAGCGATATATATCGATTTGTATAGTAATAAGCGTTTTAGTTTAGTTCTCCAAAACCATAGAGTGTTGCTCCATTCGAAAGGTTTCTCTTAGCAATATTTTCAACCACTAATACAATTAATGGTTCCATCAGAGCACTACAAAACTGAACTTTCATTTACTAAAAACATTAAATTATAATAAATCATTTTTAAGTCAATTAAAATACTGAATTAGCTATTAAAAACTAATTTAGTTTCTTAAAAATAATGTCATATTAGGCACAAAAAATAATATTATTCATTAAAATTTATAAATTAAAACTTGGTTTCATTTGAGATCAACGTCGCCACGTTATGTGCTCAGACCTTTAACTTTTGGTTAAGAAAATCAATATATTTAAATCTTTCGTTTTCTCTCTTCAGTTAAGTTACAAGGGTTCTCTCAGCTATGCTCTGAGACAATACATCAACATCGAACAGGATCTATAGACATATGGCAAAAATAAATGTCCATCGATACTATCGATTGTGCCATCGATGGCTTTATTGGTACTGTTTTATATATACTAGTATATTATTAGAGCTATATATTTATATATATTGAACTGTTTATGTTTACAATTCATGTTGAAGGAAACGTTGAACAATGTGGATCTGCATATGAGTTTTTGTCGATATACGCGATTTGCTGCATTGAAAATTCAAAAATCTATTCATTCATATATATATATATATATATATATATATATTTTTATGGATCTATCAATATTTTTTGACTTTATTAACAAGAGCTGTTGTTATCGCAGCCAATATTGTAGGGTATATTCAGCTAGAGAGGTGAGTCCAAAGTAATTACAGATGGTAAAAGAGCATCGGAGCAATAGAAAAGAAGAGAAAATTACCAACTTGTTAGTCCAACAGCAAAAGCACTGTTTACAGGGTATATAAGGGTGCTTGTAGGGCATAGAACCAACAGCAGAAGGGGTGGCAGCTGCAGGGGCTGAAGGTGGCTCATTAATTTGCCAAAAGCCAAAAGGCAGATAAGCAGCAGCAGCAGAGCCAAGAGAATTGAACGTGGCGTGGGTGCAGGTGGGGGCGAAGGTGGTGGTGGGGGTGGGGATGGGGTGTAGGTTGAAGTGCAACTGCAGCCACATGCATGCGTATGCAAAGCGTGCGAGTCTCTGTTGCCTGCGTGTATGTATGTGTTTGTGTATGTGAACCGCAGCTCAGTCAGATAAAATCCAATATGGCGCCAATTTTCTCACGTCTGACATTTAATTAACACAACAATGCGGTGAAGGGGGGTTGGGGTGTAGGGTGGGTGAGGCGATTGCACCAAAGGGGATTGCAAAAGATAGGGTAGAAGTTATGGTTAAACAGTTGCGGGTGCATTGTGGGTTGCTGTTCCTCCATTGCATCAGTTTTTTTTTTTTTTTTTTTTTTTTTGTCATTGAAACAAAGCAAGAAAAAATATTGTGAATTATGTTAAAAAGTTTTTGGGTTGAAATTTGTTTGGAGTTTTTGTTTTGCGGATCGTTTTTTCTTACGCATTGTTTGAAAGTTGTTTATAAGACGAGTGCTTAAAGCGTGGTTTATGCGCAAGCGAAAAGCCTTTGAAAGATATTGGCGCCTGCAGAGGCTGCATTCATGATGAAGCCGAAGATTTTAATTGAGTTTGGGCTAAAAAGGGGTAAAAATATTAAAAAAAAAATTATCTTTAAATTTTGATTTTATAGTAAGTATAAAAATTATAGTATTTATGATAATTATTACAAAAAAATATAAACATGGTAACAATATAAGTAAAATGTTTATAATAATAATTATAATAAAAAAAAAAAAAAAATAATAATAATAATAATAATAATAATAATAATAATAATAATAATAATAATAATAATAATAATAATAATAATAATAATAATAATAATAATAATAATAATAATAATAATAATAATAATAATAATAATAATAATAATAATAATAATAATAATAATAATAATAATAATAATAATAATAATAATAATAATAATAATAATAATAATAATAATAATAATAATAATAATAATAATAATAATAATAATAATAATAATAATAATAATAATAATAATAATAATATCAAAATTATATAAACAAACAAAATTATAAAGCTGAGATTGCCAAAAGAAATAATAATAAACAAATAATAGAATAATAATAAATAATAACAATAAAGTAAAAATACAAAAAGTAACTTTTATAGTTATTTACTAATTTAATATAAGCATAAAAATAAAAAATAATAATAAAAATAAAAATAATAAAAAATGATAATAATTTTACAACTGGCAATATTAAAAAATATAAAAATTTAATAAAAAGCTAAAAAAAAATAAAAAACTAATGAAGGTTAATAAGAAAGCTTTATTCGGGAGTACCCGGCTAAAACATACCCATGCGTAATAAAAAGTTTCAAGTCTCTAGATCTCATATAATAATTATCATAAGGGCAAGTAGCAGGTTGCATAAGAACAGACGGATGATCAGATCGACACACACTCAGACAAGGGTAGATCGACTCGGTTGTTGCTTCTGATCAAGAATATGTGTACTTTGCGGGCCACGCCTCCCACTCCATGTTACATACATTTAGCAAAACCATTATACCATAAATGCCCCTTATCAATAAGTTCAGGGCATAAGAAATGTCTAGAAATATATCTTTTATTGAATAATCTTCATTAAATTCTATATTAGATATATATTATATTATATTTATATATAGTATCTCTTCAATATGTTATATTGCAGATTTTCTTCTTTATATTACAATATTCTCGGATATCTTAACTTTTGCACAGTTTATCATGGCTCATTTAGTTCTTCTCATGCTTCATTAAGTTCTCAGATTCTAGTACTTTGCGTGTGATGTCATATCTCTACTTAAAATTAGATCAAATATACATACATACATACATACATACATACATACATAGATACATACATATATGTATATATAGTTACCTCTGAGCTGCGCTGAACTTTAGCCAACACTTGAAAATTGACTAATTAACAGCTTTTTTGCTGTCTAAGCGCTGACGTCACTTGAGGCTTGGCTTCTGGGTAGACGGAACGCAGCTTAAGCTGCGTTCCAATAAGGCAAACGTCTATTTTTAGATCATTCAGCAAAAAAGGCAAAGCAGACTGAAAAAAAGAGTATGCGAGAGACAGTCATAGAGAGAGAGAGAGAGAGAGAAAGAGAGACACAGCTAAGCCAGGCTACTTAACGGCAAAAGGCGTCTAACGTTAACTGTAATTTCCAACAGCTTTCGCAATAGCAACAACAACAACAGGCACATTAACAGCAGCAGCAGCAGAGACAGAAAGACAAGTGCAGTTAAACGAGTTGAATGCAAAGAGCGACAGCAGCAGCCTCCGTCGCAGTCGCCGTCGCCGTCGCCGTCGTTGTCGCTGCAGACGCTGAGAAACAGAATGCAAGAATTCAAGTGCAAACGGCAAATAAATCAAATAACAAACAGAAAGCGCAGCGTAAATACATATTTGCTTAGCAGTTACAGAGAGCGGCTCTTGCACACACACAAGCACACACACACTCACACACACATGCCATGGCCGAGCATGGCGTTAGCAGCCGGCCCCGCCCGCTGATCAAGATGCACTGGGCATGAGGAAAGAAAAAAAAAAACTGCGTCAGTGTGTCAAGTTCGTTTTGTGGTCGTCGTGCTGAAATGAAAGAGAGAGAGAGAGAGCGTCATAGCTAAGAGATCTTTAGCTATTTGTAAAACGTAAATACTCGCGCTCTTTAGTGCTGTTGGTGATCTCTTCGACGGCGTCACTGCTGTTGAAAGGTAAATGAACTTCCGGTTGAATGGAAATGCCATAAATGTCTCTTATGCGCAGAAATATTTATGATTATTACACACAAAGAGAATTAAAAGCAACAGAGAACTGTAACGCAATCTCTATATTTGTATAATTGGTTTACTCACACGCATACACACACACACACACACATACGCATAGAGAGGCAGACACACGCTCGTTAAGTAGTTGAAAACTTTAAGTACTTTTTGTCTGTTTCTATCTCTTTTGGTTTGGTTAGACAGCGCTGAGTGAGGGAGTGAGCGGGAGAGGGAAGGGGTTGCGGTTTATACAGTGTTGAGTTTCGCTCTCGCATTTTTTTTACGCAGCAGCTGCTGTTGCTGCTGCTGCTGGCGCTTTGTAGTTGTTTATGCGGCGCAGCGGGTGGGCGCGGCGAGCAGCGGCTGCTGCTAAGGTGGCATTTGCGAACTTTTGTTGTTGTTTTCGTGTATTCATGCACACATAGACACACACACACACACACACACATGTGTGTATGCAGATATAGGCTGCCTACAATCGTAGATACAAACGAACTTGGGGTCTCTCAGAATTGGCGTCGTTTTCAACTTTCAAGTATTTAGAATTATATATAGCCACTTATAAGTGAGGTATGTCGACTGTGTAAGGTTGTTGGTCGAAAGGTATAATAATACAAATAAATAAATTAATTTTAATTTTTATTTCATTTAAAAAAAAATACATTTTTAATATTTAATTAATTTTAAATAATTTTATAATTTAATATATTAAATATTTTAAATTTATTTATTTAATATTATAATATTAAATAAATAAATTTAAAATATTTAATTATTTTTTAATATTTTTTATAATACAATATTTAATTATTTTTAAATATTTAAAAATAAATACATTTATAATATTTAATTATTTTTAAATATTTGAAGGAAAAAATAAATAAATTTATAATATTTAATTATTTTTAAATTATTTTTATATTTTAATTATTTTTGTAAATATTTTAAATAAATATAAATAAAATTAAATCATTTTATTATTTTTAAATAAAAGTTTTTATTCAAATTGACTTTACACTGTCACAAATTCAGCTGTAAGTTTAGAATATACACTTCAATTTCTATAAGTTAGGGTATATACAGTTTGTTATTAAGCCGAACTTGGCTTATGTTTATTTTTATTGGCAAAATGCTGCGCAAATTCAGTTTTCTTTGTCAATTTTACAACAACAACAACAACAACAACAGACGAAAGTGCTCAAATTATATGCAAACATGTGTACAGCAAAGAAGTCAACAAAAAAAAAAAACAAAACAAAAATATTGCTGTATATATGTATGTATGTATGTATATGTACGTTTATATTGAAATAATATGTAAAGCCCAAATTATGCTGAGCCATGGAAATTCAATATTGAGTTGAGCGAAAGAAACATATTCGAAAATAAATAAAGTTCAATGAAAAAGTTTAGTAAAAGTTTGCTCAGGTAGTGAAATTCGTTTTAGCTGGAATAAAAATATGAATATATATATATAATGTATAAAAATTATAATATTTATATAAATTTATTTCTATCTTAAACGTGCTTAGTTAGCTTGAAGTATTGCCTGCTTTAAGTGGGGAAGATCAACTGATTTCAACTTGCCTATTAAGTTGTCTTTGTAAAGGGTTGCAGGTCCAAGGTCCAACAAAGACCAGTTTGTGTGATATGGAATAGGCATGATATCTAAAGAACAACTATAGTATATATTGCATTGTGTTTTGCTGTTAATATGTAGATATTCCTGTAAGTAGATGTTGATTTAGATATATATTTACTATGAATATTATGTGCATCTAGAAGTCGAATTAGCTTGCATTTATTACTTACCTGAGCATTATAATAATTTTTCTATAAGTATACAAAATTTTGTATATATATATGGTACAGACATATCATTAAAATTTATAAAGCAAATGGATCGATAAGATTCAAAAGTATCTTAAACTTATATCAATTTAAATTTATAGTATTATTAGATAACTAATAAGCTGATCAAGCAGTTCATCTTGATTGCTTTAACAATATTAAATGCTTAGCTCAAATCTTTAGCTGCAGTCCGTATGCCCGTTAACAAAGTAATTATTATTGGATTAGAATATTAAACGAGTATAAGAGCATACCAATCAGACTATACCCTATTCTTTCTTATGCTCCTCGTTCATAAAGTGTGCAATGTTCGCCTTGCCAGAGTCGAAGAGTTCAAACAGAGATATTAGCAAAGAACTTCTAATATATCTCTCGTCTAGCTCTATTTACAAACATACTATAAAGCTTATATTTATTTGTGAATAAGAAAAAAAAATTTAAAGTAAAACAATTTTTGCTAAACTTAATTTTCCCGTAATATTTAAACAATTAGAATTTTGGTCATTGTTGTGGAGTAACAAATGTAGAACTCAAGTTGCAGCTGGCAATTCAAACAAGTATCAAATGTTGCAGTTGGGCATGATCGACGTTCTTGGCCCAAAAACAGCTTACAATTGACAGTATGCATATGTAAAATATATAAAGATTTAATATTGCTATGATATTTGGTGTTTCAGCTAAAATTTTGCTATTCAACTTTTGTTATTTGATTATAAATAATATAAAAATATGCAAAAATAATGTGTTCTAAAATCTTAAGATTCAGTTACTTGAAGACTTCATCTGCTGCTTCTGGCATTCCTTAAAAATGATCTAAGCCAATACGCAGCTCGTTTTGCTTTTTGCTTTATGTGTTAACTCTCGTCTAATGCATTTATAGCTGTTTGTCTGAGCGAGTGTTGTCTGTGTTTACAGCTGGCGCTGCTGGCGCTGCTGTTGCTGCTGTTGCTGCTTTCTAATGCAACATTACGAGCAGTAGGCGACTCAACAGTAGCAATAACAACAGCAACAACAACAATTGCAAATGCAACTGCTGCAAACGAAGAAACAAAGCAAATGAAAGGCGGCTAAAAGCCAGGCAGCAGCTTCAATCTCAGACCCATATAAGCAGTACACTGAAACAAATTAAATTAAAGCAACCAAATCTATAAAAATAGATGTACTTGAGTATCTCATACTAATGTTAATCGAGACTAAAATATTATTATCAATCAATGCCATTTGCATCAGGTTTTTTTTTTTCATTTTTATATATTTTGCCAATTATGTAGTTTGCAACTTTTGGTTTGGCTTTTTTCTCTAAGTGCAGTCGTGGCCTGGCCAGACATCTTTAAAGGGGCGCTGCAACAATGTTGCACTAATGGCTGCTTGCAGCGTGCAACAACCTTGCGCAGAGGCCGTCGCTGGCGAACAGCATAATGAGCAATGTTGTAGATCATGATGATCATAATGATGGTGATGATGATGACGATCGTTGCCGATCCGTTGCCAGACATATTGAGACCAATTAGTGGCTCAAAAATCCGCTTGGCAGCAAACGGAACTGCAGCTTCGTCTAACTGTTCAATGCGGCTGTTGCAACATGCGGAATGCTGCACGCGACAAGCGGCCAATAGTAGACCGCCGACGCCGTCGCCGGCGCTGATGGCGATGCAGACGCCGACTGCAATGCTAATGCCGACGTTAGCTGTGGCAGAGATAGAAGCAGCAGCAGCAGCAGCAGCAGCAGCAGTGGCAGTGGCAGAGGCAGACGATCGCGGCCTACTTTCTCCACATTCCAAAATTCACGTCGCCAGAGTCTTGGCGACTCACAGACTTGCGACTCGGTTGTGCAGCCAGCGCGGCAATCACAGCGGCGGTGGCAGCAGAGGCGCTGCTAGCAACAGCAACAGCAACAGCAACGGCGGCGGTGGCAGCCGGCAAACTAGACAAACCACCAGCCATTGAGGAAGTGAATGCATGTAGCATCTATCTAGATACAGTGAAACATGTCGTCAATTGCCATCAAAATTAAGAAAGATTAAGATACGTATTAGTAATAGTATGATGATTAGTATTTAGTTAAAGTCTTACTGTGCATCAGTTACTAGTCTGAGCATTCGTGTTAGCATTCGTATAAGAAACTGTATTAGTATAAGCTAAAGTATAAGTATTCGTATTAATATTACTATTAGTATTAGTATTAGTAATTGATTAAGTTTTATTACCAGCATTAGTACTACGATTAGTATTATTATAAGTAGCAGTATTTATATTATTATTAGTATTATTTTTGGTATTTCTATTAATATTTATATTTATGCTTGTATTAGTGTTAGTACTAGTACTAGTATATGTACTACTTTCAGCATTAATATTCGGATTAGTATTAGTATTTGTATTAGTAGTAATGCTGGTAACTAAATAAGTTTGATCACCTGCATTAGTACTAAGATTAGTATTATTATTCGTATTAGTATTGATATTAGTATTAGCGTAAGTATTGGTAAGTATTCGTAATGGTATTAGTATCAGTAGTAGTATTAATATTGCTTTTACTACTAGTACTTGTATTAGTATTGGTATTAGTGTTAGTCCTAGTATTAGTATTAGTATTGGTGTAAGCATTAGTATTAGTGTTTGTATTAGTATTAGGATTGCTATTAGTATTATCATTAGTAATAGTATTGCCATGACGTTTAGTGTTAGTATAAGTAGTACTATCAATAAGACTTGCATACTAATCATCCTCCACTTATAGACTTTATTCTTAGCATAAGCATTAGCATTGGCATTCGCCACAGAACTAGCATTTAGTATAAGACATTCGAGACATAGCTATTCATACGTATATATTTTTTATTATATAACTATGTATATATGCTCCTTCTACCTTCATCATCCAAAAAATATCTGTAGTTGCATTAGTAAATTATTAGTTGATTCGACAATTTGAGGCTTCACTGTACATTCTCTGCGGCCGAATTACCAACTTCGAGGCGTGCCATTTAACACTTCAAGTTGCAGTCAATTTTTTTTATCAGTTTTTGGGTTTTGGTGCCGCTTGGCCAGCCAAACGATGCAGTCGCTGCTGACGTCGACGCTGGCGTCGTCAGCTGGACAGCGACCAGCATAAGAGGGCAGCGTCTTTATACCGTTCCACAATTGCATAATCGTTGGCGCTCAGCTGTTCGCAGCTCGTGTGAATGAGTCGACGCCGGCGTCGACGTCGACGTCGGCGTTGACTTTGTCGATTCGCTGAATGAAACGGATTGAAATGTGGCCCTTGGCTGCTCTCTCTCTCTCTCTCTCTCTTTCTTTCTTTCTTTCTTTTGAAAGTGTGGCAATCCACTTTTTTTGCGATCGCTTTGATATGCTTTTGCTGTTGTTGTTGTTGCTGCTGCTGCTGCTGCCACGCACCGTATCGCACTTTTAGTTCATTTACCTGACGGAACGCCGCTTAACAACTGTTCGGACCTAACTGTTGTTTTGCCTTGCGTTTTATGTCCAAAAATAGCCACAATCATTTGTCTGTGAGCGTGTGTGTGTGTGTATGTGTGTAAGTCTGTGTGTGTGTGTGCCCAGCTTGCGCGTGTTTCGTATAATTGTGAGCAACAACAACACGTAATTGAGTATGCAAGGCATGAAGCTACCCTGTAGGTAGCTAATTCAAATCATGAAAATGAAAATAGATGAGAGACCCCAGTGATGCGATGATAGAGAGTAAGACGCAGAGCGAGAGAGAGGGAGAGAAAGGCAGATAAAAAGCTAGTAAAACAGGGATAAAAGAAGGCAAGAGATAAGGGGCAAAAATACAAAAGAGAGTGAGAGATAGACAGTGATAAACGGTTACTGTTAGAGATATGTACATATGTTAGAGATATGTTTGTATATAAGAAGAGAAATAAATATATATAGTAAGAGTGCTTTAGTCGGGAGTGCTGCACTAACAGATACCCTGAATCCCGCTCAGAGTTTCATAGAATAATTTCGGTTCTGGATGTTGATAATGCTTTTTTCACGTACTGAATCACAAAATGAATCATAATGAAACATCTCTCGATTTTGTATTTAAAAATATAGATTTTTTATCGATAGTAAAACATAATTGTGTTCAGACGGATGGGCAGACGGATATTGATGTTGATCATGTCTATATATATATATATTTTATAGAGTCTTCTACGACAATACACTCTGAATTCCTAATTTTCAATGGGCTTGGGGCGAGAGAGACCGAGAGAAATAGAGAGAGAGCGAGAGCGAGCAGCACACAAATTTGTATTACATGAATTACTGCATAGAGAACGCGCTCACGCTCTCTCTCTCTCCCTCTCTCTCTCTCTCTCTCTCTCTCTCTCTGTCTTGTTATATTACAGGGTATATAGCTACTTTGGACAGCTGCCCAGCTGGCCTGTGGACTTGGCCCAGACGCCGTTTTGCGTTGATTTCCTAATTGAATTTCCTGTTGCTGCTTCTTGTCTGTGCATAACTCAAGTTGGTCAAGCAGCGGCGGGCGGAGTTGGTTGGCCTTTAAGGGGTGTATGCAACACGCTCAGTTGTTGATTGTTGGCAGCTGTTTCCTCTACTCTCACTCGCTCTCTCTCTCTTTCTTTCACTCCCTCCCATGAATGACATGAAATAGATGCAAAATTAAATACCCGAAAGAATCTGGGGATCAAATTTGATTTATTAATTGTTTAGCTTGACAAGTTGTTCGTTTTCTATTGCATGTTGCACGTTGCACATTGCACATACGCCACATTGGCCAAGCGGCAAGCAAATCAAATTAATTTCGATTTGTTTGAGCTCCTCAAGGAATTTCGACGAACGAGAGCTTCTCTGCTTCTATCCTTCTCATGCGCCTTCTTCTTCTGCTTCTTCTTCCTCTTCTATTAGGCATATCCAATTGCATTTGGCTTATAGCTTTTGATAATTGTTTATTGCGTATACGCAATGTTCTTGCTTCTGGCTTGGCTCGTTGAGCTGTCAATTCCCTCGGGATATTATCAGAGCTCCTCTGCCACACACACACACACACACACACACACACACACACACACACACACACACACTCACGAACAACAACTGAGTCTTGGCCACTTTGCTTATTGGCCTACAAAATTGTCTGAAATATTCATGAATTTCTCTGCAAAATTTAAGACGAATTTCGCAAGCAGCCGCAATGGAAATTTTGTAGCGTAGTAAACGCTTGTCAGATACAATATTTTGTGGTTAATTAATTTGGGTATTTAATTTGCCAAATACCCTGTAAGTATATACATAAAGATATAGTATATTAATTATCAAATTTTACTTTACTTCATATAATAAAACCCAATTAATTCCGATTTTAAATAAATTAAATAAAAAATTAATTTTTTTTAATACAGGGTATTTTTAAATTTATTTTTCATATCTTGCATAAGTCCAAGGGAATTTGTCGTCCATATGCTGAAATACTTCTTCAGTCTTTAATAGATTAAAGCATTTTCTATATCTTTACGTCTAAATACCACGCCTTACATACATTTACAGGGTATATTTAGCTCTAGCAAACTGCCTATAAAAGAAAAATGAAGAAAGTTTGCACAACAAATAATTACTCACACATTTGTATACTGTTTAACTATTTAAAGGCTTACGAATGCATTAAGAGTGTTTGCAGGGTATCCTTTAGCTGTTCATTTTGTAGTTATATAAATTTTATCTTATTTTTTTAATGCAGCCATAAAAACGTAAAATAGCTCACATTATTCATTTGCATATTTAATGTGTAAATAATATTAAATTATGCATATTTGAAGGGAGAACAAAGTGGTGGGGTATGATCGACTGTTACATACTGTTACAGAGCATTAAAAGCGGCTTTACTGAGTAATTAGAGTAGTTGGAGTGGGGCTGAGTGTTTAAGATAGGTAGACAGATGAAAAGATTATTAGCTGTAGAGATGGATTGTGATAGACATAACTTTTAGGCTTATAGGTAAGCGTGTCTATGATATAGATATGCGGTCTTTAGATAGAAGTATTTACAGATTGATGGACATATGGATATGTAGCTAATAGACAGATAGCTATGCAGTTTAATAGACAGGTCCACATTGATATAGATTCTTAGTTTCTTCCTCATAATCAAGTTTGATATGCTCTTCTTCGAGAAAAGATTGTCACATTTCTAAGCTAAAGATGAATAGAAGTTTATATATAAAGAAAAGATAGTTGTCCATCTCTTGCTTAAGCAAACTTTGGCATATGGCATGCTCAAAGTCAATATACCTGCCAGCTTTATGTGAACAGAGTATCAAAACTAATCAGATTTCTAGACAATAGATAGATAGATAGATAGGTACAGTTCCTAGTTATAATGAATACTTGAATTCAATATACTCCTTTTGGCTATTGCAAACAGAGTATCGCATGCATTCAGTTCTTTTATTTTTGCCAGATTTCTCGGCGACTGCTGCCGCTGAATGCTGGAATCCTTTAGCACTCACGATAATTAGCGGCAATTTGCAGAGTTTTGACTTCTGGAATTTATGGCACATTTTAAGGACATTCGTCAGAGAGCAAGAGGGAGATAGAGAGGGAGATAGATAGATGGTACTTGGATGGAAATTGAATTCAACTTAAACTGCAAACAGTTTGTGGCAATTTGGCTGACCGAATCATTCATAATGCAAGCTCTGTGGCAAGCTCTGTGTGGCAATGGCGCTGGCCAATTGACATGTTGCAGGTGCACGTCTCCTGTGTCACTCCAAGTGTGTGTGTGTGTGTGTGTGTGTGTGTGTCTGTTATTCATCTAAGCCGCAAAACTTTGGCTGCGCTGTCGCTTGGCCTGGGTAAAAATTCATTGAATTTCAAATGTGCACTTGCCACAGCCTCAGCTTCAGCTACAGCTCCACAGCTCCGCAGCTGCCACGCCCTGCCACCAGTACTTGGCGAACAGCTCGTCAATTGGGCAGCGACAAACGTTGGCCACTTCAATTTGCATTGATATCGTGTGGCATGCAGCATGTCCTATTCCATGTCCTGTCTATTCATGATTCATTGGCCAAAAACCTGGCAGCTGGTTTAAATTTAACTCTTGCCACTCTTGCCACACAATCTCGCAACACAATGCGCAACACTTGACAAAACAAAGTCAGACGACAGCGTCAAGTGCGAAGACTCAACACAGTTGTTTTTTTCCACACACACAACACACACACACACATACACAATGGCCACACACACACACCAAACTACACACAACAACAGCAATTAATTATTTTCAAGCCTGCGGCTGAATTTCAACACATCAAAGTTAATTGAAGGCAAACTTTTTCGCTTTTTCACCTTTTTAATACCTCGTAGAAGAGTGAATGGGCGCAAGGGTTAGCTTGAGCTAAGGCTCGATTATGTTAGAAAAGGAAACTAAAAGGCTGTACATGTGTATATGTGAAAAGAGGAAAACTCTGGGACTTATATTCTAAGATCTCAAGTTAAGTAAGTTAAATAGAAATTATGATTGAGAAATTTTTGGTAAATTATTTTTCATTTTTGGGAAATAGTTTAGCATTTGCCATGTGCTTAGCTTAGCTGCTTCCAGAAAGACTTTTTGACTTATTAGATTATGCAATAGAGAGAAGTCGCAGATATTGCAGCCCAAAGCTTAAATGCTTCAATTCCTATAGAACAATTTCACCACGGACAAACTGCTGTTTAACCCAGGCAGACTTCAAAGTGGACTAAGTCTGTCTTTAATTATTATTATTAAATATTATTATTATTAAATATTATTATTATTAAATATTCTTATTATTAAATATTCTTATTATTAAATATTCTTATTATTAAATATTATTATTATTAAATTTTATTATTATCATACATAAAAAGGGCATTTTTTTTATATTTTATATATATATTTTAAAAATCTCCTGGTTCATCTTCGTAAGCCAACTTTACTATAGGCATTGGGTCAGTCGCCAACCTCTTGCTATTTCTTCTGAGCTAAAACTAGTTGAGAATTCAATGGCTGCAGCTTTTGCAAAGAGAGTGAAACAAAGAGAGTGAAACAAACAGAGTGAAGTCAGCATTTACTTTCTTGCTCCACACACTGCTCTCGTCACACTGTTGCATGCCATTGGGTTAATTTGTATATATTTTTAGATATTTAGAGACAAATTAACTTATTAAAAACTCAAAAAATTCTTTTCCTTACAATATATATATATAATATAATAAATAGTTTCCATATAAAGTAATCTACGTCCAAAATCAACTCACTTTCATCCTTCCCCTTTTCAGCTTCTATATATATTCGACTGCAACTATATATATTCGAATTTGATCCAGACCTAAACTTGATAATTCAGTGTTAATTGAGAAATAAGAAACAAAGCAAAGTCTGCTCACAGCTAAGATTTGCTTTTACCTTTTTACAGGGCATTTGCTAGTCGCTTCGTTGCAGCTGTCACAACTGACTTGTTTACTTTGAGTTTTATTTGAGTGCTGAAGGTGCTGGCTAACAGGCTGAGTATCTCAGCTTGCCAGCAGGCTGCCTCTGTCTCCCTCGCCCCCTCTCTCCTTCCGTCTCTCTCTTTGTTCTCACTCCCTGTTCCTCCTCTTATCTGTACGCCCATTGCCAGTTGTCATGAAATATCTCACGTTACGTATACGCAGCGCATGCCTCGCACATGTCCTCAGACGCGGCTGTTGATGAAGACAAATGATGTGCGGCCTCCCATCTAGTGTCTCTGTCTGCCGCTGCGTCTGTTTCTGTCTCTGTCTCATTGTGAGGTATGCATGCCACACCTGCGGCATCTATTAGCTGCAGGGGCCATTAAGTCAGCTGCGTGTTAGTGACCTCATTTGCGGCCTTAATGCCACAAAATGTGGCGCTTTAATCAGGACACGCGCAGGACACTCACGCCTTTTGCCCCAAAATGCCGCATCCTTTCATATATCATGCCCAACTCAGCTTCACACTTTCTTGTGCTGCGTCAAAAATGTTTGAAATATGATGCGCTACAATTTTTCATGCCAGGCAAGTAGCTAGCATGAAGCTGAAGCTGAAGATGAAGATGAAGTCGAAGGAGCTGGATAACAGCAACAAGAAGAAGAAGAAGAAGAAGGACAAGAACAATGCGAACTTCCGCATTTGGCATTCAATAATTTAAGCTCGGAGCCGTCACTTGTTAACAATTAAAGTCAAGAGTTGTAACCTTTGGCCCGAGCAGCGCTCTCAACAATAAATAAAACATGCAAAACCCAGCGAAATATGAAACTATGGCACAAGGAACAAGGCAGCAGGCTGCGGGCAGCCGGCAGCAGGTCCTGCGCCTGCCTCAGCTACTTGCTTCAGCTACTTGCGACTTGCGACTTGCTCCTTGCCTAGGCTACTTGTCCTTGCCTTCAGCTGATGTTGTTTGTATTATGAGCGATGATGATGCTGGCTCCTTCGCTGACTGCTGACTGCACCTCCTTCAGCTCCTGCTCCTGCTGCTTTATATCCTTCTACAGCTTCTGCCTGTGGTGCTGGTGCTGCTACTGCTGCTGCTGCTGCTGCTGCCGTTGACAGCGTTTAGTTGAATTGTTTATTTGACTTTTAGTTGTTTTGCCGCTGCTGAAATGCGATGCAGACGCAAGTTTTATGTTTTTCAATACCCTGTCAACAGGCTGAAGAGCTTAGAAAACAAGGGATATTATTATACTAGATATGAGTATACAAAGTTGGGAACATACAAACGTAAGTCATATGAAGAAGTACCTGAAGCTAATATCTTAAATTACATATTGCAAATATATATAACAGTTGAGTTCATCTTCATGTTTCTCTTTCTATAGTTTATGTTCTTAAAATCTGACCATATTGGTATATAAATATGTGTATCTTATAGATCTATATTCAAATTTTTGCCTATCTTTTTCAATAATGATTAAATTCTTCTATCGAATAACATTCTTTGTTATTCTAATATGGGTTTGCTATGCGGACCATGCGGTCTCTTCTATTTCATTTGACTCCTTTCTTTTGTTTATTCTATTTCTGTATTACATTCTCGTGCATTGAACTGCATTTCAACTTCAATTCATTCTTTCTTTCTCTCCTTCATTGTGTTCCATTATAACGTATTCTATTCAGTTTCTTTTCATTATGTTTATTGTTCCACACCATTATATTCGATGTCGTTCCATATATCGTTCTTTGTTCCATTTCATTCCATCATATTTGGTTCTCCACCTTCACATTCCATTCCGTTTCGTTCCTTTATTTTCTATTCCAGCTCTCAAGTTTTCTCTAACACTAGCCTTGCTCTTTCTACTGAGTATCTTGTAGTCGATCACTTTCGCCTCACTTCCCTTTATTGCCATTTTCTTTTTTTTTTTGGCCTCGTCAACTCTCAACTGAGTTCAAAATTCAAAGGGCTGCGGCAAGTTTCGTCGCTGTTCTTTTCCTTGAGGCAGTCAAACAATATGCAAAAGTATTTCCCAGGCTTCAACTGGCAACTTGGCGACTTGCTGCTTGCCGCACAACAACGGCAACGTGCAACTGTTGCTTCGGGCAACAAACAAACGAGACCCGCACAGAGTTTATCACACATCATCAAACGAAATGAGTTTCCATAATTTTTATTGAATTTGATTCGCTGCAACTTGACACAGGCATCGATCAAAGCAGCGAAAAGGCAGTCCAAATTTCGGCTGTGATATGTTTTCTATATAAAGCGTTATGCAAATGGATGAAAATGTATATTAAATAATAATATAAGTTATTTTTATATATATTTTATTACAACAAGATAAATATTAAAGTAAATTTTATAATATTATTAATTATATATATATTTGATATACTGGAAAAAACATATATAATATAAATATATCATATGTTATATAAAAATAAAATTCAGTTTTATTGATTTATTTCATTTTTATTACAATATATCTTGAATAATATAAAATATAATTTATAAATATAAATTTAATTAAATTATTATTTATAATTTAATTATGTTATTAACACTTATAAAATTACTCCAAGTATTCATTATTAATAGTTAATTAGTTTATTCTTAGTCTGTTTCCGAATACAAAACAATTATGAAAGAGGGGAGACGCCACTAAGACACATGATTTTTTAGGAATTTGAGTAAAATATCAATAAGATCCATATGGGCGGCATTTGTTTTAGAGTGAATTATGGAGTAGTAAGAGCGTGCATCTCAGCGCATTCTCCTCTCTTAGCATGCTCTCCATTTAAGTCACAAATTAACAGAATAAGAACACGTTGGAATTGAAACCGGAGGCGAAGGATCGGTCGTGTTTTACCTGTGCTCACACAGGGGAAGAATAAGCAAGTTGTGAATTGAATCACACGCAACTGGTTTGCCTGAACAGATATTATTAGCTACAAATAATTTTTTATATTTACTATACAATTCTACTTAATTCTTGTTGTTTTCTATATATATTTAGGCATATTTTAAAACATTATTAAAACGTTTCCTCACGCAATTCTAATTTATATATTTTGTATCAAATTTTGTCAGTCATTCTTGACTGAATCAATTTCATATTACATTATATGTACATATAACAACAAAATACTTTATATCATCATACACTTCATACATCATATTGAACTTTGATTCTATAACATCTAGAGATTAAACATTTGATACGTTTTAATGGCTAGATATATATATATATTTTACTAGAATATAGACTCTCCTCAAGTATGCTGCTGCATCAAATTAGACATATTTAGGATAACTTTTTTTATCATTTCAAATAAGATTAAACTAATTTATATATACAAAAATGTATAAATGTATAAAGAAATGTGTATAAATATACAGATGTATATATAAATAGATATATGTATGTAAATATATGTATGTATATAGCAAGTATGTAGATATATGTAAGTGTATGAAGAGAAACAAGTTGGCATTCGTGAATCAGCTGCTTGGTTAGACAACAGTGGCTGCAGCAGATGCACAATAAAGTACAACACACAAAGCCACACGCACACACACACTCACGTCTACACCTGCACATACACCTACGCACACACATTTACCTGCCTAAAAAATCAGAGCCTGCTATCGCTTATTGCTTTGTGCCTGACTCTGACTGCTGCAGTTCCTCACTCTCTCTCTCTCTCTCTCTCTCTCTCTCTCTCTCTCCATCTCGCTCGCTCTCTTAGCTGGGCTTCCGTTGCCAGCGAAAGTATCTTTACTCTGCACATCTCCGCACTATAGGCAAACCCCGCTACCCCGCTGCCCCTTTCACAGGTAATTGATTTGCATATAAGCAAGTAAAATTTTTTAATTAACAAAACAGAAAACAAAAAACAAATTTGCAACTCTGGCTGTTTGCGGAGGCGGCATGTGTCACATGGGCGTGGCTGTGCGCCTGACTGAAACTTTAGACAGTGGCATATTTTTCATTGCATAAATCTAGGCGGTGGAAGGCGTAGATGGGGGAATGGGGGGGGGGGGGCGGGGTGAAAGGTGGCGTAGGGTGAGGACGGCGCAGTTTGGAATTGCGACCACTAAACGCGCGCTAAATGCGGTTTAGCTTTTTGGGCAGCTGCATGAAATGCGCCTGCAGCGAGTGGGCGCACGAAGGGATGGGGCGTGGCACGGGCATTGCCACCTGGCTAGATAGTAGCTGGCCGTGTTTAGTAAGCTGCGCAGCTAGTCAAATTGTGGGCGTGGCAGTTGTTTCTTTCCTATTTTTTTTTTGTTTTTAGTGTTTTGTTTTCGCTGCTGCTGTTTTTATTTTTGCGTGCGACGCAGCAGATGAAAACACGTGTGCCACAACCTGTCTATGTGTTTGTGTGTGTGAGTGTGAGTGTGTGTGTGTGTGTGTGTGTGTGCTTGCGCTTGTGGCCGCCTCGTCTGTGGCAAGCCGTGCAAACAACGGTTTAAGATGATTAAGTGCTTTTCTGGCCGCACTTGTGTGGCTAGCGCACAGCTCAGCCAACATGCCCCAATATGCCTCACGCCCCCTCCACCTCCACCTCCACCTCCACCGCCACCTCCCCCGCCTCCGCCCCCGCTCGTCCTTCTCGTAGCTGCTGCTGTTGTTGCAAGTTTTCATTTTCTAAAAGCCCACACAAAATGCCTACGAAAAACTTTAGCCCAAATCCCAAAAAATGCTGCAACGAACATTTTTGAACGCTTTTCTTTTTCTTATATTCCGTTTTTACCCACATTGTTGTTGCTGTTGTTGTGGAAATGTAATTTCCATATGTTTTGCCTGCCTGCCAGCCAGCTGGCGGCATTTTCTAAACATTTTCTGCTGATCTGCGGCGTTTTTTAAAGCAACAATAAGGAAACGCAGTCGAGGCTGAGGGGAGTGAAAAGGCAGGTGCCGAATGAGTAAATGCACTGAGAGAAAAATCAGTTTGGAGTTTCGAGTAACTTGAAATAAAAAAAAAACTTAGGTTTGGCTGAACAAGCTATGCATTAAATTTTATTGATACAATTTATAGTATTATATATATATTTGCTTTAATTCCAAAATACTTAATGAAAAAGCAAATTTTTAAACTTATTAAAAAAGGTCAAACCATTTTTAATACAACAATAATTAATAATAATAATTAAAATATTTGCACTGTATTTTAAAAAATATAAATAAATAAATAAATAAATATATTTGCTTTAATTCCATAAATTAATAAAATATTTATTAAAAATGCAAATTTTTAAACTTATTTCAAATCATCAAACAAAATTTAATATAATCACATTTAATAATTAAATTTTCTTCGTATTGCTGAAACTCCTTTTGGGTTTTCATGGACTTCTAGTTGAAAATATATTTATTTATTTATTTTAAGCTAATAAGTTATGAAAAGTTCTCAAGGCCTAATTCAATTGATTGTTTTACCTACTTATTTATATAATATATTTAATAATATATAATTTAATATTAATATAATTTAAATAAATATTTTCTCTTTAGATAATGCTCATACAGTCGAATTCCGACAATTCGTAATGGCTAAGGAATAGCATTTTTCTCGAACTGAACGCTTCTTCGATTTGTGAAGATTTTCATTTAATGAGGTTGGCAAAGCTTCAAATTAACAGGAATATTTTATTTATTTGAGCTGAGCATGTTTGCAGAACAAACTCTTTGTGGTGTTGGACATGATTGTTGATGTAGCTATGAGTATAAATATATATACAATTTAAGGTTAAGTTAAGTTGCCTTAACTTAGCTTTCAGCTAAATGCGTTAGACTCTAAGACAAATAGCTGCAACAAAATGAACTGTAGGAAAATTCTTTAATTTACTTTCATGTTTAACACATATATTTTGTAAAAAACTAAAACTGTTTTAGATGTTTTAATTAAGCTTGTATTTGTTATTGTTTCTTTGCCTTTTGCTACAATTTTTATATTATTATTATTATTTTTCTTAAGCAATTGAAATAGTAATTTTTTATCTATTTTAATCACTTTACACATTGCGCATTTTCACTGCATTTGCAATATTTAACATAATTTCTACTTTAGTTAATCTGAAGTTGAAGTTTAACAATTTTTTCTTCAAGTGCCTTGGCGAATGACTACACTTTGTGCTGAGCTTGTAGCCCCCAATTCACTACTCCCTCTCTCCCCCTCCCTCTTTCTCTCTCTCTCTCTCTTCCTCTGTCTCTGCACCCTTCCGTCTGATTTGTTGATATTTGCATTGAATCTGCTGCGTTTTTCAGTGTGTCAAGTTTTGCGGCTGCCTGTTAACCCTATTTGATGTGCTGCTCGACATTGAGGTACACAGCAGGCAGCACACACACATACAGAGAGAACTCTCTGTTGTGTTTGTTCAAAGATTAAGTATACGTCAAGTTGCACAGCGTGCAGCGCTTTTCAATTAGCTACAACTGCCTGCTGGCTGCTGGGCTGGGCTGAGGCTTTTGGCCCTCATTGCTCGTTCTTTGTCCTTAACATTCAGAAAGTTGCGTATGACACCTGTCAGCACTCATTTGCCATTTGACATTGGCATTGTGGCCATTTGGCCTGTCATTAAGTCAACACTTTAACCTTAAGTTTTAGGCTTAAAGTCGCACCCGGCACGCGTCTCCTTAGCCGAAAATATCTCTTGGAATCAAATGTAATTTAATCAAGGGCAAAACTTAATCTAATCTAAGCGTCTTTGTTAATTTGAAGCTTTGTTTTCTTCTGCTACGCTTGACAGCCGGTTCATTCAATGTGAACTTTATTTAAAGTGTAGTTAAGCGCAGTTGGAAGTCAGATGTCAAGCAAATCGTTCAAGCATATGTTATTATTGGGAATTAGGTGCAGCAAAGGCGGATTGTTATCCAGAAAGTATTTGATAGTATTTATTATATAATTATAAAAAAAAAACATATAAATATATAATATATGGACATGTTAAATTTAAGTTTGTTTCTATGTATTATATTGTAATTTATGTTAGTTTTCAATTTAGATTTTGATAGTATATTGCAGCCATTGTTGCTGCATAAATAATCTGAGCGTAAAACAATTTTGAGCTCGAATTAGGAAACATTTAAATAAAATCGGACTGATTATAAGGCTTGTTTAAAGACATCTGACAAGTATGAAGGCTAGAGCCCTCGGGAGTGCCCGAATAAAATCTCTGTATTCGTTACAAGGACGTAGCCCTGTCCTTCTGTCTGTCTGTCCAAAAGTCAGTCAGTTCGTATGTCGATGTCTGAACCTGTAACTGTAAGAGCTGGTGACTTGAAGTTGATGTATAGATACAAACTTTGAAATATAATTAAAAACGCAGATCTTACGGAGTTCCAGGTATATCCTAGTCAGGCATATCCGATTAGAGTTTTCTTACTTGCTGTAGGTCAGCTGTGCCTTAGAAATTATTCCATTTCCATGTCATGTGCTGCTAGAGTTGCTTTTTGCACTGTTGTCTGATATCTTAGTCTACTCTCAGATATCTCTTCTCTTATTCCAGTTATCAATTTGACAATTAGTTCTATTAATATAATAATCATATATTAAAGCAGCTTCAATATAACCCTGAATCAATTTCAGTCATTAAAAAGTTATTTCAGTTATTTCTTGGGTAAATTCGTCTAATAACTGAGTTGCTGAGTTGCTGCCCTGGCCTGATTGATGCCTCTGCCAATTGCTTGTTAGGCCTGCGCCAGTGCACCTACCCTTGACTCCTCTTAAGCAGCCCTTAACTCGCATTTGCCCTGCATAATTGAAGTCAATTTGTGAACACGCGTTGAGAGTATTGAGTGAATGGGCATGTCAATCAAATGGATATTGTCTGATTGCTGGCTGCCATAGACTAAATGTCTGATATTGCATTTGGGGACTTTTAAACAGGGGTTAAGAGAGAGAGAGAGAGAGAGAGCGAGAGAGAGAGAGAGAGAGAGAGAGAGACACACACACAGCGAAAGAGTGAGAGAGGAGGCGATTGTCACTCTGTTTCTGGTCCTCGGAGAGCCTGACAATGCCGGCGCACTTTAATTCTAATTCGGCTATTAATGTGCGTGTCCTTTGGCCTCCATATCAACTTCACTCTCTTTCCCTCCATCTCTCACTCACTCTCTTTATTCGTTCTCTCAGTCTCTGTATATCTAGTTTGCAATTAGCTCAATTTGTGCCCCAGCCGCGTCCCTCGACGCTTCTGTGCCCTCCCCTTTTAACGCTCCTCATTTGCATCTGATCAAAGTTAATCCATTTGAATATTACGAGTGCGTGTCGAGTTTGATACTTTTTTGTTTTTGTAATACCCTGTAAATCAGTGCGACGAGCTGTATGTGGCTAAGCTGTGAGCAGTTTATATCGCTATTTATCTAAAATCTATACTTTAGTTGAGCTTGGTTTCTGGATTCTATAGAAAGTCTGCCCAGCCCCAGCGATCTCGGCACACTAATGAAATTGACTTGAATTTTGGTATGAGATAAGCTGAGGACTTTGGATTTTGATATAAATTATGTATTTACTGAATGTTTTCATATAAATCTTTAACAGAAAATCGTAGAAAAATAAATATAAAACAATATATAAAGAATATTATATGAAATTATAAAATAAAAAATAAAGAAAATAATAATTTAATAAATAACATTAATTAATAATAAATAATAATAAGTTAATAATAATAAATATAAATAACACAATTAATAAATAACAAATCATAAAAAAAGTGTAGAACAAATAAAAGTAAATAAATAACTTAATATAAAAATAAACTAAAATCATTTTAATTAATATAATATTATATAAAACATAAATCTAAAATATTAAAATAAGAAATACTAGATTAATAAATTTAAATAAAAAAGATAAATGAAAATAATGAATATTATATCAATAAATATAATTTAATATAAATAAAAAGATATAAGAAAAAATTTAAAAAAAAAAACAACAAATCAATAAATACAATTAAAGATATATAAAAAGATATTAAATGTAAATTTATAAATTCTTTAGTCACAATTATAATATAAAAACTACAAAGGAGAAACGATCTATGTATAGAAATTTTGCTTGCTGAGAGCTTATATTCTCTGCTCCATTCTATTCCAATAAATTCTTCTTTATGCTGTCATCTTTTGGACATTTCTTATTATAATTTATAATTTGCCTTCAAAGTATTATAGTGCCACCAGTACAGGGTATCTATTGCTAACTAATGTGCTCAAGTCTACAAAATCTTGCAGATAGATATAGATATATAGATAGATATTTTTTATACCTACTCATCATATTCTCAGTTCAGCATTGTTAGCTGCAATGCTCTAAAACGATTCAAATATTATTGGGTACAGGGTATCTCTTGATTGCCTACTGCCTACTGCCACCTGCCCAGCTAATGTTGGCTGCCGCTGCTGTTGGTATTTTTGTTTGTCGCATATCTTTTTGTGCCGCATTTTTGTTGCTGTTTATATAAAATGCTCATATTTATTTAGAATGCATTTGAATATTTTGCGCATATTTCGCAGCATCTAATGGGCGAGCGTCGCATAACTTTAATGCAGGGCTTTTAGCATAGTTTTTACCATTCGCCATTCGCCATTCGCTATTCGCGATTCGGCCGTTTTGCCATTGGGGATCGTCTGATTAGCATCGTTTTAATGTTTAATTTAGGCTCTGGTGGCTGCCATTAGCTGCACACGAAACATTTTACAAAAATAAAAATACATTATATAAATATTTATACATACATACATATATATTTATATACACTTTTCAATATATATATATATATATATATATATATATATATATATATATATATATAATTTATTTTCTATAGCCTTTCCTTTATATATATATATATAAATATATATATATTTGCAGTTTTTGGAATTTATTAGCGCCTGGCATTTGCTCGGCTTTGTGTTAATGGCGTTGCCAAAAATTGTAAATAATTTATATTTCATTGCTAATTGCTGCCAACTTCTTGTTACGCGCCGCTGTCGCTGCTTTCAATTTTGGCAACATAATTTTTGGTTTTAATTGCGAGGCAATTTTCCGGCGCGCAAAATTCCAAAAAAAAAAAAAAAAAAAAAAAATCTAAAACAAAACTAAAACAACAAATATTAACATAAAACGATTTATTACGCTATGGAAGGGTGTCTTTAATGGGTATATGCTCTGTAAGCACTTAATTTCGAGCATGAAACACGACAAAAAATATGTTCAATGTTATGTAAAGTCCATATCAAGCTAACAACCACACGAATCTATCACTTAACAGCTTTAATGCTGCTTAAAGTGCTTAAATAAATTAAATACTTAATTTTATTAGACTTGCATTTGTATCAGTCGAGTTATTGACTTGAGGGATCTACGCTAAATACAAATAATAAATTGATCGGGCTAGCTCTATTAGTTCCCGAGTTCAATGACGCTATTAGGTATAATAACTAAATTTGGTATGAATAAATTAAATAACAAATTTCATTAGATCTTCATTTGTATAAGTTGAGTTATTGCCTTCTGTGATGTACGCTAAATAGAAACTTTGAGTTATATTAAAAAAATTATCATGCTAGCTCTATTAGTTTCCGAGTTCAATGAGGCTAATAGGTACCTGCATATATATACATATATTTCGAATAAATTTCTTATATATAGATATCTACCAATTGGGGCATGTCTAGCTCTCATACTTTCCGAGTTCGCTTAGGCTAATCATGGATCGACTGTATGTTTTATGAATCCAAAGTACTCAAAGCAAATTAACTGGAATGATTCTATTTCAATTTTATTTTAATTACTTAAACTTGCTTAATTTATTTCCATAGATATATAAAGTATATACTCTATAGTATTTCATATATATTATGCAGATATATAGGGTATATACCATCTAGTATTCCATATATATGTATAGATAGATGTAGGGTATATACTCTATAGTATTTCATACATATATATACTCTATATAGATATATAGAGTATATACCATATAGTATTTCATATATATAGATATATGTAGGGTATATACTATATAGTATTTCATACATATATATATATATAGATATATAGAGTATATACCATATAGTATTTCATATATATATAGATAGATGTAGGGTATATACTCTATAGTATTTCATACATATATATAGATATATAGAGTATATACCATATAGTATTTAATATATATAGATAGATGTAGAGTATATACTCTATAGTATTTCATACACACATATCTACATATATCGGTAGCCAAAAACAGATTCTGCTGTCCCATAAAATAAACAACAGACAGCAAGCAACCTGCGTGCTGCTGGCTCGAACAGAAGCCTGAATTAGGAACAAAAAAAAATTCAAATAAAAATGAAAATTTATCCACCGAAAAGCCAACATTAAACCGGAACTCAATTTAGCGACAAAATACCTAAAATGCTGTTTGCCAAAAGCGCCTATCTAATACACAAATACACCCACGCACGACAGACACCTACATAAATACACTGGGCAAAAGGCAAGTGAAATCATAGACAAATATTAAAATAAATAAACAAAAGTTAGATGATTATTGTGACATTGGGCATATTTTTAGTCTTAATTGATTTAAAACTTTTCTGTCTCATTTCAACATAAATTATTATTATAATTGTGTGTTTTTTTTTAATTTATTATAATTTCTATTTTAATAAATTAAATAAAAAAATCAAATACAAAACTCTTTCGATATAATTCTCAAAGTTTACCACACTTTGATGGGCTTCATTCTATTCCAAAATGTGCTATAATTTGTAGCTGGAGCACGAATGGCTGCTAAAATTGTTCAAAATCTTTTCAAAACTTTTCGCTCAGTGTAAAATTTTGTTTGCATATTTTTGTGCATTTCGAATACTTTACAAATTTCGCATATGAAAATTGTGCGCGGTTAAAAGGCGACAGCGAAAGCTGTCAACGTGTGTGTGTGTGTGTGTGTGTGTGTGTGTGTGTGTGTGTGTGTGTGTGTGTGTGTTTGCGTGTGTGTATTGTGGCGCTTGTGCTTGTGTTTTTATTTTGAACAAATCTAATAACAATTTTACAGACAGACAAAGTTAGCAGGCAACACTCACAAATTGGTTTCTAATTTAATTGTTGTTGTCTGGCTAAATTAAAGTTGCCAGAAAATAGAGAGAGAGAGAGATAGAGAGGCACGAAGAACAGGAAAATAAAATGGCGCTTGAATTAATCAAGCGTCAAGTGCGGCAACAGCTTGAAGCAGCCACATTCGCCGAGCTAATTAAATATTTGCATGCCAATTGCAGGCACTGAACTAAAGAGAGGGAGAGCGAGAGAGAGAGAGAGAGCGGTAGAGACTCGTGGACACACATACACTGGCATATCTACCGTTAAGTAGCTGTTCAGCTCAAGATGTGCTAATAATAATAATGAAAAGTCAGCGCCGAACATAAACTGCAGCAGGACGAAAGCAAACGTCGCAAAAGCAAAAAAAAAAAAAAAAATAGTAAGTAAAAAGAAAACAAACAAAAATAAAAGAGCACAAAATTCGGGGCGCAAATAATGATGAGAAAAGAGCCCACAGCAGCAGCAGTGGCGGCATCGGCAGTGGCGGCAGCGGCAGCGGCAGCGGCAACGGCAGTCATAAAATGTGCCCAGTTCCACTTTATGGTCAGTGGCAGCGCTGGCAGCGCGGGCAGCGGACAGCGGACAGCGCTGGCATCTGCTTAAGCGCTAAAACACGATAAATCTAATAAGGCTACAACAAAAAAAAAAATAGTAGTGAGAGCGGGCATCTAAGAGAGCGGGGCGCAGCTCCTGTCGGCAACTGCTGTCGCTGTCGCTACCGCTGCTGCTAGTGCTGCTGCTAGTGCTGCTGCTAGTGCTGCTGCTGCTACTGCTGCTACTGCTGCCCGTCTGCTGTCTGTCGCACGCTGAGCGCCGCATGGGAAACGCGTCGCAGCGTCTTAGCGTGGCAGTTCGCATAACTGACCTGCCCCACGTGCCGAACGAAGAGTGTCGCTCTTAAGTCCTGTACGCTCTTCACGCTCTTTGGCTATGCGAACAGCCCCCAGGAGTGCTCTGTCGCTGCTCAGCCAAGCGGATGCATTGCAGAATGCCGGCTAAATTGAAGCTTTCCGTTTACTTCCGCTGCTGGCGCCAGCAGCAGTTGCTGCCGCGGCCGCTGTTGGCGCCATCCCCTCGCTGACGCAGTGAACGTGTGCTGCTTTTTGCTATCAAGTGCATTAATTTATTTGTATTTTTTTCTTTAATATATAAAATTTATTATTTTTAATTATTTGCTGTTCATTTAACATATGATTTATGTGCCGCTAGCGGCGCTGCCAATACGGGGGAATTCCTTTGTTGTAACTGAGGCTGACGCTGACGTCGCAGTCGATGTTGGCATCGGCGTCGCTGTCGCTGTCGCTGACTTGTTGATGAGCACCGAGCGTCAAGTGCGGCGCATCTAACGGCATTCGTTTTGCAACTACAATGCAAATGAGAGTTCGTCTGGCACGCTCTCTCACTCTCTCTCTCTCTCTCGCTCGCTCGCTTGCTCGTGCGCGCTGTGTAACTTTTTACTGCAGGCGACGTCGGCGCCTCGTGCAAAGTTTACTATGCCAATGCACTCAACGGTACGTCGACGTCGTCGTCGTCATCGTCATCGTCGTCATCGTCGTCATCGTCTGGCGCCCACTGCTCGGCTTCGGCACTTGGCAATGCAGCGGCAATCGCAGTAGCAGCAGCAGCAGCAGCAGCAATAACATCAGTTGCAGTGGCAGCGCGCCGACGCAGCACAGAGTTCTCTCTTTCTCTTTGTCTCTCTCTCGCTCTCATTGATTGGCGTCGCTTTTGGTTCGTTTGTCAGCGCTGCGGCCCACCTTCACCTTCACCAGATGTCGCTGCCAGTAGTGCTGCAGCTATTGCTGCTGCTGTTGGTGCTGCCGCTGCTGCTGCTTCGGCTGCGTTTGCTTGCACACAGCAGTTCTCGTTGGGCAAGTCCCCGTCTAGTTGGCATTCAGTTGAAACGCAACATTCGCCAGCTGCGGTTGCCCATCGGCGACAAGTGCAGTTCAACCAGTTCAACATAGCAGCACTCACAGTCGCAGTCGCAGTAGCAGTAGCAGCCGCAGCAGCACTCACAGCCACAGTCGCAGTCGCTGTCGCACTTTGCTGTCAGTCGCTATTGACCGCTCAGCCGCAACGGTCGACTGTTGGGCACAGCTGCGTTGCGTTTATATTGCGAAACGCTGCGCAAACGCACGTTCCATCTAACGGTACAAACACACATATACAGTTAGTGTTGCCAAACGAGAAAAAAAAAGATGTTTCAAATTTCTGGTGATCAGTAAATGTCAAGAAAAATTAATTAAATCATAAATAAATACTTTAAATATAAATGAATATATGTATATTTATTTATATATATATATCAATGCCGAATTCGCCGTGAATTGCGAGTTTGTGTTATCAATTCGCCGTAAATTCATTTTCCATTCATCTACGTCGCTTCGCTTTTGCCATATAAACAAAATACATAACGAAATGATAGACTGAAATAACAGCAACAACAACAACAAAAAACACAAATAAAAACAAAAACAAGAAATGGCAAAAGAAAACAAACAACAATATAAAAGAAAGAGAGACAGAGAGATAGAGAGAGAGCGAGAGAGACGGAACGGAAAAAATGCAATCGTTGGAAATTCCTGAATGCAATACAATTTATATGGAAGGGCCGCCGACAGGTGAGTGCAATGAATATGATATTTGCATTGAATATGATATATCTATATATATATATATATATATATATATACATATATGTATAGATATATATGCATTTGATACGATATGATAGAGAGATATGAGACAGTGAATGGGCGCCGCAAATCGACTGATTGAAAGTTGTGTACGGGCCAAGTTAAGCGTTTTTGTTATCGGGTATTCCCATGTGCGAAGTTGTAGTAAAATAATAGATGAAAGAAAGATATGATATAACTATGTATATGAAATGGAATATGGAATAGAATAGACTGTGCGACATTAGAATGTTTATAAAAAAATTGTTGAATTAGATAGGGAATACGTAATGGAATTTGTTAAAAATTATATTCCATGTGGCATAGAATAGGATTTTCCGACTTGGAATTATAGTAAATAATTATGGATTCCTTTTGGTAGACTTTTACATGGAATAGGGAAGAGCAAAGGCTTTGCGACCTTCGATAAAGATTGAAAATGATTTTGGTTGCTTTTTGTGAAATTAAAGTAAAAGACAAAAAAATGATGTCTTTAAATTATTAGAAAAAAATAGAAAAAATATATAATAATATAGGAAACTTCAAACAAAATATATATTCAGCTTTTGTAGTATTTCTATAGCATATATATATAGAGTTGAATATAAATGTAAGGAAACATGTTTCCCTAACAAACAAGTCTGCTATATTTTTTAAATATATTAAAATACTCCAACTAACAAGAAATATGCTATAGACAGCTAGATGCGATCAGGCTGTTCTATATAATACATTAGGTTTGTGATAAACATAAAGTTTTTAAGGGAAATATTATATTGCTCAGACGCTCTTGACTGAATGAAGGCCTTTTGCTTATGGTAAGAGGTTTGGTGGGTTTGTTGTACTTTAACTAAATTGCGTGGCTAAAATACATTGCAAAATATGGAAACAATATATATAAATATAAAAAATAAATATATATAAATAAAACAAAATAAAGTAAATCAAATAAAAAAACAAAACGTTCTCAATGCTTTTCGCTTTCAAACACAAAATTTTTCTAATTTAACACACAAAAAAATATATTCTATGAAATATTGCACAAAATTGTTTATTTTTAAAAGCGAAAAGTATAGAGATTTTTTTTTATTTATTTATTTTAATATGTTGAATCCATGCCATGCAACTATATTAGTTTTTTATTTATATCTAAGGTCTAAGATCATATTAAAACTGATGTTTGCACCTTTGATTGTATTTATTAGAACTTTGTTTATATTTTATAAACAATATATGAGATTTCTATGATTCTTCTAATATGTAAAGAGTAAACTCTTTCACTCTTCCACTCTTCCACTACCAAATACTATTAGCATTCCTATGCGTACTCTATACGAGCATACAGCTGCGTTCATTGAAATAGTAGTGCGACTGAAATGTTGGATATAATCAAAAGAATCTGAACATATGTATGTATATACATATAAATGTATATACATACGTTGATATTCATGCGTTTAATATTCGTTTCAAATTGTTTTCAAATTATTATGTTTATCATAAAATTTTGCTGCTCAACTTTTCAGTCGCACTACTATTTTTCTGACCACAACTCTA